>CM062808.1:345794715-346182215 GCA_031772625.1 Pinus tabuliformis | reverse complement strand
AATTGTGCCACTAGTTATCTAGCCATCTAGAAATGTGTGTGACTGTCAGAGACTGTGTATGACCTAAAATGCCTGTTTTCCATAATAGAAATTGTCAAAACTGCATGTACTAGGTTGTTTGCTAGCAGTTTGCAAAGTCGTATCATGGGTGGTGCAATAAGAATGCCTTAGAAGGGTTTTACGACTGTGTAAGGCTGGGAAAATGTTGAGACCGATAACTGAACTGAACAGATGATACATATCTAATTTCGTTGAAGCATGAACAAGTGGTAGATGGTAAATTGGGACTAAAGCTTATGGTATTTCTCAAAAATTTGACAATTTAACCAGGAATTTGAGATTTTTATCATTATAGAAAATTGAAGATTTTGATTGGATGTTTAAGGAGGGTATAAAATTGGAGATACGTGTTGTTTTGTTATGGTATCTCTTGAAGGAGATGAGAGAGCGATTGCCACGGAACATCAAATAGATTTTGATCTATTTCCAGATTGTTGCATATGGTAATTTTCTGTATAAATTAATAAATAAGAAAGTTAAAGGCATAAATCGCTACAACATATGGTTTTCTTAACGGATTGGTATTCTCATTGATTTTGATAAATTTTTGCATACCTTATAACATCAATCAACCATTCATTAATAGTTTGTTACAGTCCTGAGGTATCTGTGTTGAGTTGGTTGCATTGTGAGTATATTTGTTGCAGTGGGTATAAATCATGTTCCAGATAGATAAATTGTGTCTTAGAACTGCTAGTGATGAAGATCAAGGCTAGTCACATGCTCAACACAGTTGTACTATGGTTTTGGTTGTTCAACTATCATTCCCAATGGATTAATCAAAAGATGATAGTTTCTGCAATCCAAAAGAAGTGCGAAAATTAGGCAGAGCGCGTGAAGAACACAGATAAAAAGAAAAAGGATCCCCAGACACTACATCTTTCTGCCTTGAAGATTCACCAAATCCAGAGTAAAAATGCAGTGAGGGCACGTGCGATATTTGAAAAAGCTTCATTATGAAATGAATATTTCTAGTTTGCTGATGAAAAGAATAGGTATGCCCGTGACGAAGTTTTTCTATGCTTCTGTGGAAAGATTATAAAAAAAATTGTTATAAATGTGATGTGAATTTGCATGATCACAGAGAATATTTAACAAAACTTCATCACAAAATTTTGTAAAAGCATATACCATACAACCCCAAACATAGAGCTTTACTTTTCTTTTTCAGGAGAGGGACTGAGATGCAGGTTGAAGGATTTTTTTTTGAATAAATAGCAGCACATACATTGAAATTGAGTCTTTCCTACGCCTTTCTGTCATTTTGGATGCCAACATTAGCTAAATTTTATTGAAAACAAATATTACTTTCAATATCATGTTTAAATAATTAATAACTGCAAGATTCGAGGCATAGGAGACTACCACATCCAATTAGTGTGCAGCGAGTTGTCTTGTAGCCCACTTTTGGAGGCCTTAAACTGCTCCAAATTTCGAAGTTTATAGCTCCTTGGAAAGATCTTGAAGTCTTCTAAAATATGGATGGCTCAAGAATGTAATTTGGACACTCTAGTAGGGAGAAAATTTGATTTTCCCAAGGTCACTCCAAAAACGCAGGGTGTCTGTGACAAAATCACAGCGCCAACTTATAGAGCACTTTTGACTACTTTCCTAGAGGAGGTTTGGGCTGAAAGTGGTATGGTTGGAAATATTATGATATCTGCTACACAATAGAGTCCTTAAGCACTGCTAACACCTGTTCCAAATCCCTCAAAACCTGTCTTGAAGTCAAGATGTCCAGAAGTGTAACAACTCTTCTGTAGCAAGTGTAGTTTGGGTATTTCTCTCAAATCATAATACCTATGCATAAAATGAAGAAGGTTTTTGTTTCTTGGCCTATTGTTGACAAAAACCTCTTTCACTTTTTTAAAATGCTTTTCCAGTTGGCTAGAAACATATTTTCAAGCAAAAATGTCCCTATGAGAAATGATGAGATGAGGTAGTGTACTGCAGCATTGTCTTATTTGAAATAAAACATTACCTTTACCTTTATTTTTCTTTCCCTAAGCTGATAACTCCCTTTACCCACGGACTCACATGATGGACATGTTTTTGTTTTGACATATGGTATCATGATGACACATGGAGTGAAACACTAGACCATGACCTAAAATGAGGAATTTAACCATTTCATGACCGAAGACATTTAAATGAAGATATGATACCTCAAAGAACATAGTGACCTAGTGACCATGATGAGTGATGAAGATGACCGTCATATGAAGTTCTTGAGAGAGTGGAAATAGCCCTAGACACACTAGCCAGTGACAAATTTTTTATTGAAAATCTATTTGAAACCATAAAAATTTGACCTAAGACCCTAGTAAAAACCTTTGTAAGGGCACATTTGATCAATGGTGACAAACATGATTGATAGGCACTAACATTGGCTCCATCTAGGGATGTTAACTCCTTAGAGGTGTCAAGAACACCATATACCAGGTTGCCTTATTCATTGGGCATGGAGTCAAAATGCAAAGACCAAACTCAAAACTGAAAAACTCACCGACTAACTGACTTTACTATAAAAAAAACACACTGACTGAACTTACTTATGGGAGTAGACCACCGAGATCATAGGACCTTCACCTCAGGCTTCGAATCCTCATGATAACTGCCCACCTATTGAAGATATATATACAATCATGTGAAATGATCGCTCTAGTGTAACCAATCCAGCAAATGGCTACTTATTTGAGTCATGCTAGTACTTTCCTTGAGCAGGCAGAAAAAACAAAAGATTGGCCACTCCAAGTGTCCACTGAACATATGTATCCATAAATACAATCAAATTCATCTCCCTTGATGACTGAAGAAAATTATTAAAAGGATCCTGAATAATCTGAAATGTTACCCTATCTTGAAAGCCATCAGAAATACAAACACACCCTTCATTTTCCAATGCAAATTTTTTGTCAAGATGAAAATGTTCATTAATTTTTTCATTTGTTTTAGGAAAAAGGGAAGATTTTTCTTGAAAATCTACATTTGAGGCAACCATATCATCAATAGAAAAATATGTGCACATCCATAGGATTCATGACAATCTCGTCTTCTTCAAAAGACTCCTAATTTTCTTTGCCTGGAAGAAGATCATCATGTGCACGAGGCTCTAAAACAATCTCTCCTTTATCGTTGCTCTGCTCTTCGTCATATTCTTGCAACGTTTGATGACTATTCTCTGCCATAATTACATTGTGTGAAACCTCCTCACATGCTAGTTCAAAATTATGATTCTCATGAATCTGCCCTTGGAATAGTGTTTCAGATCCTTGTTCATGCATTTCATCAGAAAGCTCATCTTGGTCTTCACAAACCTGATCTTGAAATAAAAACTTAGAGAAAGAACAATCTTAAAAAACAAGTGAATGTTGTGCAGCGGATCCCCCATGTAACAGTTTTGGGGCTTAAAGCCCACAATTTTGGGTAATGGTATTGTAAAGGTTCCGCAAAGTGCGCAGAGTGAGAATTGTAATGAGTCAAGTCAAACGGTTGTCCGCCTAAAATATTGTAAATTAATATAGAATGTGTCGACCTACCCATGGTCCGCGGACCATGGGAATGTATAAATAGAGTGAGGCTCTAAGTGTAGAAGGCAGTTTTTAGTTAGTTCTAATCTTAAGTATTATGGGTTTTTGAATGCGAAAGTTGCTTTGAGTCTATAAGTCCGAGTTGTGGTAGTAAGGATAGGCTCCGCAGCTGTGTGCACAGAGGCCTTGTAGAATCCACAGCTATGTGCGCGGACCCCTACAGCTAAGTGCGCAAGGCGGAATTGGATTGTACTGGAACCGTAGCTTAATAAAAGGTAAGTGTTTCTGAAATATTGTGCATCTGATCGCAGATCTACGTGTTCGTTCTTGTGTTATGGTTTTTGCATATCTTTAAGGTTTATGTTTACGCGCACTAGTTATAAATATTGAATGCTTGATTAAGACCATTGAATTAAGTCATATCTATAATAATAACATACTAAGGGTAAGGAATCTAGAAAGTGCCTCCTCACATGGCCACTCAAAGGCTAGACAGCCGCGCAGAGCAGTGTGAGCTCGCAGGATCAGTTCATGACCTTTCCAGACGTCATCAAGACATCCCTAGGGTGTGGAAACCTGGTTCCAGCACCCTCCCATACTACCACGAGTGAGGCCTCAGTCCACGCTCCGCGAACTGTTGCCGAAAGGGCCGATAGTGTGGGTTTTGTTTGGCTAAAACACTTCTGAACTTCTGTCAAGCCCCAATAAGCCAACAAATGGTTCCGTTGCCAGGACCGGGATTTGCCTAAGGGATGTCTAATGTCAGAACACTGGAACCCTACTAAAAACGAAATTGAAGAGTGGTTAGATCAGAAGCTTCATGAGTTCGTGGTACAGGAAAATAAAACTCTGCAGATATCTAAGAAGAGGTGGCTGGATCGCTACATATATATGGAAATCCATGAGATCTTCTTCACGACCTTCTCTTTAGAGCTGTATGATTGGATCACGAGGCTAGCCGACAGCCAGGGAAGGTACAAGCTCTATCAACCGATAGTGTGGAATCCGGATCTAGTGCGCAGACTAGAGGCATCAAAAGATAAGATCGCACGGGCTGTGGACCACTGGCTCGACCGAATAATAGGAGGGTTTATCACTGAGTTTGCGATAGATGCACCCATGAGTTATAGCAAAGCAGAGCGACGTTTTCTCAAGGGACCGCGAGGTAGGTACATAAAATCTGTGAATACCTGGATTAAGATGTTGTTATGTGAAAAGCGGGTTATGCGACTACATTAATGTTTGGAGCAACGCGGAGTGGAAGGATCTACCAAGGTATCAAAGGCTTAGGAAACAGTCCCTTAATTTCACCTTCACGAAAAAGTGAGGAAGAACGTGCTCGGACTTCTCTGAGGAGTGCGGTTAGTTTGATAAGGCAGTGCATTCCACAGTTGTCACCTCCACTTATGCCATCACCCACTTCACCTTCTTCACCTCCATCTTCAACCACCCCACCTCCACCCAACCTGCAGTTCAGCATGGCAAGTGCAATCAAGCTACCCGTATTCAAAGTAGTAGGAAATGAGGATCTAGATCAGTTTTGGTTCGTAGTAAGAGTCGTATGGGAAGCACATGGGGTTACGAATGATAACATCAAGAAGGCCACATTGGTGAGTGTGCTACAGGATCGCACACTGACATGGTATATCAAGCACTCGAATGATCACCCAAATGCAAGAATAACAGAAATCTAGACTGGGCTGAATAGAGTGTTTATCCGATCGAAGTCAAAGACTCAGTCAATCATTGGGTTTAAAGACATCACAATGCTTCTAGGTGAAACCCCCTAGGATCTGGATCAGATACTGAAGAGCACGATCTGCAAGGATAATATGGCGCTAATGGATGCGCAACACCGTGCGTGGTTTGTGGCATCTTTAACACCGCACCTGAGGATGGCACTATCACAGCAGAAGCTTTTAACTCAGGCAGAAGCATTGGAAATAACGATGGGGTTGCATGAAACTCCGATACAAGATCTTGGGTTGGGAATCCAACAGATCAACGTGCAACTACAAAACCTATGCTTGGAAATTCATAGTTTGAAGCAAGATAAGGCGCTCCGACCAAGACCGCGTGAAGAAGTGTGGTGCATAAAATGTAAAGGTTAGGGCCACGATAAGGATCACTTTTTGGTATTCGCGAACTATTTAGCAGGAGGAGGACCAATGCCGTTGATACCAGAGGCACTGGTAGGTCCAAGTGCGGCACCCGCGCTCTGGTGTGTGATCGGTCAGGTGGGAGGAAAGAACACGACGAACAACTGTCATTTATTGCAGAAGTTTACACAAACCCCCAGTAGCTGTTTTGCAATTTTTGTAGATCGGTGGGCCATGATGAGCGTACTTGTCAAAGCTACGAGTTAATGATGGAGCGGACCCCAGCATATAGAATGCAGACAGAAACGCGAGGCCTTGACCCAGCCGCAGGGATGGCGCGCAGGGAATTTCAAGAGCGAGGTCGACGATGAGGAGGAATGGGGCCATGAAGGGGTCGTGAACAACTAATCTGTTACAATTACGGAGGAATAGGGCACTACGCTCGTGATTGTACCAACCCAAAAAGAATATCTTATTCGTACTGTGAGCAGTTTGATCATGAAATGGTAGATTGTCCTACGTTGATTGCTCAGATGCATGAGAAAGGGGTACTACAACCTACTTCGACCCAGAACATCCAAATGATGAGGTTTGAACCTCGAGAAGAAGACCCCAACATAAACATGGTGCTCAGAAGCGACGCAACTACAGGGGAAGATGAAAGGAAGTAGCCCAAAGAAGATATGTGGGTTCGCAAGGCTCCTACAAAGGAACCTAAGTCTGACTCGGAACATGCGAAGGAGACGTTTATGGAAGCTAATAAGAGCTTCAGGGAGGCCTCTACTTCAGGTAGTAAGGATCAACCAAAGCCCAGAATGGATCCTTCTATGCTTACTACCTTTTTAGAGACATGCATGAAGCTGCTACGCGACAATAAGGTAGTTAAGGGACTACAAGAACTAATCACTAGGTGCACAGTGTCATGCCCCCAAATCTTTTTTCATAAATTGGCTTTCGTGCGGCATCGGCCAAACAGTTAACATTATTCATCTTTAACTATTTCAGGAACTACGCCTACCATTCATTCTTTAAAACTAGTAATATTAATGTGCGGAAATCATTAACATAACATTCAGTAACAGAGAAACACTTAACCATATGCAAGATAATAATCTTTTATTATAATTCCAGAATTTACAAGTTCACCGGGAGACAAGCTCGACTAGCTTTACATAAATTTTCTACACGATTGTGTCATTTTCCCAACTCGGGCGCACCACCGTGTGCTTTCGGCTCACCAGCTCGGGTGCCTCCACATGTTGGTCGCACCGTTCAACAATCCACACTTGCCGTTTCGCACCATCAGGTGCTCCTACCCGCGGTCGCTCCAGACGGTTCACCCATTGATCTATCATTCGACAGGCGCACATGCTCGTGTCGCCCTACCCAAACGCACCTTCACCGCCTTCACTTGAACCTACCCACCATGCAGGCTCATAAGCACATCTGATCTGCGTTCACCGCAGAACCCTTCGCACATATGACTTCCCACTTCTTGCTTGTCTCCATCCAACTCGCCGCTTGGTTTATGTATATGGTTGTGCCAATGCGTGGGAGTGCTTGGCTGACCCACCAACCAACACATAGCTCGTCAGCTCGCTTGTGTGGGGGCGCTCGGCTGACCCCCCAACTTCACGTTTGCTTTAACGTTTAACCACTCAACTCGTTGGCCCACCCGCTAAGGTTACTTGTCTGTCGTTTAAGTCGGCTCGTGGACACGCCCTTGCTCAACCACTATAAACTCGTGTGTGCTGGCTCGTCATCCACACTTCGCCCGCTTACTTGTCAACCGCATCTTGCCCTCGTGCCCGTGTCCTACCCATCGCCAGCTCATTGTTCCACCCAGTTCCCCCGTTCAGGCTTGCCCAGTGGGCGCGCCCATACCGCTCAATCGTCGCAACAACCGTAGGGCATTACATCCTCCCCCACCTAAGGTCATTTCCATCCTTGGCAATCCAGCTATCTTCCGTAGCTTCCTATCGTACTTCACAATCTTTCGCTTCCATCTCCAAAGTGAGTCCTCCATTTCCCAGCTATCCTCCTCCGATGCATTCTTCCATCTGACAAGAAATTCCCGTCGTATGTGACTTCCAATCCCTGTTGTCTGAGATTTCAAAATCTTGTCCATCTCAAGGTTTGGCCTGTCAACAATCATGGCTGGTCCCCTCGGTGGTTCCACTCTCTCTGGATGATCTGCATCAAGTCTGCATCTCTTCAACTGACTGATATGGAAAACTGGATGTTTCATATGCATATGGTGCGGAAGCTCCAACTCATAGGAAACCTCCCCCACTCACTTCTTAACTCAGAATGGCCCCTCATACTTCCTTGTCAATGATCTCATAGTCCCCTTAGGTGGCTGAAACTGATCTCCAGTAATCCTGAGGAACACCATGTCTCCCACATTGAATGTTGAAAAGTGTGCAACAAGAAATGCTTGTTGAGAATGCAACAAGATGATGGAGCTTAGTGGAAAGGAGTCGCCTTCACTAAGTGGGCCCGCAGGCAAATTATGGCGCAAGTTCTATTTTTGGATCCCAGCAGGGATGATCACAGCAGGAGTGACCACAGCAGGGATGATCACAGTATGAGTGATCACAGTATGGGTGATCACAGTATGAGTGATCAAAGTCTATTTTTAGACTGGCTGTCAAAAATAGAAAAGTCAAATATTATTGTCTCATAATAATATCTGGACTATAAACTTGATCTTATTCTCTTGGAGCACTTCAGGATGAGCTACGGATGTGGTACATGCAGATCCCAGAAGGAAATACGTGGTTACCTATGGGATGACTAATATTTACATGCAAGACTTCAGTTAGAACTCAAGTGAGTTGAGTTTAGTGGACTGGAGGTGCAGTTGATGGAGTTGTGTTCAGTTTAGCTTTGTTAAACTGGTTGTATTTAGTCTAACTGGCAAATAGACTAGAGATGAGTTGGGTGAATTAGTTATTAATTAATTCACAAGTTATTAACTCATAATGCAACTATAGAATACATCAGTTAACTCAGTTGCATGTCAGTTCATGTTCAGTTCAGCAGGGATAGGTGTTAGAGGATCAGATTGCTATCAGTTGTGACTATAGCTGTGCATGATGATTTGCACAATCAGAGGGATTGAGTATGCCAATGAATTGGCCAATACCAAGAATTGTAGCCTGTGCTCACGTCCAACACAGTGTGAGTGATTATTTGCAGGTCAAATACGAGTTTGGTAAACCATTCTCATCAATTCTTGAGCAGGTATTGAGCTGTGGAGGCAGGCAAGCAGCAGAATAGATTTGGAGATCAGATCTTAGCTGTATTGTGTGTAACAGGTGGAGCTGGTACTGGATTGCTTGTGATAAGCATTGTACTTTGTAATGTTACATGATTCAATCAATATAATATATAGATAGTTGGGGTTTTTAGCGAGATGCTTTCCCCGGGAAAATACTGTGTTGATATGTGTGATTGATGCTTCTATGTACGCCTGTGAATGTTTCTGCTTCTTTAAATTGATGATCAACATAGAGGAGGTTATGTATTATGCATGTTCCTCTTATAAGTGTATAATCAGGATAATCTTTGTGAGTATGTGTCATATTATTCAAAATTTCTACATGGTATCAGAGCTGCTTGATTTGTAGAAGAGATTTTTACAGGATATCAAGCGAGGATTGATCATCGGATCTATTATTCAGAAAGTGTTTACATTTTATTTCTTTAGGCAGAGTCTGTAATCGGGTCAGGTAGCCTCTGGATTCATCCTTCTTTTGGAAGTTGAGATATCTGGTGAATGCCCAGACAGTCAATCTCTGTATAAGAAATACTTTGTTCTCACGAATTCTAGATCGGAAGTTGTTGAGTGTTTGAGCTGGTGGAATTCGAATTTAATTCCAAAGCAAGAGATAAAACTCAGGAACATTAAGTGTGAGAATGGAGACAGTATGCCCCAGTATCTCACGAAGCTCACCCAATGCCGGGATGAGCTGGGAAGTTTGGGGGTGACTGTCGGATGAGGATGGTGAGTCTAGCACTCCTTGACCTTCCTAAGAGTTGGCATAGCTACCAGGACTCGGTGAATGGAAGGGAGAAACTGCCAGGATGGGAGAGACTTTGGTCGGATCTTGTGCAGGAGGAGATTAGACGGAGCACCAGAGATGGTTCTTCATCCATGCAGGATGAGGAGAACTGTGCCTTAGCGAGTAAGGCGAAGAAGGGGAAGGGGAAGGTTTCTCTTTCTGAATCCAGTACTTCCAGTGATGGGAAGAAGGTTGACAAGTCGAAGGTGAGATGCTTTCGTTGTCATGAGATTGGTTCACAGGTCAGGAACCTGTATGCTCTTGAGGTTCAAGATGCATGCAAAGCCTTGAGCAGTGAGGCAACTGATGGAGACTTGGTGGTTGAGAGGGAGCGTATATTACCTCTCAACATGCAGAGCCAGAAGAAGTCTTAGACGATTGTGGAGGAGCCACGATTGGTGCAGCAGTTTCAGGAGGTTGTGGAGCAACCACAATAGGGGAAGCTGAGAGGAGATCAAGTAGAGACATCTACTCATCCAGAGACCTTCAGTATGGGGAAACTTCGAGCCAGGTGGGTTGAGGGATCGCATGCAGCCATACCTCCAGGTAGGAGGTGGGGTGATGTGGATTGATCGTCCCAAGGAGGAGGGGCAGGATCCTTGAGGTACCCAACCTCTTGGATGAGATCTTGCTATGGGAGCCCCTGATGTGGAGTAGCAGGAACTAATTGATTGGGTAGAGACAGATGCGGATGGAGCAGCAGAGAGAGTGACGGTGCAGGGAATCCCAGGACAGCGCATAGCTAGCAGGCTGCAGCAATGTGAGAGGCACTAGTGTTTTACACAGTGCTAGGTGGCACAGAGAGGTGTGCAATGGTGCGAGATGTATGGAGATGTTGCAGTAGCGCAGATGTCAGAGAGGGAGCACTTGTTAGCTGCAGGTAGAGCTTCAGCATTAGAGGGTGTTTCTAGCCCAACAGGGAGGTCAGTTGGGAGGTGCAGTGCGGATGCAATGCTGGGAGATAGAACCAGCAGCAGCACGGATGCAGTCAGAGATCAAAGTGATAGAGGCTAGAGCAGTCAGATACTGAAGAGCACAGAGATGCAAAGTCTTCAGTTGACAGAGGCAATAGCAGTCAGAGACTTTGATGACAGAGCAAGTGGACCGGCCAGATGTGTTGCATCGAGAACATTCCAGAGTTACAGGATCGGGTTTGAGAGGAAGCCTTTCTTGTTGAGAGGAAGTGTTGAAAAGTTGCAACAAGAAATGCTTGTTGAGAATGCAACAAGATGATGGAGCTTAGTGGAAAGGAGTCGCCTTCACTAAGTGGGCCCGCAGGCAAATTATGGAGCAAGTTCTATTTTTGGATCCCAGCAGGGATGATCACAGCAGGAGTGACCACAGCAGGGATGATCATAGTATGAGTGATCACAGTATGGGTGATCACAGTATGAGTGATCACAGTATGAGTGATCAAAGTCTATTTTTAGACTGGATGTCAAAAATAGAAAAGTCAAATATTATTGTCTCATAATAATATTTGGACTATAAACTTGATCTTATTCTCTTGGAGCACTTCAGGATGAGCTACGGATGTGGTACATGCAGATCCCAGAAGGAAATACGTGGTTACCTATGGGATGACTAATATTTACATGCAAGACTTCAGTTAGAACTCAAGTGAGTTGAGTTTAGTGGACTGGAGGTGCAGTTGATGGAGTTGTGTTCAGTTTAGCTTTGTTAAACTGGTTGTATTTAGTCTAACTGGCAAATAGACTACAGATGAGTTGGGTGAATTAGTTATTAATTAATTCACAAGTTATTAAATCATAATGCAACTATAGAATACATCAGTTAACTCAGTTGCATGTCAGTGCATGTTCAGTTCAGCAGGGACAGGTGTTAGAGGATCAGATTGCTATCAGTTGTGACTATAGCTGTGCATGATGATTTGCACAATCAGAGGGATTGAGTATGCCAATGAATTGGCCAATACCAAGAATTGTAGCCTGTTCTCACGTCCAACATAGTGTGAGTGATTATTTGCAGGTCAAATACGAGTTTGGTAAACCATTCTCATCAATTCTTGAGCAGGTATTGAGCTGTGGAGGCAGGCAAGCAGCGTAATAGATTTGGAGATCAGATCTTAGCTGTATTGTGTGTAACAGGTGGAGCTGGTACTGGATTTCTTGTGATAAGCATTGTACTTTGTAATGTTACATGATTCAATCAATATAACATATAGATAGTTGGGGTTTTTAGCGAGATGCTTTCCCCGGGAAAATACTGTGTTGATATGTGTGATTGATGCTTCTATGTACGCCTGTGAATGTTTCTGCTTCTGTAAATTGATGATCAACGTAGAGGAGGTTATGTATTATGCATGTTCCGCTTATAAGTGTATAATCAGGATAATCTCTGTGAATATGTGTCATATTATTCAAAATTTCTACACTGAAGTGTGCATCCCGTCTATCCTTATCTGCCCATTTCTTCATTCTCCTTGCAGCTTCATGCAAGCGCAACTATACCAACTCCAAGGTCTCATCCCAAGCCTTCATGAACTTCTTCGCATGAGGACTCCTCAGAAAACCTCCCATCACTACAGTATGCGGTGTGACTGGCATCTGTCCATTCACCAACTCAAATGGATTGTACCCTGTCGCAGAACTCTTTTGTATGTTGTAGCTGAACTTAGCCACATCCAAGAGTTTAGACCAATTATTCTGATCAGCCATCACATAATGTCTTAAGTAATCCTCCAGCAATGCATTGATCCTATCGATCTGTCCATCTGTCTATGGATGGTAACTCGAACTCATCAACAAATTTTTCTTGACTAGTTTGAACAATGTGGTCCAAAATCTGCCTGTAAATCGTGGATCTTGGTCTGATACAATGCTCAATGGCATACCCCAATACTTCACTATGTTCTTGAAGAACAACTCCATAGTCCTCTTAGCTCCACAAGGAATCTTTGTTGGAACAAAGACAACACACTTGGAAAAACGATTAACCACGACCATGATTCCATTATACCCTGTACTTGCAGTAATTGAGTGATGAAGTCCATCGAGACACTCATCCATGGTCTCTCAGGAAGCAATAAAGGCTGCAACAGATCTCCTTGCCTCTGAGTATCTGATTTGTCCTGCTGACAAATGATGCATGTATGTACATACTCCTCTACATCCTCCCTCATCTTCTCCCAAAATAATCCTCTCTCCAACAATGCCAAAGAATGACGCTGCCCTGGGTGGCCAGACCATGGAGAATTGTGGAATCCCTTCAAAAGGTGCCTCCTGAGCCCTCATGACTTTGGAACATAGAGTCGGTTTCCAAAGAACAATAATCCATCTTGGAGAAAGAACCTTAGTGTCTTCCTATCCTTTATCTGCTTCACTATATTCTGTGCCTAAGTATCGGTCTCAATGCTTTCCTTGAGCTTATTCTGCATCTCTTTTGACATCTGTACTCAAATCCTACTTCGTGTTGCCCAGTCTTCTTCCCCCTCTAATGCTACTAGTTTCCCCTTCCTACTAAGAGCTTCTGCCACTGCATTGAGTCTCCCTGGCCCGTACTCAATAGTCATGTCGAACTCTACCAAGAAGTCCTACCAACGAGCTTGCTTCACTGACAGCTTTGGTTGTGATGCAAAATAACTTGCTGCAACATTGTCCATCTTGACAACAAAAGGCTTCCCAATCAAGTAATGCCTCCATACATGTAAACAGTGAATGATCACAGTCATCTCCTTCTCATGGACCGGATACCTCCGTTCTCTATCCTGCAACTTCTGATTCTTGTACGCCACTAGATGCCCATCCTGCATAAGAATGCCTCCTATGGCAAAATCTGAAGCATCTGTGTGTACCTCAAACCATCACTCGAAGTCTAGTAACTTTAGTATCGATGCTTTAACCCTCCTCTTCTTCAAATCATCAAATGCCTCTTGACATTTGTCCATCCAACTCCATCCCTTGTCTTTCTTCACCAGGTCTGTCAGTGATGATGTCACCTTGGAGTACCCCTCTACAAACTTTCGTTGGTAGTTGGTCATGCCCAAAAACACCTTCATATCATGGAAATTCTTCGATTCAACCCAATCCTCGATCGCCTTCACCCCGTTTGGCTCCATCTGTATGTACCCTTGACCCACTATGTGTCCAAGGCACGGAATCTTGGTCTGAGCGAACATACACTTAGACTTCTTCAAGTACAGTTGACTCTTCTTCAGCGCCTCGAACACCAATGCCAAGTGCTTCTTATGATCCTCCATGTTATCACTGTACACCACTATATCGTCCAAGTATACTACTACAAACGAATCCAAGTATGGACGTAGAACATCATTCATCAAAGTGCAAAACGTAGTAGGAGCATTGCGCAAACCGAATGGCATAATAGTGAATTCAAAGCTACCATACCTTGTTACTATCACGGTCTTCCTTTCATCTCCTTCAGCTATCCGCACCTGATAATACCCATGCCTCAAGTCCAGCTTGGAAAAAACTCAGGCTTTCACAAGCTTATCGAAGCAATCTACAGCTAATGGCAAAGGATACTTGTTCTTTATCATCTGCTTGTTGAGAGCACAATAATCACAGCACATCCGTAGCTCATTCGTATCTTTCTTTCACTAGAACAATACTAGAGCTCCATAGGGGGACCTTGAAGGCCTGATGAAACCTGCATCAGTTAACTCCTTTAACTGTCGTTTCAACTCCTCCAACTCAGGTCCTGACAATCGATAAGGAGCTCTAGCTAGAGGTTGCTTCCCTGGCTCAAGTTCTATGCTATGGTCCATTGCACGCCTTGGTGGCAGCTTCTTTGGTAGCTCATCGGGCATCAAATCTACATATTTAGCCAACACCTCATAAATATCAGCTGGAACAGGCATCCCCACTCCATCATCGCCTTCGACTCCTTTGAATACAGCTGCATATGTCTCCACGTCTGATTCTCGCATAGCCTTCTCCAAGCTTAGTGCAGAAACATGCTGCACCTTGACTTCCTTCCTTTGCTTATGAGTAGGCAAAGTCCAAGTCTGTGATTTTCCAATCAGCACAACCTCATTGCAAAAGGGGACAACAATTGACTTGTTGCCCTTCAAGAAATCCTGCCCCAATATCATGTCAAAATCGTTCATCTCCATCACCGTGAAGTCCAACTGACCTTGCCAGTCTTTAATCTGTACAGGCACCTTGTGTGCCAAACCTGCCACTTTAGCTCTTGAGTTCACTGCTTTGACTTCCACATTCGATGGGAAGATCTTTAGTCCAACTTCCTTTGCTAACCGTGTCGTCATAAAGTTATGTGTGGCCCCCGTGTCCACCAGTGCCTGGATGGTCTTGCTATCAACCACCAAGTCCGTGGAACCCAAAATTTTAATCCATGATTTCTCCATAACTTTCGTCTGCATACTTTCTTGGTCTCTGCAATTCCCTCTGATACCACTTGTCACACCCCCAATTATTTTTTCATAAATTGGATTTCGTGTGGCATCGGCCAAACAGTTAACATTATTCATCTTTAACTATTTCCCGAACTACGCCTAACATTCATTCTTTAAAACCAGTAATATTAATGTGTGGAAACCATTAACATAACATTCAACAATAGAGAAACACTTAACCATATGCAAGATAATAATCTTTTATTATAATTCCAAAACTTACAAGTTCACCGGGAGACAAGCTCGACCAACTTTACATAATTTTTCTACACGACTGTGTCGTTTGCCCAACTCGGGAGCACCACCATGTGCTGTCTGCTCACCCAGCTCGAGCGCCTTCGCACATTGGTCACACCATTCAACAATACACACTTTTCATTTCGCACCGCTGGGCGCTCCTACCCGCGGTCACTCCACACGGTTCACCCGTCGGTCTATCGTTTGGTAGGCACACACGCCCGTGTTGCCATGCCCGAACACACCTTCACCGCCTTCATTTGAACCTGCCCATCGTGCGGGCTCATGTGCACATTCGATCTGTGTTCACCGTAGAACCCTTCGCACATATGACTTCGCACTTCTTGCTTGTCTCCATCCAACTCGCCGCTTGGTTTATGTATATGGTTGTGCCAATGCGTGGGGGCACTTGGCTGACCCACCCACCAACACATAACTCATCGGCTCGCTTGTGTGGGGGCGCTCGACCAACCCACCAAATTCGCATTTGCTCCAACGTTTTGCCACTCAACTCGTCGGCCCACCCGCTAAGGTGACTCGCCCATTGTTTAAGTCAGCTCGTGGGCATGCCCTTGCTCACCCACTATAAACTCGTGTGTGTTGGCTCGTCAACCACACTTCGCCCGCTCGCTTGCCAATGGCAGCTCACCCTCGCACCCGTGTCGTGCCCATTGCTAGCTCATTCTTCTGCCCGGTTCCGCCATTCAAGCTCGCTCGGTGGGCTTGCCCGTGCCACTCGACCATCACAACAACCGCAGGGCGTTACATGCAGCGTCGAGTGAACCACGCATTTTCCGGAAACTAGGAAAGCATGCGTTGCGCATTGGGAAGGATATGTGATTGACGGCGTAGGTTGGTGAGTATGAGATGGATCAAGTCATCCAAGACTTGGGTTTAGATGTGAATGTGTTACCAAAACAAACGTGGGAACGCATGGGCAGGCCCGCGCTACAGTTGTCTCCTATTCAATTACAGATGGCAAACCAACAAAAGATCTTACCCATGGGAAGGTTGCAAGGGGTAACAGTGGACATTGAAGGCGTAAGCACACAGATGGACTTTGAGGTAATAGAGATTCTTGATGATAGCAACCCTTACCCTGCATTGCTAGGAATAGACTGGGCCACAGACATGAATGGAGTCACCAACCTGAAGAGGTGGAAGATGATATTCAAGAAAAAGTATCTTCGTGTAATAGTTCTGTTGGATCCGTCCAAAGGAGCGCACTACACAAAACCTGTGCTTGAAGAGGACAACGACGACGAACTAGACTGAATTTACCAGATAACGGTGCAAGACCAGGATCGGGTGAATTCAACAATAGACAAGAGAATCTCATGGGAGCATGACAGTTCCTGCACTTCGGATTCAGATGAAGAAATAGAGTGATGGCAGAACTGATTGCATGAAGTAACAACACTGAATTGTAATATGATGGTTAGATCACTACGACACGTGACGACCGAAGCAAGGGAACTGCCAATAGATGATGGCGCAACAAATGTGGAGGAATCCTTAGACCAGTGTGAAGATGCAATATCAGAACAACAGCAGTATGGTGTGCAAAAAGGGGCGTTGCGCGCGACAACTGCACAATGGTGGAATACATATCGGAAGACTAGGTGGAACTGGCGCGAATGTAGAAGGCGGATGCGTGTACGGTTTGGAAGTCCCCAGCGTTGAACGTGATCTAGGTAACAAGGACGAAGCGGTTTGAGCGCCCACCTGTGTCGAGAGATGCAGATGTATGTTGTGCAACCACCTCCCAAACTAAGGATAAAAAATCAGAACCTGACACAGTAGTAAGGAAGGCGACGCACTCCACAAGCAGTTCGCAATGGAATGTTCGAAAAGACATTTGGAATCCTGAACAGAGTTTGCCAGATAAAACGAACCAATTGGGATCTTCGCGTACCAGTGGTTTGAAGGGCCTATAGGACCATAAGAAAGAAGAGGAGTGTGAAGATGACCCCATCATTGACAAGATGAGATAAAACTATGAGGACGGAGAGGAATCCCCAAACCACAGCCCCCGCAGTTCAGACAGGATGCGAGGACCTGGGTAAAGGAATTCAGCAGTTACAGGAAGCCATTCGGTGAGGGGGCTTGAACTTAATGAACTTGATGAAGAATGGGCATGGCTGAGGAGGAAAAGCGTGATATTGAACGAAGAACTCGGCAAACTAGAAATCGGAGTCGCACAAGCGGGCCACGAGAAACTAAGCATGATGGCACCAAGTATAGTCGGCCCTACTACAGCATTGGAAATAGTCGTGACCCTACTCGCATGGCTGCAACTGCATCTTACTAAACAAGGGAATGTATCATACAAAGAAGAATATGATGCACTCCCAGAGACAAGGGTATTTAAAGGGTGCTCGCAGCCCAGGCCAGTGGGAAAATTGAAAACCCGCACCGGGGGTGCGACCACCTGACTGTCCGTAGGAAGCATAGTCTCAGCACTCCAAGCAGTTGGAAGAGGGCACAAGACTACAAAGGAGTCTGTATGGGAGTTGCATGGCCTCGACACGGCGCGCAAGATCAGTATGAAGCATAGATCCCGTCCGCGTACAAGGGACTGCGCTGCCGCGTGGATGGGATGGAAAGTGACTGTTGGAGACACTGTTCATGACAAGATGTCCAATTTAAGGCACCGAGGAGTGGATGACAAGCAATTAAGACACAGGGTCAGAACTAGGATTGAAAGGATCTACCACCAAAATTGCATTAATGAGCCAAGAAAGGGGGAAATGGTCAAATTTGAATTCAAAGAGGCCTATAAATCATAGGTGGCCCATCACCAAATGACCCTTGGCATGTTTAACTTGTGGCGTTATCAAATGAGCATGAACCTGATGAACTTGGAGGTTGTAAAAGCAAGTCCATGGTTTGAAGCATTGCCAAAGGATACATAGGAGTCCCTAATCAGAATAATGACAACAACCAGGGGAGCCACCCAGAGTTCTACATTGCCAATAGGTGATGCACCAGAAATCCCTAAATCGCCCCGAACGCCGAGGCCCAAAAAGGACCCACAGGCAGTAGCACCAATCCATATGTCTTCACGAAATCCCCGGTTCAGCAAACTGTTGATGGAAGAGAAGGGAAAAATAGTTAATATTGAGAGTGACGATGAAGAAGAGGATCCTCCAACCTTTGTCGAAGAGATGGAACCAGAGGAAGAGATAGAAGAAAACATCCAACCAGTACGTGCCACAGCAAAGCTACCCAAGTATGTCCCTCCGCGGAAGGGGAGGTTAAAGGTCCCCAAAGATTTGGATGCTGTTACTGGTGGGCTCCCGTATTGCAGCAATAATGCTGCAACTCCTGGGACTCCCTTCTTTACTTTTATCAACCTGGTAGTTCGTAACAAACTTGGAAACGACGGTGTTGTTTGCACAAGCACTAGCTCTTGCCGCAACTGTCACTTGGTCAGCTGGCACAAGTCTGCTAGGGGCTCAAGCCAACTTCTATGAGCTCTGAGAAGAAGCTTTCTAACTGATGGATGGAAGCTAACTCAAAGGAAGCTAATCTACTTGCAGAAAGAAACTGAAAAGCAGAAAGAAAACGCAAACCCTAGCAAACCCTAATGTTACCAGCTAGCCCTACTGATGCAAGAAAGAGGATGCAAGCTATTGGGAGTGATGCCATTTACTTCTAAGAAGATGAAATGCATGTGTCTAAGCTATGTCTACAGTAAAATTTGAAGGAACCATCTTTTTTTATTTTTGAATAAGTTGTCAGAATTATCATGCATGTGATTTAACTGTTTTTGACTGTGCAGATGTGGATTGGCGAGAGGAAATGCTTGGAGGAGGTCGAGAAGGTTCGAAGAGGGCCTAAGGGGTCACTAACACCCTTCCAGAGAGTTTCACAGAGTTTGGCTATCAAGAAACCTCATTCGTGAGCTTCTACAGGAAGTCTGCAGGGGTTCTACAGGATGTTCTGGAATTTCTACACGATGTCTGTGATTTTCTACAGGATGTTCAAAAACGGGATTTTGGAGGATGGATGGAGGAGGAAAGATGAAGGAGTGGGTATGGAGGTGAGATAAGGGTGTGAGGAGGTCTAGGACTTGGGGAATGGAGCTCAGGAGTGGCAAGGATGGTTGGATTTGTTCAAGGAGGAGTGGAGCAATGTTGCACAAAAATGTGGGAATTAGGGCAAAGTGAGCAAATGGCAAAAGTGAGGCAAGAATCCAAGTTGGAGGATGGATCAGATGGGATTGATGGAGTACAGGTAGATGGAGAGGTATTATAGGCGCTCTGCATGTTATCTTTCAAATTAGACAAATGAAGACTTGGAAAATCAAGAAGCTAATTACTTGACCTAATCTGACCTAGATAACAGCAAAGAAATGGAACAGAAGTTTATTTGCAATGAAACACGTGAAATAGCTATGCAAACTGAGAAACCATGGACCTGAACACGTAACTACAACTAGTATCAATCTCTGCAGATGAAAGTCTACACTAATGATTGCATGGTGAAGCAAAGACAGTGTTTTTGTTGGCAGCAATGTCACCTTTGTCCCAGCTCACGATCCCACTGAGGGAGAGGTGAGATCAGAGGTGCTTGATGGCCTTTTTCTTAAAGATCTTCCCTATTATTAACCTATCAACTAAATCTGAACATGAAAAGCCTATCTAATCATCAACCATGACCTATGTAACCAGCAAGATGTTAATCTACTTAACAGAAATTATTTTGCAAAGACATAAAGGAACAAATAACAATACACAAAGGAAGCCTTGGCGCTTGGGTTGGGCCCAACCCCAAGAGCTGCAGGCTCCTAACAAAACTCAGAACTGATGCCAAATAAAGCTGCCTTCCATTACTCAAAAATAACCATGTTCATAAGAAAGTTATACAACAACAACTACAAAATGAGCTGAGAAAATAACAACACTCTAGTGCAAAATACAACAGTCCAAAAAGTAACCTACGAAGGCTGAAAGCCTTCCTATTTATGCACTACGAGGGTCCTCAGCAGCCCTCCTTGACTCAAGGGACTCGGCTGTTCAAACTGCTAGTAAATAGTCAATCTCCATAAAGCTGCTCGGCTGCCTATAAGATTCGTTTTGGTGGCCTGCTGAGCTCCGAGTTGAGGGTGGAGATTTCGAGGAAGGGCTTATTTAGTGCAAGAGACAGCCTCCCTACAAATCCTCACCCCTGTTCCTTCATGCTTGGCTGTCATCTGGCTCATAATTGCTTGGCTTTGTTCCAAAATTTGTCCAAAAAGCCTGAAATAACCACGTATTATCCATCTTGGTAAAGCGACCACCCTCATTCATTCAATTAACATAAACATACTCAAAAAACATGCATAAACTATGAAAAATGGTGGATTGATCAAGAACAATTAGGCAAAATGAGCCCAATAAGTTACCCAATTCAGGGCTCATCAGTTACGAGCACACTCAACACCTCGTTCCTCCCCGAGGGGGTTTTGTTTGAAGGTATGACTGTGGGCCGCATGCCCACTATAAAGTTTGAAGACTGGGACCTTGCGGATAATGAGAAGTTTCCTCATTTGTAAACTATCCAATTGATGGAACAAAGCACGGAAGGGGCAGTTACCACACTGTAGCCATGAACATGGCTACACGGGGTGGAGGAGGCCGAGCTACTCCACCTCCTATCAATTCCACACTTCCATCGGGCCCCAATCACGATATTTGTTATCAGACAACTGCTTTGCTTGGTGCACGATGGGTACTTGTGGCTGGAGGAGCCCATTCCCATCACGACGAAGCTCATTCATAGGATTTATCAGCTTCCCTGTTTGAGAAGGGCCCCGCAAAAATTACCAGCACAAGTGGGGATTTGACGCTTGCAGAGGCTATGAAAAAGAAATATAGTTTGGAGAAAAAGCAGAGCGGGTACGTTATTACTAGTATTCAAAATAGAGGGGCCCGCATAGCTACCCATTTGTTGGCAGGAAAGGTGATGAGAAAATGTCGGGTCAATGAGGTAGCACCAACGGTCATCGTGCTGGCCAAGAAATGTGCAGAAGGGGTACAGTTCAACTGGGCCTAGTTCCTCGGCGATGAGTTTCTGACGAACTGTAGGGAGGCACAAGAATAGGGTAAGAGCTTCCACTACGCGTGGTTGCTCTTATCCATCCTGTTGGTTACAGGTGAATTGCTTGAGGATAGTCAGTTTCCTCCCCTTGACCAGGACTAGCCAGAGGCAGCAAAATACGCGTCGCTATGGGCGACGAAGGATGCTACGCGACGCAAAGAAACCAAGATCTTCTGGGTACTAATGGAAGCAAGCATACGACTGTGGATCAGCAAACGTCCATGCCTATCTGCCTCAATATACGATAGTCTGAATAACTTTGCAGACCTTAAAGCGGGTATGCAGAATGTATATATCATGGTGCGAAGGGATCCAAAGTAGAAGTGGACCACACTCCCCTTCATTGCCATAAATGACGTTGTTTTCGCGATGCTCGATACATGGCCACTGGAATGGTGCACACTAGACGTGGTCCTGCGTGATGAAATAGAGATCCAGAAACAAAAGGCTGCTGCCAAGCAACTAGCACAACAAAAACGGAATGAACAACTAGCTGCAGAAGTACGGGCGTCTCGAGAGGCAGCGAAGGCCACCCCGGAAAAGACTGCAGCAGTAGGGTCCACTACAATGCAGGAAGGAAGACGCCCAGACATAACCATAGAATAGGGGACAAATGTGACGATGGAAGGTGCGGACCCAAGCACCACCTCGACATAATTTAAATGCTCGCACGCGGCAGAACGAACTGGGCCATCTAAGAAGACCAAGGCTTCGAAGTTGGAGGGGGAGCCTATTACACTAACTGAGGGTTACCTATATGACATCGGCGACACAGTTCGCGAATCCACCAAGGAAGTGCTCCAAGAGGCAATGAAAGAGCAACAAAATGTGTTGGGGGCACTTAGGATGCAAATCCAAGAACTTCAGGTGCGGCCTCCATAGCAGGGAATGGTAGCTGCCTATGCGGCCACGAGTACATTAGCAACCGAGCAGTTGCTACGGGTTAAAATGGTTAATACCGTCACGCTTACAGAAGGGGCACTGACAGTGGACAACGCGGAGGACAGAGCTGCGGTATGTTGGCTCAAGGGCCTTAGACTAAACTTGGCCACCCTTCCACGAGAGATATTATACCAGCTGCAGGATGGAGCAATGACAGAGATCCACGATAGGAAGGACGCGCAATACAAATGCTTAGTGAATAGTGAATCAATATTGAGCAGCTGATCCTCCTACGCGGCGAAGCAGTAGCACAGATTCATAGTTGGAGAAAATCATCGAGGAAGCATGTCGCCGCGTCCCTGAACTAGAGATTGCAGTAGACTTACCAGCGGGTATACGGATCCACAAATTGGCCAGTGGATTCCGCAAGGAAAAGGAGGAAGCAACAAGGATCCAATTGGACCTCAACTTGTAGATCGTGGAGCTGAGGCTGAAGGCATAGCCCTCTACACCACCGGAGGTCAGAGAGCATCGGCATTGCACCATTCAATCCAGGCTGGAAGCAATAGTGTGCACCATACAGGAGTACACCGGCTTGTTAGATCAGTTACTCGTCATGCTCACTTCACTACAAGAAGACCCAATGTTACATCGGTTAGAGACAGAAGTACCGGAGTTGCAGCAGGCCTATGATAATGTCCGGCAGACCGCACAGATGGTTGCCCTTACTCAGCGATTGGCCAAGATGAGGGAGGCTCAGGCTCTCAAGGCACAAGTGGACGCCGCACTCAAAAAGAAGCAGTACTTAAAGAACGCATCCAGCCTTGGCTTGAGGAAGCATTCATGGTCACCTCCAAGATTGAGGGAAAGCTAGCATAGATGTAGGGCGTATATGCACTCATAGAAGCAATTGCACCTGACAATGAAGGATCGGAGACACGTGCACAACGGGTACAGTAGACAGCGGTAGAATGTGTTGCAGATGTAATCGAAGTGCAGAAGTTGTTGGATGACCTCCATGCGAAGGTCAACGCATCAGCCAAGTGACTCGGGACGAGTCATGGTGATTGTGTTGGGGGCCTGTTGGGCAACGAGTCCCCCGCGTAATGGTTTTGGGGCTTAAAACCCACAATTTTGGGTAATGGTATTGTAAAGGTTCCATGAAGTGCGTGGAGCGCGAATTGTAATGAGTCAAGTCAAAGGGTTGTCCGCCTAAAATATTGTAAATTAATATAGAATGTGTCGGCCTACCCATGGTCCGCAGACCATGGGAATGTATAAATAGAGCGAGGCTCTAAGTGTAGAAGGCAGTTTTTAGTTAGTTCTGATCTTAAGTATTATGGGTTTCTAAATGTGAAAGTTGCTCTGAGTCTGTAATTCCGAGTCATGGTGGTAAGGATAGGCTCTGCAGCTGTGTGCGCAGAGGCTTGGTAGAGTCCGCAACTGTGTGTGCGGACCCCTATAGCTAAGTGCGCAGGGTAGAATTGGATTGTACCGGAACCGAAGATTAATAAAAGATAAATGTTTCTAAAATATTGTGCATCTGATCACAGATCTGTGTGTTCGTTCTTATGTTATGGTTTTATGCATATCTTTAAGGTTTATGTTTGCGTGCACTGGTTATAAATATTGAATGTTTGATTAAGACCATTGAATTAAGTCAGATCTATAATAATAACATACTAAGGGTAAGGAATCTAGAAAGTGCCTCCTCACATAGCTACGCAAAGGCCAGATAGCCACGCAGAGCAGCGCGAGCTCGCAGGATCGGTTCGCGACCTTTCCAGACCTCATCAAGACATCCCTAGGGTGCAGAAACCTGGTTCCAGCACCCTCCCATGCTACCTCGAGTGAGACTTCATTCCACACTCTATGGACTATTGCCGAAAGGGCCGGTAGTGCAGGATTTGTTTGGCTAAAACACTTCTGGACTTGGGTCAGGCCCCAATAAGCCAACAGTGAATGACTATATTGATACCTCTCATCCAAAATACAGGGTTTTGGATGCTCATGGAAAAATTTAAATGCAACAACCACTTCAAGTATATTTAATTCCTCATGTGCTTCAGTAGGAAGAATATCACTTTGACTGTCACAAGAATAAAGTAAAATAACTTCTTTTTTGTTATTTCCTTGCAAAAGTAGATGATCATTGTCATAATTTGGTTCACTGCTTATGTTTTTTGTACATGCAATTTCAGATTTCTGACTTAGACCAATTTCTTCCTAACTGCTAGGATGCAAATCTGTTTCATCTTCAAGCAAAGAAGGATTTGATGTGTGTTGTGAATTATCCTTTGTATCAAAGCAACTAATCTATGTTATTTTATGTTGGGAAGAATATTCATAAATGGCCTCTATGATCTCATAATCTAGACATTCTTCATCACCAAAAGTCTCTTCAAGGTATTTAATGAAATTTTCACGGGATTCACAATAATCTTCGAACAAGAAGAATGAATGATGAGAGTTTCCATAAAACTCAAAGAAGGTTGTTGTAGGTTTTAACCCCGTACAGAAATTACCTGCATACGAATTCTAAAACACAGAAAATAAACAATACGAGAGCATAACACATAAAACACATATACACAGAGATTTTCCCCTGGATCCCAAAACCGAGACTACTAGCTTGATTTTTCATTATGTTCCTTTCAATGTTACACTACATATTTATACATGTCGAAGCATCCAATACCATGGATGGAAAACCATCGCATCCAAAACCATGGACCGAAAACGATCGCATCCAAAACCATGGACCAAAAACCATCGCGTCCAAAACCATGTGTGAAAAACATGCACAAAACCATAGGTAGGTCCGCGCAACCTAACATAGGGTCCAAAACCAAAATTTTCCAGGGCGTTGCCACAGACCCCATAGAGTGGGGTTACCTGTACCCCTCAAACCCCCTATAAATCCCCTCTCTACGCAATTGGCACAACGAAGGGGGGGCTCCGCCCCCCTCTAACCCCCCGGTTAACTACGCCGGCTAGTCATGGAAAGAATATAACACAACCCAACAGTTGTGTGGAATTCTTTAAGAGAGAATAAGCTACCTTGTTTCAATCCTTCATACCATAATGTTACTTTTCCTTCTAGGTTAGCCATAAACATTTTCATCAAACAATCCTCATGAAACCTAATCCCAAGCTTATGTATATGCCAATGAAATTTGATTAGAAGCAGAATAGCCTCATCCTCGTCTCCATCTATGAATTTGGGAAAATTAGTTTGCCAATCTATGCAAGGAATTCGATTTGGAAAACCAGGAATGTGAGAAAGATTCATAGGAGCATACCTTTGAGCAGTTGAATCCATCTTGAAACAGTTAAGTCACCAAGAAGTTCTTCAAACTACTAGTTTTTGAACAATGGAGTCGTCATGAAAATTCTAAACCTTTGGATTCTTTGACACTAGAGTCGCTAGGTAAAAGATGCATAGACTTTCTTGTTTCTGATCACTGTTCACCATCAGCAATCAAATCTGATCCTTGTAGTTTTTTCTCAGGGAAGATATGATCTTTCATTCCCTGGCAACGATGCCAAAATGTTAACCCCCACAATTTCCCTAGCTGAGAGGAATCGACGGAGGTAACCATAGACCAAGATTTTAGTTTGGTAGCTAGCCCTACCAAACCAAAGAGGGCTCTCTTTATGAAATCATAGCCAAAAGATGACTAGGATATAAAGGATTTTAGGCTAGATATGCTAGGCTCAGGTAGATCTTGAAATTTTAGGGTTTTATTGCTAGAAAAGGGAGAAAATCTAGATAGCTAGGTCAATAGGATCAAAGGGTTACAACAAGAAAGATATAAAGGAGCAAATTAGAAATACTTTTGTGATGGATATTAAGCTTTTTCGGTGTAGTATGGTGTTTAGAAGAAGCATAAAGGTCGTAATGAGCATGAAACATGAATTCATTAAGCAAGAATGAAAGTAACATATAATAATTTTCCATCAAAATGGAGCTTAATGTAAAGAATTATGTTTATAAACTGTAAGGAAAACTATCGAAGAGTTGATGAATGGAAAGAGAAAATGAATAGAATGGAATTTGCACCATTTTTCACCAAAACACAAAAATTTCTCCAAATGCTCTCAAAATTTGCCCAAAGATGTCTGATGAGGTTTTCTATGCAACCATGGATGAATCAGCAAGAAATTCTAACTTACCCTTATCCTTTTGGCTAATTAGGGTTATCTTGATTTTGGCCTTCAATTGCTTGATTCTAACCTTGGCAATCTAATTCCTTATGTAATAATGTATAACCATATTCTTTTGCAGCTTGTTATCCTTGTTAGCCTTGTCAAGGAGCTTCTCAAGGTGGCAGTTTACCTTTTCAAGCCAAAACTCCCTGTCTTCATTTTTTTCCATAGCAATCTTCTCCTTAAAGGTTAACTCTTCCATTGGTTGCCTTTATTCTTTTTCTTTCTGAAGTGCCTTCCTAAGGCCCCTTGTTCTTGGTATTTTTCTTGCCACATTTTCTTCATGCTACTAAATGTCATCATACTCCACCAGTTCCTTTCCCTTCATATATTGTTTCTTGACTTTGAATTATTCTTTCTCCATAGCTAGCTATTGTGATTTAAGTTGACCGTTTTCTTGCTCAAGGAATGAAATGATGAATTTGGCCCTTACCAAATTGTCCTTGAGCTCCATGATCTAAGAATCCTTCTCTTTGAATCCCTATCTTGTTGATGTAGTATGCTTGGCCCCTTCCTCAATTTGAGGAGAAAACACAAGCCTTTTGCCTCTCTGATATGTCTTGGTCACCTCAAGCCTAGGTGCCTTGGAAACCTCATCATGCTTGCTTGATGACCCAACCTCCATTGATTGTGCTAACATAGTTTGGTGCTGGCTTGGTGGAGTAGTTATATGCATTTTCAAAGCTGCCTCAATGAAAGTGTCCCATGTCATTTTCTTTTCTATCAACTGATGGAGAACTATAACCTTTATTAGTCTATGATGAAAGAGATTGGGATAATGCACTTTTCCTTTCAATTTCACCTTTTCAGACATCTTGGTTAAGCTCTTATACAAGTAACTGCACAAATTGAGAGACTTGGTTGCTATAAAATGCATGAGAAGCTGTATGTGATATTGATACAACCTGGATAATCTGCCCTCACATGTGGATAATTTCATGACAACCTTCATTAATGGTGCATATATCTCCAACAAATATATGAATGGGAAAACATGTGAGTGAGTTTATTTATACTGTGATTTCAAGCAAGGTTTCTACTCTTCTAGGTCTAGGTTCATGTATTTGAACCAATTTTCAACATGGTTTGGTATGACTGTAGCTTGAAAGATGGCATCCATTGAAAACATGAAATCATTCCCTGCAATGGTGATTTTTTTTTCCATCAAGGTGAGCGAAAATATACCTGTGAGATGCTCATGGTGACCCACTTCCTGCACTTTTTGACAAAAATCTAAACAACTGACATCTTCAAAATATTTCTTGACAAAAATGGAGGTGAATCAGGCTCCATACTTTCAAACCCTAGGTGGAAAATAAGTAAAAACAATGAAATTTGCTGCTGTGAGGGAATGAGGTGATATGAGGGACTTGGGAGTTGCCTAGATTTTTGAGGAAATTTAGGAGGGTAGGGGATGATGTTAATGAGTAGGGGAAAAAGGAATTTTGGGAAATGAGTGAGGAGAGGGAGTTAAAAAGGCCAGAACACATGTGTGCTCTTGAAGGAGATAGGGTAGATTAGGGTTTAGAGAAAAAGAAAAGAAAATGAGGGGATATGGTTCTGTGATGGATGGGAATAGTGTGTTTGTTGCGAAGAGAGGTGTAGGGACAAGGAAAATAGGGTTTTGGGAAGCATTTCATCCTTTTAGAATTAAAACTAGAAAATTCATAGAAACCCTAGGAGTGGAAGCATCTGAACCATTCATGACATAAGAGGCAAAAGGAAGGCACAAGAATGATTTAACTTACTTGTTGTGAAGCCTGGAGGATGACATGATAGAAGAGAAACCTTGAAAAATTAATTTCAGTGGTCAAAAAATGATTTTGGATTACTCTGGTCCATGCGTAGTGTAGCCTTCCTGTGTGCAGCGCCCGTTCACCGATGCGCAGCATCCCTGTCCAGAAGCGTAGCGAGGGCTTTCTGTGTGCAGCAAGCTATCGTACAACCCTCTTTTTGAGGCATTAAACTACTCTAAATTGTGACCTTGATAGATCATTGGAAATCTCTTGAATTCTAATACAAGATGGGCACCCCAAGAATGTAATTTGCACACTTCAGCAGGGAGAAAAATTTATTTTCCCAAGGTCGGTCAAAAAATGCAGGGTGTCTCTGAAAAAATCACAACACCAACTTGCAGAGCACTTTTGACTACCTTGTTGGAGGAGGTTTGGGCTGAAAGTGGTATGGTTGGAATGGTTATGATGTATGATACATAATAGAGTCCTTAAGTACTTCCAACTCCTGCTCCAAATCCTTGAAAATTTGTCTTGAAGTCAAGCTATCCATAAGTTAACAGCTCTCCCGTAGCAAGTGTAGTTTGGGAATTTCTCTCAAATCGTAATACCTGTGCATAAATTGAAGATTTTTTTGTTGTTTCTTGGGATATCATTGACAAAAACCTCTTTCACTTTTGTAAAATACTTCTCCATTTGGTCAAAAACATATTTTGAATAAAAAATGTCCCTATGATAAATTATGAGACGAGGTAGTGTACTACAACATTGTCTGATTTGAAATAAAACATTACCTTTACCTTTATTTTTCTTTCCCTAAGGTGCTAAATCCCTTTACCCATTGATTCACATGATGGACATGTTTTTGTTTTGACATATGGTATCATGCTGACACATGGAGTGAAACCCTAGATGTTGTAGTGTTTTCTTCTCAAATATGTACGAAAAGAACCCACTTAAGATTGTGGATGACAAACAATCTCAACAATATAAATGGCTACTAAACATTGTAGATCTGCAGCAACTGATAGAAACAAAACCTGCCAAAGTTCGGATCTATGCCACAATCATAGTTAAACAACAAAAAGAAAAAGTAATAACTCCAAAACATCCAATGGAAACCAGATATTTAAAGAATGATTTTATTTTAACACCTGTGAAGGGAACAAATATATGTTACCAGTCCCCCTCTATGGGATGGGTTCTTGGCTATTCTCAAACGTTTTCATCTTTTGTAGAGTCTCTCTCCTCTATAATGCATAAATCCAACAACAAATGGTGTGTGACAATGAAAATAATTAGAATTACAACAATGAGTGCAACAATGAAAATAATAAAAAGTGAATAATGAATGGAAAACCCTCCTATTTATAACAAAATATTGATTTATCCTCAAATAATGAGCAATAATAAAATATTATTGATCCCATTCTTGGAATTACCACTTGGAATAGTTTATTATATTTGTTTAGGAGGGAAAAAGTATTTAAAATTTTATTTAGAAATAATAAATAAATAAATGATTTATTTATTATCTCAAGGAATTAGTTAAGGAATAATAAACAAATAATGACTTGTTTAATTATTCCTAAGGGATTTAGTCAAATTTGAAAAAGAATAATAATTAGTTAGTGATTAATTAATTGTTCTTAGGGAAAAAAAAGATAAATAATGATTTATCTGTTTATTTTTTCATGATTGGGTCAAATTTAATAAGGAATAATAATAAAACAATGGTTTAATTAATTATTCCTAGAAGAAAATCAAATAAATAGTTATTTATTTAATTATTCTTCATGGGTTTAACTATAAATTACTTAATAAAGGTGGTTTATTATGTAATTTCTCGCAGTGAAAGCAATTTTACTAGGGTAAAATTGGCTTTACATGGTATACTTTGATCCATCTAGTAAATTAGGATCGATGATCAATTTTTTGGTGATAACAGATTCCCCCCCAATGTACGAGTGTTAGGAGAAAAACATATGACCGAAGTACGTTGTAAAGACACAATCACTTAGACAACACAGGGGAGTCAAGGGGGGAGAGAGAGATACAAATGAAGTTGAAGCTGAGAGAGGATAGTGACAGAGGGGGAGAGACTAATGCAAGTCTCCTTTTATGTTGTGGTACCGGACCTCAATGAGGTGGGGGAGGCATACCCATACCCGCCAAGATAACTTAGTACAAAAATAATGGTTCGCCCAGAAATATGAAACTGAGAAATAAGGTACATGCTGAATGGTACATGACATGTTAACATAACAGAGCCAAAAAATAATACAATGTGTCCCATATACATAATGCACCTAGTAAAAACATGAGCCAGAACTGAATACAATAATATCTGAGTACATGAGACACAAATACCCTTCCCTCAAGAAGTGGGTGGGAGGGAGGGTAGAACAACCAGAGAAGCCCTGCTAAACATGGAAGAGCTCTCCAAAACTAAATGGATCATTTGAAGGAGACATGCATGCTATGGACACTGCGATCAGTAAGGACCAAACCCATCAACTCTGTGGAACTTCATCTGAGGTTGTAGCATAGTGGATATGCATCCAAGCATGTGGGGGACTACCTGAAAGGCCACCCCCTCATGAGCTCTAAAACATCTCACACACACCCAGGAATCACTGGTAAAATCTGTTGCATCACTGGACCATCAAGTGTATGGACCACAAACATGAAACGACCAAGTCAAAGGGAAATAATGAGACCCTCTAGGCCATTCTTCTGGAATAAATGAGCTGATGTTGACAGAATAGGGCCCAAGATAGATGAGGCAATGAGGAACCTCAACTAAAGCATGAGGGAAAATAGTCATGTGACTGATGGACTGACACCAGGGATAATGGGGAAATGGGACTGAGGGACAAACATACGACTACCCTTGTCAGAGCATAAAGTGCATGGTTGACCTGGCAGTAATTGACTCAATTCTGGAGGGGATGGGAACAGTATGACTGGAGGCCAAAATGGGAAACACATGAGAGATGGTATGCAAATATGGATGGAATACTATGACATGATATGATGGGACATGAAATAGACTCCAAGAATGCAAGGGTGACTCATCGTGGATGCTCTGAACAAGGGTGACTCGATGACACTACCACATAGACTAGGCTCGAAGGGGACCATGAAAACATGAGTAAATGATGGTTACTCATGAAGAAAGTCAACATATGGTACGACAAGTATTAAGAGGAGGTGGAACTCAAAATACAAGTTTCGCTTTATGACGAAATTCAATTTTGAGAGGCGACGAAGTGACCTTTCATGAAAAAACAGTTTCCTGGATAAATGTCAAATCATCAAAAACTGAGGAAGACCCATTATAGAGCTTGATAAGAGCTTTCCAATGGTGTTGATGGTTTGTCAAACTGAACTATGTTCTTGTCACAAAGGGCGATAGAAGACACACTGACCATTGGAATCAGGACCTGCGACTTTCAAGCAAGTGGCCTTACTTGTCTAAAGATGGCCTTAATGATTCTTGGAACGATGGTTCCTGGTGAAGAATTAAGGGAAGAGGAACATGAGAATGAACTACTAGAGGAGACCTAGAATCATCCCCACCCACGAAGTCAAACATGGGGACTATGTGGACATAGAGTAGAATATTTGAAGATATAATATCAAACATCTACGATATTGTTATAGACATATTTTGGCACTACAACCCCAATCTTATATGTCGATAAACCAAGGTCTCTTTAACCCCTAAAAGTGTTGTTTCATACCCTAAAGGATCATGGTCAACTGATTACATCATTCCCTAGAAGTTCCACCTGAAAAACCACTCAGAATTGGCCAGAACTGGACCATACTGACTACTCCACTGTCAAGGTGCGATTCATACTGACTGCTACACTAGCCAGGTGCGATGCATACTAAAGAGGCCTTCTATAGGGTGCGATGAGCGAGGATGGACAAATGTTCGAGACAGTTTTCTAAGTGGATGCTCATGGAATCTTCTAGAAACTTCTCCTATGACACTTGCCTCTCTGAATTCGCCTAGGGATGAGTAAGAGATCAATGAAATCTCCAAGTGGAACCAAGAAGAACAAGTGGAATGACACTAATAAAAAACCTAGAGATGACTCACACCCTTGCAGAAATCTATAAATGGATCCCTCATCTGAGAGATTTGGAGGCTCGAATTTGGTAATTTGTAAGGAAATGCTGATAGTTTGTTTTTGAGAAAGAACATTGTATTGTTGGGTGATCTTGCTTTTCATGAGGTGAAGAGGGCTTTGATGCTGGGAGATGATGCTGGATCAGATAGCTGTGTTGTAATTCTCCCTTCTATTTTAATAAATTTCTTTGAGTTTTCTTCCATACAATCGTGTATTTTTGAATCTTGTTATTTGTATGTTCAATGTATATCTGATTCTGCATCGTTTATGATGTAATAGATCGAGATGCTTTGATGGTGTTTTGTTACTTTGTTTCTACAGATATTCTCTAAGTGGGACAAGTAGTAGAGGAGTTGCAAGCTCTATCAAGGGGGAGAGAAATCAAGCAAGGAGTTAAGCGAAATATCCAGGTTGGTCCCTTTGCTTCTCTCTTATCTATCATACATAGAGGAAATTGCAAATTGCTTTGATTGTTTGTTTCTAGGATAGTTGCCAATCCTAGTGGGACTAGCAGATCGAAAAGACACTAGTTTTCCCGGAAATAGATATGCGATGTGCATATGGCTTGCTTGAGAAGCCGGTTGGACAAATTATCCAAGGAATGGGAGGATAATTGACCATACCTAGATCTAGTGGGATCTAGGCCGAGACTTATGTTAATCAATGTCCAGGGGAAAACCATCATGCCCCCAAGCATGGGATGCTGAACTGATATGCAAAGGTGGGAATAATGCCCCCTAGCAGGAGGAGTTTGTGGAGTTACATTGTGTTCCAAGTGCTTGAAAAAGGGATTCAAGTATCTCAACCCAACTTGGCACGAGATCCTTCAAAGGAGATGTTGGGGCCTATGTGCCCCCCCAATATGCTATGGGCATACTGGATGTATTTAGAGTTATGGGCTCCAAACACTTATATGATACATAATATCATTATGCATATTTATATGACGATGATGGTTCGCCATTTGTGTTATCTTTTGTGGTATACATGTGATAAATTACAATCTAGAATGTTGTTTGCAATGGTATCTACATAGTGATTTTGGGCTCTAGGCACATGACTGAATGTAATGGTTTGAAATTTACCTACCAGCAGCTTAACTTGTAGATATTTTCTAAATAGGACTTGTTTATGCACATGATACACACCATTCAATTACATGACAAGTTGAAATGAATCTAAACGAACATGAAGATGAAGGATGTGATGAGTAAGGGCATCGACCAACAAACCTATCACTGCATCATATTTGGCCTACTTATTGGTGGTAGATCCAATGCACATGCCATTTGAAAGGACTAACAAATGCAAGGGGATAAAAATGGCCCAGGCTGCTAAGGCTAGATTCTCGAGGAAGCGACTTGCACCCTCGGCATGACCGATATACAATGTGGATGATGGATCCATCTGAAAGGTGCAAAAGACAAAGGATGAGATGATGCAATCTACCTAACTACATGGCAGAAATAAAGACACGCAAATCAAAGGGATGTGTTGTGAGAAACATTTCTAGAGATAGAGCACATTAGGAAAATTCGAAAGGAGATGGCCTTCAAAATCCTCTTGAAGGAATGCCCCCTTACTCAAGTGTAGGGGTAATCAGGGGTAGACATAGCTTCCATGGTGTTCTCATCAAGATGGGAGATGGGTAGACGAGAGGAAAATTGACTACATGATGTGGCGCATTACCTAGTGCATCAACCTGAGAAATAAGGTTCACATATGCATCATCTTGAATGGTAGAATACGGACTGGTAGACGGAGGGTCTACTCATGTTGAGACCTCAGATTCTGTCGAAAATGGTTTGATAGAAATGCACGTAGAAAGCTCAAAAAGGTTTTCCTGTGAGGAACTCAAGGATGACGACAGGTAAAAGATATGGACTGTGGTGTCCGTCATCTTGACATCGGGGGGAGGGATCACAATAGTGGGGCTAGAGTCTCCATGCTCTGGTTGACTGGTGGTACCAGAATTCATGGGTAGAGGAGTAGATGATCCACTATGATTGGCCTTGTATTCGTGAATCACCCCAAGGCAATTGCGAAATTCATCGAGACGAGGGAAACAATGGGAATAGTGACCATGATGATCACACAAGGCACAAGGGTGGCTTGTGCGCAAAGTTTTGATTTTCTTGGGTGGACCTGGTAAGTTAACATGGACTTCTGAGATATTTGACTCAGGTAACGCTTCATGAACAAAATGTTTGAGTCGAGGAAGTTCAGGACAATTATTGGTGGTGTGCCAAACAACTTCACACAAAGCGCATGGATGTGACAGATTTGGGGCTTTGGCGGCTGGAGAAGCTTGGTGAGCCTTGTCCTTAGGTTCATTCCTCTTGGCTTTCCCCCATGTCTGGATGTTATCGCAACAGAAGTGGTGTCCTATTGAGGTTGCGGTGGAACTGGAGCATTGACAGGGGTCGTAGGGACAGGTTGAAACATGGTCAAAGCATGATATGGTCTGAGCTGACCAGGCGAAGTGTTTGTTGGGGGATCAATGTACCATACTGGGATCCCCAGAGTCATGTTACGAAGGACCAATGAAGCCATGACCAGGACAACAAGTAATCCCGGAGGGTGAAATAAGAAAGGAATATGGTCTACAAGGTAATGTCCCAGCGGAATAACTCCTGGATGGTTGAGACCTAGAGGAACAGTTCCTGGTGGAAACATAGGAGAGGCACCCACAAATGGAGGGGATCCTGGGTGGGTGGATCCGGATGACTCGATTGAGATGGTAACAACAGAGTGCTGAGGAGATGGCTGTTGATCAGAGGTATTGACCTCGTTAGATTCCATCATGAGGATCTGGTAGTCACCGGGACCAGAAAGTTGTGGGAGATGGGTCGCTTGACTTGGCTGACATTGAGCAACAGCAAATCCTTGTTGAGGGAAAGGATTTGTGAGCACTGCCAGTTGAGATGGAGCAGGGTTCTGAGGCAATTTTTGACCTCTAGAAGTTCCTTGAGCTTCCCAATTTTGGCACATCTGGGTAAAAGGAGACACTCATGTGTATAATGGCCATGTACACCACAACATGCACAAGGCTTGTTCGTACAAATAGTCTTGTTCTGCTTGGGTTGGATGCCTTGTTGTTGGTTTTTGGTGTTAGGTTGGTTCCCCTGGGGTTCACTAGGTTGGTTACCTTGGTTACCCTTTTTACCCTTCCCCTTATTTTTTTTCTCCGAATTTTGGGGATTGGTAGCACTCTACTGCGAAAACACTTGTCCCTGAGGGGGAAGTGACTGTTGGGGCTGAGGATGCATGGGAGGTTGTAGTGCTAATGCTTGAGGGGATTGAGTGCCAGGTTGTGCATAAGAAGGAGAAACAATTTGGTAGACAGGTTGGGACCCTGGAAACATGTTACAAGCAGGAGGGGCATAAATGTTGGAGGAACTGGTGCCCCACTACGGGTAGCCATAACTCTGTTGAGAATATGGTGAAGAGTGTGAGATGGATCCAATGATACCGTCAACGGCATGAAATGCCCCCAGTGCATTACCACTTCCAGGACGAGGGAGGTTTGAAATAATGGTATAGTTGTAACCTAATTGAGCATAAATCAGATCATATCTCAGAGTGTTATGGAGAGCTTCTTCCTCGATCTGAGGAAAATGGGACGCGACATCTTTCCTGATGGGGGATAAAAGGATCTTTAGAAACCAATCTAGATAAACACGGTCTTCGAAAGGCGGGGCACGACATGTGCTCCTCCTTCAATGCCACTCTTGAACATGGTTATAAAGGTGAGTAACGAAGGATTAACAGAATGTGGTCAAAACCTTAGTACCATTGTCGTACCGTAGAGGTAACTGGAAATAGGATAAGAACGCTTTAGCAAGCGTCATGAAAACGGAATGAGAGGCGGAGGGCTGGTCTACATGCCATTTTGCAGCGTCTTTAGTGAGTGTGAGTTGGAAGACCCGAAGACGAATGGAGTCATCGGTTATGGAGTTGGACGAACACCACAGGTGGAAGGATCAGACATGGGTAGTAGGATCCTCTCCAGTAATACCCTCAAACTTTGGGATGTCTAAGGGAAGCTTAGTCGACATAGGGGGCCAACTAACATCATGGTGTATGGGGTCATTTATCAACTGGTTAAGATCTGGCAGACTTAACCCAACCATGAAAGGGAGCATGGGGGATGTCAATTGCTGAGACTGTTCTGCTTGATGTGATCGCTGGTATAGAACCAGAGCCAACACCAGGTTGGGTTCCTGCACTAGCTGTGGGTCCACACATGGTGACGATATGTGGTGAAGGAGGTTCAGAATCAGATGAGGAGTCAAAAGGACTGGGAGAAGATTCGGGATGGGGACTTGAAGGGCTACGAACTTGAATCTGGCAGGGAGGAGTAATACGCCCAAGCGGAAACTTGGCGGTGAAGGCATAATAGTCTCCGTGATTGATGCCTTGGTGGCATAAAGATGGAAGGACACACAAAACACGGAAACAGTGAAGGGAGATCAACAATATATCTTTTGTCTCTGATGCGGTGAGATAAATTTATTATGTTAAGTCTTGGCTTTGTGGTGTAAACCAAGTCCCCTTCGCTTAAGGTGTGCTTTTGTGTTGAAGTGTATTAATTTATTAAGCTTAGATCATGTTTGTATAAAAGAAAAAATCTTGTTGCAAATAAACTGAAATAAATAACAAAAAATAAATAACAAAATGATTAACTAAACCCCACCCAAACTAGGTTTGCAAACACTATACTACTTGGTGGCTAAACCGATGGGAAATACACTAAAACAGTCAAGAGATCTGAATGTCGGTGTGACTAGGATCAAGTGACTCTAAGTTGCTGGAAAGTGGTGTAGTAACAACAAAAAACCAGAGGGGAAGATCGCTGCAAAAAGATAGGGAGATGGGTGAAACACCTAGGGAAACCGATGGGACCCTAAGGGAATGACCAAACAAGTTTGAATGTGAAACTATGGATGGTAGCAACCTATCTTATCATATCTGAAACAAAAGGTTACATATCTAGAAAGTATGGTTGAAAGTGCTGTAGAAACTCAAACTTCTCACTTAGCTAAACTCCTCTAGAAAGGAAGAAGTGTATTAGAAGCCCTATGGGAGGCTAAATTCAACTTCGACGAGTAAAATAGAATCGACCAAGGCCTAAGCCAGATGAGACAGAGGTTAGACACCCAATAGACAGCTCTCAGCAAAATCCAAAAACAGATATGAGAAAAACCCTGAAAACCAGAAATCGCGGGTTCTGAACTGTTTTTTGATGAAATCTCACTTTTTGGGTAGAAAGATACATTCTGGAGCCAAGATCGCACCTTTTGGGCTGAATAATTCGATTTCTTCTCTGAGACTTCCGGTCTACAAATTTTAGAAAAAAGTGCAGTGTTTGCCGCTATTGGTTCCTGTGACCTGCTGAAACGACTAGAAAGCTTACGGAAGTCAAAAATTTATCAGATCTAGGGTTAAAACACTAGCAAAGATTAATAGAATAAAAAAACAAGAAAACCTAAACTGAAAACCAAAGGTCACTCAGGTTTCTGGATTTGAAGTATAAAACCCAGCAGAGTCGCCAATTTTGTATTAGAGACCCAGGTTTTTGAATCGGAATTATTCCCCAGTGGAGTCGCCAATTTGTTGTAGTCTTTTCTTCTCAAATATGTATGAAAATAGCCCACTTAAAGTTGTGGATGATAAACAATCTCAACAATATAAATGGCTGCTAAACATTGTAGATCTACAGCAACTGATAGAAACAAAACCTACCAAAGTCCACATCTATGCCACAATCATAGTTAAACATAAAAAGGAAAGAGTAATAACTCCAAAACATCCAATGGAAACCAGATATGTAAAGAATGATTTTATTATAACACCTGTGAAGGGAACAAATATATGTTACCAGTCCCCCTCTATGGGATGGGTTCTTGGCTATCCTCAAACGTTTTCAGCTTCCATAGAGTCTCTCTCCTCTATAATGCATAAACCCATCAAAATATGGTGTGCGACAATGAAAATAATTAGAGTTACAACTATGAGTGCAACAATAAAAATAATAAAAAGTGAATAATGAATGGAAAACCCTCCTATTTATAACGAAATATTGAGTTATCCACGAATAATGAGCAATAATAAAATATTATTGATCCCATTCTTGGAATTACCACTTGGAATAGTTTATTATATTTGTTCAGGAGGGTAAAAGTATTTAAACTTTTATTTAGAAATAAAAAATAAATAAATGATTTATTTATTATCTCAAGGAATTAGTTAAGGAATAATAAACAAATAATGACTTTTTAATTATCCCTAAGGGATTTAGTCAAATTTGACAAAGAATAATAATTAATTAGTGATTAATTAATTATTCTTAGAGAAAAATAAGATAAATATCGATTTATCTATTTATTTTTCATGATTGGGTCAAATTTAACAAGGAATAATAATAAAACAATGGTTTAATTAATTATTCCTAGAAGAAAATCAAATAAATAGTGATTTATTTAATTATTCTTCATGGATTTAACTATAAATTACTTAATAAAGGTGGTTTATTAGGTAATTTCTCATAGTGAAAGCAATTTTACTAGGGTAAAATTGGCTTTACATGGTATACTTCCATCTAGTAAATTACGCTAGAGGATCTATTTTTTGGTGATAACTAAACCATGACCTAAAATGAGGAATTTAACCATTTCATGACCCAAGACATTTAAATGAAGATATGATACCTCGAAGAAGAAAATGACCATGATGAGTGATGAATATGACCATATATGAAGTTATTGAGAGAATGGAAATAGCCCTAGACACACTAGTGAGTGACCCAATTTTTATTGAAAAGTTATTTGAAACCATAAAAATTTGACCTAAGACCCTAGTAAAAAACTTTTTAAGAGCACATTTGATCACCGGTGACTGACATGACTGACATCACTAAAACCTTCTTGAGATGTTCATCGTCCCTTCATGACATCCTTATGTATACTTATGGAGGAGGATTGCTGAGACCTGGGCAGGACGGATCCAGAGGACGGTTTCATTTGGAGTTAGCAGAGGACTTAGGTTGTAGTTCTTCCGTATTTTCTTTAGCTTACATTAATAAATAGGCATTGTCTTGTTCCTGATGATTATGGTCTTTATGCATTAATTTATGTCATAATTTGGTTATAAAATCTCACATTAATGCTTATTTTCTTACATGCTTATATGATCTAACCTTGATAACATGAACATGATTTCAGTTATTTTTGGGAACGACCTCAAACATAGGATCTACGAGTAAAATCTTATGTACCAAGTTTAACTGTTTAAGTACTAGGACTACTTGTTTATGTGTCTCTTTATGTTTTATACCCTTCGCTATATTGTGGTTCCCAACCCAAGACCCTAAGGTGATTCTACCCAAAACAATTATGAATAGACAAGAGAGTCAAGAAGTGTACTCAAGTAGAGTACCAGTCTTTGATGGGACCAACTATGCTTTTTGGAAAGTGAGAATGGAAGTGTATCGTATGTCCCTGAGAGTAGATTTTTGGACTTTAGTATAGTAAACTACAATGTCCCTAATATTCCTCCCACTAATGAAGATGGAAAAAAATTATATATGAGTAATCATAAAGCTAAGCATGTCACTCTCGTTGGTCTTAGTTAACTAGAACCTGTAAAATTTATGCATTGTAAGTCCGCTAATGAAATGTGGGTAAAGCTTAACCAATGTCATGAAGAAGATGAAAAATTCAAGCAAGAAAAGCTTCATACTTTCATAATGAGGTTTGAAATCCTGAGAATTAAAGGGAATGAAATCATAATAGAGTACTTCCTTAGAGTTGATGAAGTAATTAATATGAATAGAGGACTTGGTGAAGAAGTCAAGGAAGATATGAATGTTCAAAAAATATTAAGATTTCTACCCATGAGATTTAATGTCAAAATCTCAGCTATTGAAGAAATGGTTAACTTAAAGGATCTCAAAATGGATCAACTACATGGTACTCTGACAGCCTATGGGGTTAGAGTAGGAATGGAGAAATCTAAACCAAAGGAAGTGGTGTTCAAAGTAGCCCGAAAGGGAAAGGAGCACAAAGTTAATCAAGACTTCTTGAGTAGTGAATCTGATCAGGAGTTGGCTCAACTAACCATTAAACTGAAGCATGGCTTATGAAAATATAAAGGGAAGTTTCCCTTTAAGTGTTTTTATTATGGAAGAGTTGGACATTTCTCTTCAAAATTCCCTTACAAAGAAAAGGTTGAAAGGGAAGAGGATCTGAAATTTGGAAACAAGTCTCAGACACATCAAAAGAAAAAACCCTATAAGAAGAAGGGGTTCTACTCCAAAGAGGATAGATCAACACCATAATCAAACTGTGAAGACTCATAAAAAAATGAGTCAAATAATTATCTTCTTATGGACTTTGAAAAGACTCCAAAAAATAGGGTATTATGGACTTTGAAGAGGACGAAGAAGAAGCACTAGTAGACCTTGAAGGGGAACTAATCAGTTCCCTTGACGAGTGTTGGCTTGAGGGGTCTTGAGCTAGGTTCAGAGTTAGTTGTGCCAACCAAAAAAACCCTAAACTTCTAGCCCTTTCGGCAACAACCCACGTAGCGTAGGCCGCAGTCTCACCCAGAGCAGTATTAGGGGATGATAGAACCAGTTTTCTGCATCCAGAGGCCTGTGTGATCAGTTTTTGTTACTTCTAGGGCTTTATCCCGGCCTTCGCGAACCCTAACCCTTTAAATGTAGAAATCACATTGACTTATTGAAAATAGAATCTAACCCTTCGCGAAACAATTTAAACATTCATACATCATGTAACTTATCAGATCTACTACTTTCGCACACCAACTAAGTGTTTCTTCAGATAAATGTAGAAAACAAATCCAAGACATATAAATTTCATAAGTAAATATAAAGGCATAGATACACAATTATTGCTCCAAAATATTCTTTATTAGATATAATCCTTCTGTTACAGACACTTCTTCATTGCGCACACAGTTGTAGTGTCCCACGCACTTAGCTTGTGGACTTATCAAGGTCTTCGTGCACACAGTTATAGGAGCCTTCCCCTTCGCCTAAGCACACAAAAAAGACTTTCCTACCTTAGACTACTTGCCCATACAATGATCTTAAATTATCTTTTTTTTCCTATGACTCGCTATGAGTCCTTTATATAGTTTCTTCCATTACAATACCATGGTTCACGAACCATGGACGGGTCACAAAACATCATAGCTTCTAACAAACTAAGGGACTAAAGTCCGTTTGACTCCTATGACTGACTATGACTCCTTTATATAGTTTCTTCCATTACAATACCATGGTTCACGAACCATGGATGGGTCACAAAACATCCTATCTTCTAACAAACTAAGGGTCTAAAGTTCGTTTGATTCCTATGACCTTCGCACTACACTCCTCAAAATGTAGAGAGTTTACATAATTGACAAAAATGATTACAACTTTTACCCTAGGGGAACCTGTCTGTTGGGACTCACAATTGACCTATTTTTGACCTTATCTTTTGCCGTATTATTATCCTTTTGCAGTCATAAGTTGAAAGCTTTTATTTTATAATGACATATTGACTCCAAGGTATGAAGTAACCTCCCGCATATCTATGTTTAATTGTTTATTTCATATTCGTGAATATCTTTATACTTATCCTTGGAAACGCTGACTAAATTGTCAAGTAATTGCCTTAAGTTTGCAGGAATTATAATGTATAGTTGCTGTAACACCAAAAACAGCAACTACGCAGTTGCTGTAACACCAGAAACAGCAACTACGCAGTTGCTGCAACACCAGAAGCAGCAACTCCGTAGTTGCTACAGTCAGCAACAGTAATTACCTAAAGCAAGCTATTTTGTAACAGCCACGAATAACAGATGGCAACTATTTAAAGAACCTTGACGTGGCATAATCAAGCGGAGGTCTAAAGCAAGAAGAACACAGTCAGCATGGCCTAAATCAGGAACAACATGGGGAAATGGCAAAGGAATATGAAGATCCCGAGAAGACGGTCGAAGTCAGTTACCCGCTGTGTAACAACCAGAGCTCAAGAAAGAACGTATTATCATACTGTTGTAACAACGTTCTGAATTGCTTATTTTTGATAAGATGGGTTAACTGAATGGGCTGTAACATTTTATTGTAATAGATGTCTCCTCTATAAAGAGGAGACATCTACATGAAAAGGGGATTAGTCAGTGTCTATGGTCAGTCTGTAAGGAGAGATCCTGAGAACATCAGCAAGTCTGAACTCTATTGTATTTAAATCTTTTTGGCAGATGAATATACAACTGTTTTGAGCACTTAATCCAGTCTTCGTTTTCCTGGGGAATCTTGTGAGAGGGACTGGGCCCACCTTCCTCACAAGATTCACCCATTTACTTTCCTGTCAAGTGTGTAAGTGTGCAATAGTTTCTTTCTGGTACTCTACTTGGATTTGATAGCATTACCTCTGGTATTCTTTGTTTTTCTAGTACTCTGTTTCATTAATCACTTGAGTTTGTTCCTCACCGGTGAATGAGAGTGCAGTGTGCATTAGTAATTCTGATTACAGGGGCAGGTGCTGAATGTCTCCATCTGGAGGATAGGGTCCTAATCCTCTGCCAACAGAGCATCCATCATTTCGCTTTCCAGATTTGTAGTTTTAATTAATTGCTTTTACTTTAACAAATACTGTAATGACATAGCGTAAGAATCACGTATACTACAGCTTTTCAATGCTTTTAGATTTTGAGTACATACAGTACGCAGTAGCCTTTGGAATAAAAAGACTTTCCCTGGTTGACAATTAATGTGGTACTTGAATGTTTAATTCATAAACAATTCAACTAGCCAACATTTTGGCGTCGTTGCCGGGGAAGGCAACTAAAGAATTCTAAAAGCATTAATGGTTTCTTTGTGAAAATAACAGGTGTATGAGAGGACGCAAGAAACCTAATTTTACAGGCGGCAAAGGAGGAAGGAAGACTTACATCGACGAAATCATCTCTAAGGCCGAAGCATCACAGAGGACAAGTTCCCGGAGACCCCAGATCCAATACTCCTCACAAACAGACCAACAGACGGAGGAAGTAATAGGACCTGAAAGGAAGCTGGAAGCACCAAAGTACACTGAGGAACCGGTAGAGGAACCTGAAGAAACAGAAGACACAGAAGATAAAGCGAGTGATTCAGGGAAAAGACCGATGGAGGATAACAGAACAGAAGGGAGAGGGGAAAACTCGCTCTCTACCCTGGAATTCCCTATTGGGGAGCTCCCGAGAGGGACGACCCCCATGAAAAATATTCCACTCTCGGCATTACCCAATTTTCATGGGTTATCCTCTGAAGACCCGGACGAATTCCTCTTTGAATTCGACATACTGTGTAGAAGCTATGATTACATAAGTCCTAATCAGAAGCTGAAATTGTTTCCAGAAACACTAAAAGGGAACGCATTGAGGTGGTTTATGAGCTTAGGAGCTCAGGCAATCACCACCTGGGACCAGATGAAAGAGGGATTTCTGGCTAAGTATCAAGACTACTGCCGGACAAGAGAAAGAAAGGAAGAATTGTTTAAAATGGTCCAGAAAGAGGACGAAAATTTGGAAGATTTCGTGGAAAGATTACAGTATAATCTGCAGCAGTCTGATCATCCCAATATGAGCAAAGACATTTTGAAGACCATACTGCTGAAAGGGGTAAGAGATGATTGCCTGGACATGCTGAACATGCTTGGAAAAGGGGACATTTCTAAAGAACCCTTTGATGAAATTATTAAGCTCTGTATGCGGTGTTCAAGGGGAGCGGCAGGCAGATCAAAAAGCAGAGATAATGTGTATTCAAGGGTTCAGAAGTCAGCCAGTGGAGGAGCAACAAGAGTTGAGATAGGTAATTTATTAGAAGAATTTAAAACTGAAATGCTAAGTTCTTTTGCTTCACAAATTGATGCTCTGCAGGTCAAGAAGAAACAGGCAGAAGCAGAAGCTGCTCTGGCAATTTTCTGTTCAAAATGCAGAGAAAAACATCCACTTAGAGAATGCCCACTGGATAGGATACCTATATGCACAATCTACGAGAAGGATCATGAAACACAGCAATGCCCCTCTCTGCTTGGAATCAAAGCAGCACTGCAGACAACTGAAGAAGAAGCTGAAGCAGTGTACCTAATGACACAGAGGAGGCAATGGCCGCAAAGACAAGGTACGAGCTCTAATACAACTTTCAATCGTTGGAATAATAATTCTCCTTTTTACCCACCCATGAATCAAATGCAATACCCACCCTTCAACACAATGAACTTTCCACTCATGCAGCAACCAAATATTCCTTTTCCTGACCCTACTATGTGGAATCCTTGGGCTCCCCAGCAACCATATTTTAATCAATGGAACCCAAACTGGGCAGCCCAACAGATACCTTTTCCTCAACAACAACAATCTCTTTCCTTACCATCTAATAATCCTCCGAATAATCAGGCAATGAGACCACAGTTGCCTGTACAACCTAACCCCAATCCAAATAATAATAAAGCCCTGCAAGTTATTGACATTCAAAATCAGCCTATCTCTCCCCTGCAATGTAATGATATTCACCTTCGCTCAGGGAGAATAGTTGAACCTATTATAGATGATATTACGGACTCTAACAAAGAAGAGGCTAGAAAAGAGAAACCAGCTAACCATAGTGCTGACACAGCAGAATCAACACCTAACAAGAATGACCAAACAATAGATCCACCATTCCTTGAAAGGCTGACTCTCACTAAAACACCTGAACAACCTACCTTCAATCTTTTAGGAGAGCTACAGAACTTGTATGTCAAAATCCCGTTATTGCAAGCACTAAGGGATGTTCCTATATATGCTAGAACTATTAGAGACATTTGTGTAAAAAAACCTGGAAGGAAGGCTAAAGACCCCCTCACAGTTCATGTGATGGGGGAATTAACTGCCTTAATGACTGAAAAAGATTATCCTGTCAAGTATGGTGATCCTGGTCACCCTACAGTAACAGTCCAGGTCGGAAAAACCTTTATCTCTAAAGTCTTAGTAGACTTAGGAGCCGCAATAAATATCATGACACTCGAAACAGCTCAATTGCTCCAGCTAAAAAACTTTATCAGGGAGACTCCTACTATCTTAGAATTAGCTGACCGTTCTACGATCAAACCTGAAGGGGTCATTGAAGACCTTATAATCTCTGTAGAATCCTGGAATTACCCGGTCGACTTTGTGGTATTAAAAACTAAAACAAAGTTGGGGGGTCATCCGTTGATTCTAGGGAGACCTTGGTTGGCTACAGCTGATGCTTTCATCAGCTGTAGATCTGGATCAATGACCATCTCCAATGGACAAGAGACTAAACAGCTGACCCTCTATCCTCATGCCACTCCCATGATTAACAGTGACAATTCCATATGGGTAGACTACGAGGATGAGGAAACCCAACCGATATTAACTATTGGGCAAGCTTTGACTTTTAAAGACTCCACCGAAGATGAACTAATTAGCAGCTTTATTTCTGAACCCTCTTCGGTTAATCCAGAAACATTTAACCACTTCGCTGCAATCCTAGAACCTGAATCCCAGCAGAATATGAAAGATGAAAACTTATGCCAGACAGCATTAGGCAACCCTTCCAAAAGCACAACAGTTGAAATTGAACCTGGAAAAACGCTGAATATAAATCCTGATCTGACTAATGATGAAAAACAGAAATTAATAAAGTTACTCCAAGCAAACAAAGAGGCATTTGCATGGGACTACACAGACATGAAAGGGATCTCCCCTTAATTATGTACTCACCGTATATATATTAAGGAGGGATCCCGGCCAGTCTGTCAACCCCAGCGAAGAATGAACCCCAACCTTAGGAATTGTGAAGGAGGAACTCCAAAAACTTTTAAATGCAGGATTTATATATCCAATATCTGACAGTGAGTGGGTTTCTCCACTCGTAATTGTACCAAAGAAGAATGGGAAATGGCGAGTATGTGTAGACTATAGATCATTAAATAAAGCAACCCAGAAAGATCATTTCCCTTTACCTTTTATTGATCAAGTATTGGATAATTTAGCAGGTAAGAAATTCTTCTCATTCTTGGATGGGTTTAGTGGATACAACCAAATTAGGATTGCACCCCAGGATCAGGACAAGACCACATTTACCAGCCCATGGGGAACCTTTGCCTATAGAGTACTTCCATTTGGGTTGTGTAACGCTCCAGCGACATTTCAGAGAGCGGTGATAGGAATCTTTTCTAATATGTTAAACGATTCATTAGAAATATTCATGGACGACTTTACTCCTTATGGAGTGACCTTTGAAGATGCTCTGCAAAACCTTGAAAAAGTACTTAAGCGGTGCATAGAAGCACACCTCGCTTTAAGCACTGAAAAGTGCCATATGATGATGAATCAGGGCATTGTATTAGGTCATTTCATTTCATTTTTAGGAATCCAAGTCGACCCAGCTAAGATTCAGGTGATTCAGAACCTTCCTATCCCCAAAACACAAACTGAGGTGAGAAGTTTTTTAGGACATGCCGGATATTACAGAAGATTCATTAAGGATTTTTCTAAAATAGCTTCTCCTTTGTTTGTGTTATTAATGAAAAATGCTGAATTCAAGTGGACTGATGACTGTGAGAATGCATTCAATAAACTTAAGCATCAGTTGTCCACAGCTCCTATTTTTAGAGGACCTGATTGGGCATTACCCTTTCATATTTCCTCTGATGCCTCAGACACGGCAATCGGAGCTGTCCTGGGTCAGGAAGAAAATAATCTCCCCTATGCTATCTATTTCATCAGCAAAAACATGACACCAGCTGAGTTAAATTATACAGTAACTGAGAAAGAATTTTTAGCAGTTATTTATGCTATTAATAAATTTCGGCATTATATTACTGGCTATACTACCTTTGTGCATACTGACCACTCGGCCATCAAGTATTTAATGAATAAATCAATTACAAATGCTCGAGTCACCAGGTGGTTATTACTATTACAGGAATTTGATATCACAATTGTAGATAGGCCAGGAAAAGAAAATGTAGTTGCTGATTTTCTTTCTCATTTAAAAACTGATGAAAATGTTCCAGTAGATGATTCTTTTCCTGATGAGTATCTATTTGCAGTATCTACTCACTCATCTTGGTATGCAGACATTGCCAATTATCTAGTTGCAGGAAAATTACCATCACACCTATCACACAGGGAAAGAAGGAAGATCATCCAGCAAAGTGCTAGGTACAGCTGGATAAGCGGGTGTCTGTTCCACACAGGAATAGATCAAGAAATCAGGAGATGCGTTGGGGAAGATGAGATTTATGACATATTGAAAGCTTGTCACGATGGTCCTTGTGGAGGACATTTTGCAGATAAAAGAACAGCTCACAAGGTACTTAGAATGGGTTATTACTGGCCATCACTTTTTAAAGATGCTAGAAAATATGTGAAGGCTTGTGACAGCTGTCAAAGAATGGGCCAGCCCAACCATAGGGATGAAATGCCACTCAACCCCCAGGTAACTCTCGAACCCTTTGAGAAATGGGCATTAGATTTCGTAGGTCCCATTAATCCTCCATCTAATCAAAGAGTTTATATTTTAGTATGCACAGATTACATGACTAAATGGGTAGAGGCCAAAGCACTCATTAAAGCTAATGAAGAAGCAGTACTAACATTTTTATTTGAGGAAATATTTGTTAGATTTGGACTACCCAGAGAATTAGTCACTGATGGAGGACCTCCTTTCAATTCTCATGGTTTCAAAGATACGCTCCAAAAATATCATATCAAGCATAAGATGACCACACCTTACCACCCCCAAGCAAATGGGCAGGTGGAAAGCACAAATAAGGTCATAGAAGCTATCTTAACAAAAACAATAAAGGAGAATAGAAGGGACTGGTTCCAACGCTTGCCTGAGGCTCTTTGGGCCTACAGAACCACTTGGAGAAACACAACAGGATTTTCACCCTATGAATTGGTTTTTGGAAAGAATGTTATTTTTCCTGTAGAGTTTGAAATTAAAACCTTAAGAACTACCTTAGCTGTTAACCTTGATTTAACTGATGCACAGACAGCCAGGTTGCAGCAGTTGCAGGAATTGGACGAGAAAAGACTGGATGCCGTCCATCAAACAACTATGATACAACAACAAAGGAGCAGATGGCATGACAGAACCATTAAGCAAAAGCAGTTCCAGAAAGGTAACTGGGCTCTACTTTATGATTCACGTTTCGAGAACTTTCAAGGGAAGCTGAGAACAAGATGGCTAGGGCCGTATGAAGTGGATACTGTTTTCCCAAATGGAACGGTTAGACTATTAACAATTGATGGAAGCAGAACACCACTGTTAGTGAATGGCTACCGACTTCGGTTATATCAGCGGCCGGTTTCCAAAGAGGACTTTAAAGCCACTTGCATGGCAATAAAACAGTATTCTTTTCCAAGGGAACTTGCTGTCCCTCAAAGCACTTGAATTTCTATTATTTATGTAATTTTTAGGATTAGACATTTTTTTTTAGAAACTAATAAATCCTGCCAAGGATTGCGATATTATATTTCGGTATTTTGCAGATGTTAGCATGGGGAAGTAGCTGAGAACAAAGGTCTCAAAAGGAATTATTGGGTGGACTCTGAATTCCTGTTGCTGCAACACCATTTCCCGTTGCTGCAACACCATTTCCTGTTGCTGCAACACCATTTCCCGTTGCTGCAACACCATTTCCTGTTGCTGCAACACCATTTCCCGTTGCTGCAACACCATCCCTGTTGCTGCAACACCACTTCCTGTTGCTGCAACACCATTTCTTGTTGCTGCAACACTACCCCCGTTGCTGCAACACCATTTCCCGTTGCCACAACACTATTCCTGTTGCTGTAACACTAGTTCCATTACTCCAGCACATTCCCCGTTTTCACAAACGTTTTCCCCTAATCCCTGTTGCCCCAACGGTAATTTTCTGTTGCTGCAACACCAGTCCCGGTGCCACGATATTGCTTCCCGATCACGAAATATCCTTCCCTCACAAAATATACCACTTCTCGTGATGATTACAGCACCTTACTGTCACTTCCCGTCATTATCATTACAAATCACCCATATTCCCGTGCTTTCAGATCCGCGGTAATTATTATAATTTGACAGCGGACGAGAAAAGACTTTTTGACGCAGCGATCAAAAAGGTAAAGTACGAAGGTACGCACGTTTATGAATGAGCATTAAATAATAGATAAGCGGAAAAAGGTTGATAGGTCCATCAAATGATTGCATTCCCAATCATATCATTTACACGTAGGAAGGGGGGGGATTACCGAAGCAATTCCCATAATGACAAACCACGCCAACCACTGCCACCCTTAATTCTCCCGGTTGCATGTAAAAACTATGGCATGTTACCATTTGTGTTGTATACTCTGAGTTGAAATCAGTAGCTCGGCTCTGAATTCTGAAGATTTACCAAGACAACAGCCATGGGAGGAACCCTCATTACTCATGAACCAGCCACGACAGCAGTCCTGGAACTCTTTCCGGAAATTTACCAAATTTTCTTGCAAGTTGGATGGATAGAGTATTTCAGGAGACTTCTGGACTTTGACGAGCAGCAAGTCCTGGAATTCACATGCAATTTGACAGAAGGATTCTCTGTCGTCCAAGGAATTCAAGTCCCAGTCACGGAAGAAATCATAGCTGAAGTCACCGGACTCCCAGCTACTGGTACACGGTGGTTCAGCAGAAAGCACCTGATTCTGAATGCACAGCAAGACTTTCTCCGACCAGGCGAGGAAGTAGAAACCAAGGGCAGAGGTGTAGCACTACGGTCGTTACCTCAACCATGGCCAAAAGTCGCTGAATTCGTCAAGCAATATCTGACGTGCGAAGGTCGTTACCAGGTAATCTACCAGCACGACTTCGTTCTGTTAAATCATTTAAGAAATGGTCAATTATTGAACATGCCATATTATTTGCTGGGTTGTCTCAAAAATATGGCACGATATGCTATGAAAGTGAAGCATCCAGTTCTCTCCCTAAAACACCATCGCTTAATCCAATTGTTGATTAACAGAGCTCTCGCTCTAAACATCCCTCCACCCCCCATTAATCCCAATCTGGAGGAAGGAATTCCACAGCCCGAGCATGAAGGTCCTCATCAAGAAGAGGAAACTTTTCGTCAAGCTGAGGACACACCTCAGCAAGACCAAGAGCCTCCTCAACAAACGGACGACATGCCTGAACAAACCCCTTTGGAAAACCCTCAGCAAACAGAGCATATTCCCGAACAACCCCAGCAAACACCCCTGCATGTTACAGAGAATGAACAAGCAGCAGCGGAATTAACCACGTCTCCCAAAAGAACCAATTCTCCCGCTCCCATACTCAGTATTTCTACTGATGATTCCGACGATAATATCCCAATTACGCAGCTTAAACGAAAAATGCAGCAGGCAAAGAAAACCCCAGCAAAAAGAAGAAGAACGAGGGTTTCAACCAAAGCACCTACCACCCCGACTACTGTTCCGACCTTAAGGGCCAGCAGGAAGAGAAAAACACCTCAATTCCCTGCCTCTCTACCAAAACGAAAATCGGCAGTAGTTGGATCCCCTAATTCCTCCAGCTCACCACCCATCGCTTTAAAAACCCGCACTCCAGCCACTCCTCGAAACCCCTCTCCCCCACCCACAGAGGCTGAGATGCAGAGCGTTCATAGCTTCGTGGCATCATATCTTAAGACAGCTGATACACAAGAACCAGCTGCCGACACCCAGAATGATAGTGACCAAGTGGCTGCAACACAAGAAACAGCCACTACCCCAGGTGACACACAAGAACCACCTGTGGGGAATACTGATCAAATTGACGAAGCAGAACCTCTGCCTCCACTGGAATCTACTGTCTCACAGGATCAGCCTACTATACCCGCCCTGCAACAAGAAATTGAGTTTCTGAAATCTCAGATTCAGGACTACCAGGAAGAGATAATAAGGGTCAGGGAAGCATATCAGAAAGAATTCAGCCTGCATGTTTTAGCAAGAGTAGCGTCTGCAGCAGAGAAAAGCAAAGATAACGAATATATGTGTACAAATTGTGGTGAGATATATGCTCAGGCAGGATATAAGGTAGTACAAGAACCAATAAAGGAAGCCTCCGATGCTGAAAATGAAACAAAGGAGTCTGTTGATGCTGAAGTAGAAATCCCACAATTCTCTGCTGAAATAGAGAGACCTGTTGCTACACAAGAACCAACAGGATCTGCAGAAGAAATGCAGGCAGAAAGACCTGTTGCTACACAAGAACCAACAGGATCTTCAGAGGAAGTGCAGACAGAGAAACCTGTTGCTACACAAGAACCAACAGGATCTTCAGAGGAAGTGCAGACAGAGAAACCTGTTGTTACACAAGAACCAACAGGATCTTCACAAGAAGTGCAGACAGACAGACCTGTTGTTACACAAGAACCAACAGGATCTTCAGAAGAAGTGCAGTCAGTGAGACCTGTTGCTACACAAGAACCAACAGGTCATCCAGAGAACATGCAGGACCAAGATCAAGAACTTACTGACACACAAGAGCTAGTAAGTTCATCTGAAACTGCACAAGACCAGGAGTTTACTGACACACAAGAACCAGTAAGTTCTTCAGAGACTGCACAGGAACAAACAGAGGAGCTTCCCGGCACTATACAGGAAGAAAAGAAAGAGGAAAACACAGACTCACCCTGGCATACCCAGAGCATTATGGAGGAGGAAGAAGAAGACACAGAATCATCACGGCCCACCCAGATTATTATGGAAGAAGAAATAATCTCAGGAGAAAATGAAGAAAAACTGGACTCACCTAGCCCTACTCAAGTTGCTAAGGAGCTAGAAGAAGAAGAAAAAGATACAGTTTCATCATGGCCTACCCAGACTATTATGGAGGAAGAGCAAATAGTTTCAGAAGGGAATAAAGAAGAATTGAATTCGCCCAGCAAGAAGCAAGGAGCAGATGAAGAAATAGAAACAGATTCACCCCGGTCCACCAAAACCAATTTGGAGCAAATTGGATTAGTCCAACAGGAGGAAGAAACTCTGGTCAGAGATGAAGAGAGAGATGCTGGATCATCCCAGCCCACTTCAACAGAGCAGATGACCATGATTGATGCCTGTATGCAAACAGAGCTCCCCACTGTTAGTGATGCATGTATAGAAAAAGAAAGTTTTCAGGAATTAAAAGGCAGATGGTGGAGAGAATATCAGCAGTCTCAAGGCAAAGCATTCGAACAACAAAAGGGGACCTGGTTTGATCATGCTTATAATAACTGGGAAGCACTGGAACAGTGTAGGGCCCAGTATAAAGAAATCAAGGAACTGAAACACAGAATGTCCCAGATGTTTGAGTTATGTCAACGAATGCTCGCCATGAGGAAGCCCTCTTTTAACTATGCTACATTTTTTAGGGAAAGACTTGCATTCATTCAGCTGAAGGCTATCAAAGATGGGAGGCCTCATCAAGTGGTCACAGCAGAACAGTTTATGCAGACCTTTGCAGAGGCACCCAAAAGTGATCAAAACTTGCTATGTGAACTATACCTCCATAACGAGGCCGTGTCTGAAGAAACGAACATGAACATGATACCTGTAGTGGGTGACATACAATTGAGAGCCTTCATCTCCTTTCTGGCTAATCAACTTACCTGGAAGAATGCCTATGTCTCATGCCACCAAAACGAACATAATTGTCTTCTGTGGATTCGATCTGAACCACAGAATGCTGCCACTTTCATTTCACAACATTTAAAAATGGTAAGCGATTCTGATATGAAGGATCATGTCATGAGACTGGATTGTCAGCGGTATGTAAAGACCAAAGCATCCTTGGCTATTAAAGCAAATAAACTGTTTTGGGATAACCGCCCCGCAGAAAGGAAGGAATATCACCCCTATAACCCATCAAATCTGTAGGTAGCACTTTCAAGGGTACCTCAGTATGTTGAATGCATGCAGCGTTGTGCTGAAAATTGGATGGGTTATAAATTTAAATTCCCACTTTTATGGTTGTCTGGTGATCAGTATAAGGGCCAGTTTGGACTTTCTAACAGAGAAGAAGCAGCAACATGGAAGCATATACGAACTGTTTGTGGTTTCAGAGACAAGTTTGATGTTACTCCCTACAGCTATTGTCTTAGTAATCTGCATTGTTCGTCCCAGTTCTCCGACTCAGACTCAGAGTAGCCATTGCATGGGGACATGCAATCTCTTCAGTTGGGGGGGATGTTGGGACTCACAATTGACCTATTTTTGACCTTATCTTTTGCCGTATTATTATCCTTTTGCAGTCATAAGTTGAAAGCTTTTATTTTATAATGACATATTGACCCCAAGGTATGAAGTAACCTCCCGCATATCTATGTTTAATTGTTTATTTCATATTCGTGAATATCTTTATACTTATCCTTGGAAACGCTGACTAAATTGTCAAGTAATTGCCTTAAGTTTGCAGGAATTATAATGTATAGTTGCTGTAACACCAAAAATAGCAACTACGCAGTTGCTGTAACACCAGAAACAGCAACTACGCAGTTGCTGCAACACCAGAAGCAGCAACTCCGTAGTTGCTACAGTCAGCAACAGCAATTACCTAAAGCAAGCTATTTTGTAACAGCCACGAATAACAGATGGCAACTATTTAAAGAACCTTGACGTGGCATAATCAAGCGGAGGTCTAAAGCAAGAAGAACACAGTTAGCATGGCCTAAATCAGGAACAGCATGGGGAAATGGCAAAGGAATATGAAGATCCCGAGAAGACGGTCGAAGTCAGTTACCCGCTGTGTAACAGCCAGAGCTCAAGAAAGAACGTATTATCATACTGTTGTAACAGCGTTTGAATTGCTTATTTTTGATAAGATGGGTTAACTGAATGGGCTGTAACATTTTATTGTAATAGATGTCCCCTCTATAAAGAGGAGACATCTACATGAAAAGGGGATTAGTCAGTGTATATGGTCAGTCTGTAAGGAGAGATCCTGAGAACATCAGCAAGTCTGAACTCTATTGTATTTAAATCTTTTTGGCAGATGAATATACAACTGTTTTGAGCACTTAATCCAGTCTTCGTTTTCCCGGGGAATCTTGTGAGAGGGACTGGGCCCACCTTCCTCACAAGATTCACCCATTTACTTTCCTGTCAAGTGTGTAAGTGTGCAATAGTTTCTTTCTGGTACTCTGCTTGGATTTGATAGCATTACCTCTGGTATTCTTTGTTTTGCTAGTACTCTGTTTCATTAATCACTTGAGTTTGTTCCTCACCGGTGAATGAGAGTGCAGTGTGCATTAGTAATTCTGATTACAGGGGCAGGTGCTGAACGTCTCCATCTGGAGGATAGGGTCCTGATCCTCTGCCAACAGAGCATCCATCATTTCGCTTTCCAGATTTGTAGTTTTAATTAATTGCTTTTACTTTAACAAATACTGTAATGACATAGCGTAAGAATCACGTATACTACAGCTTTTCAATGCTTTTAGATTTTGAGTACATACAGTACGCAGTAGCCTTTGGAATAAAAAGACTTTCCCTAGTTGACAATTAATGTGGTACTTGAATGTTTAATTCATAAACAATTCAACTAGCCAACACTGTCCCAACAGGCCCCCAACACAATTTCGTGACTCGTCCTCTTCGCCTGCAGTTGATTGAACTCCATCTTCAAAACTTGTAGGTCTGTTGTACCCTACGTAGCAGCTTTGCGCACTTCCTCGATCAATTTTTCAGTACTTGGTCCTTCAACTGTAAAGCCCATGGTCTGTATTGTCTGCTGCATCCCTTTTAGCTTACTTTGTACTAACAGAGTCAACTGGCTGGCGTCATCTTCCCGCAGATACTTCCTTGAGGAGATGATCACTTCATTGGGATGCAACTCATCAATTTCATTCTCTATGAGTTTTCCTTCATGTAATCTAGTGAACCTTTGCACTGGGGCTAAGGTCTATGTTGTTGATCGAATTTCATCAAACTGATGCTAATTTTATATGATGTCTGCGCCAATATTTTGCAAAGTTGGATCCTCCTGCAGCAAGGTCCATAACTCCATGGCCTGCTAAAACAAATCAGTGCATCCCTTGAATACATCTTCCAATGTGTCCATTCCTTCTTTAATAGCAGCTTCGCAATGCTCTCTGACTTCGGGAGGGGTAGTGGGTTGTATCTCTAGTTGTAACTCTGAAATTTGTAGGTGCAACTCAAACTTGACTCTACTGATTTTGTCCTTAGACTCTTTAATTGCAGTGGCCAACTTTTGAATCTTCTCCATAGAGGCCACTTCTGCTGGGATCGTGAGCTCTAGAAGCTCACTGCAGGCCTGTGTAATCACCTCTTCTAGCTGTTGGCTTCATGTTGTGACCTCCTCCTTTTCCTTGATAGCCTGCGCCTTTTCCTCAAATATCTGCTAGTTATTAGTCTTTACCTCATTGATGACCAACATTTAGCATTTCTCCCATATCCTTAGTTCATCTGAAACCCCTTGGTGCAACTCATACAAAGTCTGAATGGGAAGCGCAGCCAAATTCAGACTCAAGCTCTTCATCTAGAGTAGATGTTCCTACTCATTAGCTGAGTCGTCAAACAGGGATCCCTCTGGTAGTTGTACCGTGTGGAGATCCAAGGTCATTTTTGCATCCAATACTGACCTGCTAGCTTGATTTAAGCTCACCTACTTCTCACTCACTTGTCCCATGCTCGCTTGCAGAAGACCTGTTTGGACTTGCATGTCCTGCAGGCCTTGTTGTACCTTACTAAGTGATTTCTAGTGCTGCACTTCTAAGTGGCTCATCATATAAGTTGTGGCATCGCAAACCACATTCCCAACTTCATCCAAGTCCCCCTCTGTGAGGACCAAAGGTATTACGCTAGTGGTTTTGTCATACATTTGCTTCTTGCGCTACCCTGTGGAAGTCCTCTTTTTCCTCTCCTTTACCATGAAGGGGGACTCCAGCTATGTGCCCCCTACTTCTTCTACTTTTGTTTCTTCCTCCATGTGTTTCTCGGTGTCTAACTCTTCGACATCGATGGTTGCCTACGACGTAGTATTTTCATGTGCTTCTTCTTTTTACTTGGTCACTACTTCTTTCTCCTTCACAATAGCTTCTTTCTCCTGTGCAATAGCCTCTTTCTTCTGCGCAACCTTTTCTCGAGCGACAGCTTTCTGTGCCTCCTTAGGATTTTCTGTTGTCGTGGTATGCACTGTGGAACCTTCACCATATATTGAAAATAATATTGAGAGGGGGGGGTGAATCAGTATTAGCAAGTCAATAATATTTCATTTCAGATATATATATGCTACTTCAGTTAATCAAACTTGCGTGTATATGAAATTGTATTTAAGGAAACTAGCATATACCCTTCAAACTTATAACTTAGTTAATTCATCATATGTTGATCTTTAATCTGTGCATCAGAACCATATAAATAGTAACCAGGTGCAGTAAAAACAGAACAGACAATCACACACATGAACACAAGATATAAGGTGGAAACCCAATGTGGGTGAAAACCACCTGCCGCAATTATCTCTATCTTGTTTTAATAAGAAACTTCTTTTTACAATTTTTGTACTGGTGCAGTCTTATACCAATACGCAGGCTTCTACGTGCAGAAGGCTACAACCTTTTATCGTTCTCCAACTTCTCCTGGAAGGGAGCTACAACCCCATAGCTCTTGTACTAGCTAGTGTGTTTACTAGTACATAGGTGCTGGCCTACAGAAGGCTACAACCTTCTCGTTTCTTCCAGGGATCACGTTTCATAAATTTTCAGACTGGATCCATCAATAACATCAATCAAACATCAAATATATCTACATCAATCAATCTCCTTTGCACCAACCAAAACTGAATCACTCAATCACTTCTCAGAATGTTGTAACCAGAATACAGTAACAGTAACCAAAACCCAAGCTAGAACCCAGAACACTGCAACAACAAACAAAAGTAGCTAAAGAATATTTTATTAGGTATACACCACTTCAATGTGTCGAACCTGCATACATACACCATTTTCACAAGGCAAACCTGCATATATGTTGTTTTGATATGCAGAACCAGCGTGTATACGTGCATTTTCTAAGGTGAACTTGCGTACAGATCTGTAAATGATGATTTAAACTTTATAACAATTCCAAACATTAGTTATACCCAGATCATCATATTTATAGATTACAATATGTGCCAGTTATTCAGATAAAAGATCAAAACCACACAAAGATACTTCTCTTCAAGCCTTAAGATCTTGACCCATCAATAGAACTTATCCTTCATCAAGCGCTCAGGTTCATCCTTGATTCAGATCCAGCTGTGCACCATAACCCAATAACCTGTATTCTAGATCTTTCTCTTCATTAGATATTCAATTCATGAGTGCTTTTGCCTAATGATCTTCTCCTCCTTTTATAGTCTTAGGCCTTACTCAATACCATGGTCCAAAACCACTTAGAATCAATACCTTGGACCAAATACCTGGGGTCAACACTTTGGACAGGATACCTTGGACCAATACCATGGATCAAAATACCATGGACCAAAACTAAGTTTTCCAACATGTACGCGCCTTTCCTTTCATGAAAGTGCGTGTGTACGCTATATGCACCTTTTGGTCTGTGAACCCGCGTGTACACGCGGCTTGGTCAATGGGGAACCTGCATATACCTATCTTTCTTCATTCTGTGAGCCTAAATTGTGATCTGTCATCTATGTGAGTTGCCATCAAGGACAACTCCTGTGTCATAGTGCCAAATCTGTATCATAATGCCAACAATTCCCCCCCTTTGGACTTGATAGCAACCCCAAGTCACTCTCCCCCTTTGTCATCAAGGGCAAAGGGTTATGCTCCCCCTGAGTACATGTTGAATTCTCTAATCTGTTGAAGTGTGTTGTTCATGATCCCCCTAAATATAAGCAAGGTCTGCAAAAAGATGACTCTATACATACATCAAAAATGACCTTCCTATCACTAATGACTCATACATACATCCATCTCCCAACCAAGTGGAGATATACCAAGTTTGACTCATCCACCCAACCAAGTGGGTATATACCAAATGTTTATACATGTCAAAACAAGAACATTATATCATCCATGCCATGCATAGTGGGGAAACAAAATAGGTCATTTCATGACCTTGACATTAAAAGATATACATGACATACAGACCAAATATCTAAAACAAGACTATGATAGTTATCAGCAACTATCATCAGTAGCATCTATCAATCACCATCCAGACCAGCAACCATGATCTCCCCCTGAACCTGTTCTACCTGGATAAAAAACAACTATGAATTTGTACCAAGATCTTCTAAAATAATGCCAGCAATGCATAACTATAAGTATATGCTCCCCCTAAACCTGTGCCAGATGATCATTGTCAGACCCATATCAAACTCCTTTCATCCACTGTTTTTCTTCAAACCAACATATACGTGACTGTATCCATAGCAACTGGAGTATGTATGTGGATACACTTCATGAAACTCGCGTACAACCACTTTTCTCTGAAATAGATAAGTTTTAACAGCAAGATGATGCATCAACTACTCCTAGCTTCTGTCTGAGATATTCAAATGTCTCTCTAGGCAGTGGTTTGGTGAATATATCAGCAGCCTGTTCTTTGGAGGGAACATATTCCAATTTGACCTCTTGTTCACGTAGAAAATGATATTTGATGGGTATGTGCTTGGTCTTGGAATGCATGACTGGATTCTTTGAAATACTGATTGCACTTGTATTATCACATAGAATGGAGATGGGTGGAGTACATGTGATCTAAATGTCTTGCAATTTTTGCATCATCCAAAGGAGTTGTGTGCAGCAAGATGTAGCAGCCACATATTCAACTTCAGCTGTAGATAATGCAATTGAACTTTGCTTCTTGCTGAACCAAGACACTAATCTAGAACTAATCAGTTTGCTCAAGTTCTTCATTCATGGCCTTGACCCAACATTCATCTTTGCATGCTTCATTTACATTTTGAGGTTCGATGGAGGAAAGCAATTCTAGATAACTTGAAGCTTCTGTAATAGTTCTTCTTGTCTGCACACCTGCCTTTTTCTATCCCAAAATTTGAGTCTCTGGATGATTTTTCTGAACATACCTCGATGGAGTCTTTTCTTCTGCCGTTATCTGTTCTTCTGGTGCTTCATTGGTTTCTTCTTCTTCAGAATTAGTCTGATTTGATGTGGAAGTATAATCCTCATCTTCTTCACACTCTTCGGTTTTTACCTGCTTTGGATTTTTTCTAGCTTCATCAACCACAACATCAATACTTTCAACAATTTTCCCAAGTCTTTTATTATAACACTTATATCCTTTACTTCGGGAAGAGTAACCAAGGAGAATTCCTTCATCTACTCTAGGTTCAAACTTGCCAAGTTTTTCATCAATCCTTTTGATGTAACATTTGCTTCCAAAAACTTTGAAGTATTTTACAGTAGGAGTCTTACCATACCAAAGTTCATGTGGAGTTTAAGTGTTGTTTACCTGAACGTTTGCTTTGTTGAGGATAATGATGGCAGAAAATGCAGCTTCACCCTAGAAGGTTGCAGGAGATCCAGAATCATCTAGCATGGCACGAGCCATTTGTTGAATAGTTCTGTTCATCCTTTCTACCACTCCATTTTGTTGAGGAGTCCTTGCGGTGGAGAATTCTCTTTTTATTCCATGTTCTTCACAAAAGTTGAAGAATTCATCCGAGGTAAATTCCCCTCCTCGATCAGATCTGAGGCATTTGATTTTGTGATCTGATTCATTTTCAACCAAATATTTGAAGGCTTTGAACTTTTCAAATGCTTCATCTTTATGCTTTAGAAGTCCTATCCAACACATTCTGGAAAAATCGTCAATGAACAATATAAAGTATTCTTCTCCACGAGGTGACTTTTTCCTTGATGGACCACATAAATCAGTATGAACAAGTTCAAGAGGCTTACTAGCTGATCCTTCCTTCTCAAGGAAATGTGCTCTGGTTTGCTTACCAAATTGACATGATTTGCATATTGTATTTTCTGGAATGCTGATATCAGGAAGATCGCCTGGAATTTGCATGCTTTCCTTATTTCTAGGAAGCTTATATGCCCCAATCTTATGTGCCATAGCCAGTGTTCATCATTTTTGCTTAGATAGCACTATTGTTGTCCTCCCTTGAGTATGTATAAGTTGTTTGGAGTTCTTATGTCTTTGATCACAGTTTCACCTGTATCAAGCTCACGAACAACACATCCATTTGATCGAAATACTACTTCATTTCCTTGATCACACATTTGACTGACACTCAATAAGTTATGCTTTAGACCATCAACATACATAACATTCCCAGCTTTAACCTTTTCTTTTAAGAGAACAAAACCTTTACCTTTTATGACAGCAGGAGTGTCATTTCCAAATGAGACCTTCTTTTCCTTTTCTAAGGCATTGTATGATTGAAGTTTTTCTTTATCACCTGTCATGTGTTTCAAGCATCCACTGTCAATGTACCACTGATTTTCTTGTCCTTCTGCATACAAGGCTATACCACATATTTCTGTTTGTGGTTCTTTCTTTCTCCATATTTTGGGACTCAATGAAGTTTGCTCCTTCTGAGATGTTTCCCGAAATTTACTCTTGCATTCAGAATATTCATGACCGAAGTTGTTACAGATAGAGCATTCTATTTCATTTTCAAGAAGCGAAAAGTTATTGTAGGTCCTTTTCATGATCCCTGTAACATTTCTTTGATTTCGTGCTTCTCTAGTCATGATGGTCTTGTAGGCAACACATTGAGCAGCTTTGTGTCCAAAGTTATGACATGAAAAACATTGGCCATTAAAGAAGTTCCTGCGATTATCGAATCTATTGACCTGGTGATTGTAGTTTCCATTGACATTCATTCTTGAAGAAAATTGAGTATGATTTACCTGAGGTTGGTTGTAACTTCTGTTCATCCTTGAAGTAGATTGAACCCGATTTACTTGGTGAACTGCTTTATGCCTTTGCTAACGATTTTCAAACTGTTCACTGCTCTTTGCTACATCAAGATAGCTTTTAGTGGAGGTTGACGACTTCTGTGCTTGAGATGCTTCTTCAGTATATCCAAGACCTATCTTTATCAGAGGAGAATGCTACACTTTGATAATTTCATCTAAAGTTTGTGATCCTTTAGCAAATCTGAGATTGAGAGATTTTGTTTTCTCAATATCTTTCCTTAGACCCACAATTTCACATTCTAGTTTTTCATTGTGTTTTTCTCTTTCAGCAAGTTGGAATGTCAGAGTATCTATAATCATATTCTTTTCTTCTAAACAAATTTTGAGTTTAGAGATTTCTTCATAAATATTATATTCATCTAAAGCATCCAAGAAATCATCATCTTCAAAAGCCATCAGAAGTCTATAGTCATTATTATCTTCATCATTATTTGATAAACCATCACTATCTTCATGTGTATAGTAGCTCTTCTTACTTACACTTTGTTTTCTATTCCATTTTGCTGACCCCTTACCATTATCAAGCTTATCTTTATAAGGAAATTTGGTAGCATAGTGACCAACTCTTCCACAAGCAAAACATTTGAAAGTTAGTTTACCTCTGAATCTTCCAGAACCCCGTTGAAGGTTCTTGACAAAGTTTGCTTCTTCCTCTTCTTCTGAAATATGTCTTGATTCATTGAGTTCTTCCCTTCCTGAAGCTTTGAATGTGGCTTCTATCATGTCTGATGGACCTCATTTTCTCATTTCGAAAGCACTTAAGATTCCATGCAACTGTGTCATTGTGATACTTTGAAGATCCTGCTTTTCTTCTATGGCAGAAACTTTTGATTCAAACTTAGTAGACAAAGATCTTAAAACCTTTTCAACTAAAGTAACTTCTTTTATCTCTTCACCCAAGTTATTCATGCAATTAACAATCTCATCTATATGTAAGAAGTAATTCGCTATACTTTCATCATTGTGCATTTTGAGAGTTTCATATTGAATTCTAAGAGATTGCAGTTTTTCACATTTTGCCTGATTGTCTTCTTCATAGCTTAGAACGATCTTGTACCATATTTCTTTGGCGGTTTTGAGCTGCATAACTTTGACAAATTTTGATTGTGATAGACTCCCCAATAATGTATTGACAGCCTTGGCATTGGTTTCATATTGTTTTTTACCTATCGTATCTGTAGGAATTGTTGATGGAAATGTATATCCTCCTTCCACGATTTCCCAAACATCTATTCCAAGAGATTGAAGATAGGTTGTGGTTCTTACCTTCTAATAAACGAAGTTGCTCCCATCAAAGATTGGTGGTCTAATGTATCCCTCTCTTTCGTAGTTACTCATGATGATATATCTTCCTTCAAGCGATCAAGCTTCTTCTGAAGGACCTGCTCTGATACCAATTGTTGGAAATAATACTGAGAGGGGGGGGGTGTGAATCAGTATTAGCAAGTCAATAATATTTCATTTCAGATTTATATACGCTACTTCAATTAATCAAACTTGCGTGTATACGCAACTGTATTTAAGGCAACTAGCGTATACCCTTCAAACTTATAACTTAGTTAATTCATCATATGTTGATCTTTAATCTATGCATCAAAACCATATAAACAGTAACCAGGTGCAGTAAAAACAGAACAAACAATCACACACATGAACACAAGATATAAGGTGGAAACCCAATGTGGGTGAAAACCACCTGCTGCAATCATCTCTATCTTCTTTTAATAAGAAACTTCTTTTTACAATTTTTGTACTGGTGCAGTCTTATACCAGTATGCAGGCTTCTACCTATAGAAGGCTACAACCTTCTCTCATTCTCCAGCTTCTCCTGGAAGGGAGCTACAACCCCCTAGCTCTTGTACTAGCTAATGTGTTTACTAGTACGTAGGTGCTGGCCTACAGAAGGCTACAACCTTCTCTTTTCTTCCAGGGACCACGTTTCATAAATTTTCAGACTAGATCCATCAATAACATCAATCAAACATCAAATATATCTACATCAATCAATCTCCTTTGCACCAACCAAAACTAAATCAATCAATCACTTCTCAGAATGTTGTAACCAGAATACAGTAACAGTAACCAGAACCCAAGCTAGAACCCAAAACACTGCAACAGCAAACAGAAGTAGCTAAAGCATATTTTATTAGGTATACGCTACTTCAATGTGTCAAACCTGTGTACATACGTTGTTTTCTCAAGGCAAACCTGCGTATACGTTGTTTTGATATGCAGAACCAGCATGTATACGCACCTTTGCTAAGGTGAACCTGCGTACAGATCTGTAAATGATGATTTAAACTTTACAACAATTATAGACATCAGGTATACCCAGATCATCATATTTACATATGACAATATGCGCCAGTTATTCAGATAAAATATCAAAACCACACAAAGATACTTCTCTTCAAGCCTTAAGATCTTGACCCATCAATAGAACTTATCCTTCATCAAGCACTCAGGTTCATCCTTGATTCGGATTGAGCTATGCACCATAACCCAATAACCTGTATTCTAGATCTTTCTCTTCATTAGATATTCATTTCATGAGTGCCTTTGCCTAATGATCTTCTCCTCCTTTTATAATCTTAGGCCTTACTCAATAAGATGGTCCAAAACCACTTAGAATCAATACCTTGGACAAAATACCTAGGGTCAACACTTCTGAAAGGATACCTTGGACCAATACCATGGATCAAAATACTATGGAACAAATACCATGGACCAAAACTAACTTTTCCAACATGTACGTGCCTTTCCTTCTGTGAAAGTGCGTGTGTACGCTATACGCGCCTTTTGGTTTGTGAACCCGCGTGTACAGGCGGCTTGGTCAATGGGGAACCTGCGTATACCTCTCTTTCTTCATTCTGTGAGTCTAAACTGTGGTCTATCATCTTTGTGAGCTGCCATCAAGGACAACACCTGTGTCATAGTGCCAAATCTGTATCATAATGCCAACACCATTCGTACTGGTACCTACGCCGACATCAAAAAGGGTGATCCAATCACTTGGCCACTTACTGATAACCTCTACTCTATCTTCCTTGGCAACCAAGTAAGGCAACTTGTGCCATATGACCGGGCATCCTTCTTTATGCAAATTTGTAGATTATGAAAACCTACCTTGAAATCAGCGATGTTAGTGTATTGTACATGCAAGGTGGCTGATAACCTTGGCTGTTGGTTGATCACCATTCTTAGTTCTATCTCAGACCACACCCAAAATATTTTGGTCTCCTTTACATGCACGGGGTATTTTGTAGCCCATAGCAAAGTGAACTTCATAGCCTCCAATAGGTCTGAGTCCTACTGAGGGAATTAACTCTCTTAGGGCGTCCTACATGCCACTAAAGCGATCAACAACAACAACCATGCGTAGTGAAATGCATTTCCCTCATCCTGGGCCTCCCTGTATTTCTCTAGAAACTCTTTACATAGATATTGGGCTGGGTTATACTGGATCCCTTTCGTGCACTGTGCAGCCAAAGAGACAATTGTTGCTAGTACTTCATCCGCACGCCACTTTCTCATGATCTTACCAGCCAATATTTGCGCAACAAACTGCAATGCGCCACCTGATATGGACTAAATAAAGTATTTGTGTGACTTCTTGACCAAACAAAATTCAACCGTCATTTAGTCCACCAACTTATTTTCCTTCGACTTTCCTATGAAATCCTCCACAGGATCCAATCCTTGTGATGGCAGCAATGTTATACGATGGATCAACATGTCTGTGATCGAGATGGGTTCTCCCAACTAGATATACCCATCGTGTACTAGCATCATCAATTGGTGCACATAGACTATGTTAATAATGGTGCGACTAAAGTGCGACACCCACAACATGTTTAGGAGCCCCGCGCCCCCAACTCCAACCACCCATTTTATTGGTTCAAGGCATGTGATACCCAACTCCTCATAATAGAAATTCTTGAGGTACTTACTTGGTGCCAGCTGTGGAAACTTCTCATGGTCCCCAAGATATCAATCCTCCATTTTTAGATTCAGTATACGGGGAAACAAGTTGCCCTCAAACAACACACTCTTCGGCAACAATGGTGTGGAAACCATAAACTTCACATTGTCCAGATCTTTAGGCACTTTAGTGGTGGATTTTCAAGTTTGGATGTACTATGGAAGAAGAGTTGTCAGGTCAACCTATCCTACATCAACCTCCTCTATTCCTCCGCAGAATTCTTCTTCATCCAGATCTAGTGGCTCCGTTGGTTGTTTGGATTTTTCCATTTTTCCCTTTTGGAATATTTCTATCAGATTTTTCCACAGTGATATCCACATCGGTACTTATTGAGGCTTCTTCTGCTTCCTATCTCCTGTCGTAGAAGTATATGACTTAGGCCTTGGCAACCTAGGCATGGTAGTAGGCAACCTTCTAGGTACAGATTGGGCTTCCGCTGTCTCAAGTGTGACTAGCTCTGTCTCAGGGCGAGTTGCAGTCATTCTCTCAAGGAAGCTCTTATGGTAGTAATCAAGAAAGTTTGCAAACACCGACTTTGAAAGAAGTTCCTCCCAATCTGGCTCATACATACAACCATTTACTAAGCGCAAAGAAACGTGAAAAATCCTAAGGCAAACTCTCATGAAGAAAAGTGTTTGAATGTGAAGCGGTATGCCATATTTATAGACCAATTTGAATTCAAATCCAACCGTTCCCTCCAATTCTTGGTCATTAATGCACATTTGGCAGCATATTTCCAAAGATATGCTCCATAAATGCTCACCCCCGCTCCTTTCAAGGGAAAATTCTCCATCCAATCAGCTACAGTGCTTCCAACGGTTACTTTTTGGCTAGGTTACATAGGGCCCACCCACCTAACACAGCTCCTTCATCATAGCTCCCCTCGATGCCATCCTTCGACTTCTCAAGCAGTCCCTTAACTTTCCTTTTCTAACTTTTGGGTAGTGTAGTTTAAGGTCCCGTACTTCCTGGCAGCTTCCTGGAGTCCTAAGACTATCCCACAATCATATAGTCATTACGCAGGGGCGGGATCACCCCTGTAAAGCTTAAATCGACTTCGATTGACTTTACCTGGAAATAATTCTCCATTTAGCATCGCAAGGTGAACTTTGCCTCCATCTATAATTTCCTTCACAACATATGGGCCTAGCCAATGCATCTGAAATTTGCCTCGGAAATTTGTGAACTTACTGTCATATACCAACACTAAGTCTTCGAACTTGATGGTGCGCTATTTGATATGGAAATCATGCCATGCCTTTTCACGATACTTCTGCACCTGCTGATGAAATCCAACTAGGAAGTGATCCTCCTCCAACTCAATGAGTTGCGCAAGTCATTCCTTCATGCTATCGCAATCAGCCATGTTTGTAATTGTTGCAATGCTTAAGCTTGGCACTATGTACTCCATGGGAATTTCAGCCTCTTGCTCGTATACTAGCCTGAACGGTATTTGTCTTGTCAATTTCTTGCAGGTTGTTCTATAGACCCATAGGACTGCTAGTATGCATAAATTCCAGTCGTTTCGCTTCGTGTTGCAAATCTTTGTCAGAGCGCTTTCTAGAATTTTGTTGAAGGATTCTAATGTGTCATTTGCTTGTGGGTGATAAGGTGCACTCTTTTGATGGTACACCTGGAATTCCTCAAGTAATGCAACAATTGTCTTATTCAAGAACTGCATGCTCCTATTAGTCATTAAAAGTTTAGGGCATTCAAGTTAAGACAAGATATATTCAAAAATAAACTTCACAGTTGTAGCAGTGCTACAATATTTTATAGGTTGTGCCTCCACCCACCTAGTTAAGTATTCAGTTGCGGTAATGATATATTTGGCCCCTGCCTTCTTTCCCAATGGTTGTATTGTTTGCACAAATTCTATTCCCCACTTATCAAAAACCTACAACGTCACTTGTGGATTCAGTGGAAATTCATCTCTTCGTAATGGTCTCCCCTTCCTTTAACAGACATCGCACGCTCTACAATATATTTTGGAGTCCTTATGCATAGTCAGCCACCAAAGTCCTGCGTGTAGTATCTTCTGTGCAATTGATCTTCCTGCATAATTTCCTCCTACTACTCCTCCATGCACTTCATTAAGGATATTTTTCCACTCATACTCCGAAACATACCTATGCAATATTTCATCATAAACCATTTTGTATAAGTGTCCAGTGATAATAGAGAAATCGGCACCCCGGACCACCAGTTATTTCTTTTGTTGCATCGAATATCCTTCAGGAGCTATACCTATAGACAAGAATTGAATTAAACCTATGAAATGGTCATTTGCGACACAAACAATGAAGAGTTGTGCATCAGGCAACCATTCCTCTAGACTCGTAGGATCATCCCCATTCTCAATGTGCGATAGGTGATCTAGACCAGCATTCAGGTGCTCTGGCATCACAATTACCTCGAAATCATATTCCTCTAAAATCATCAACCATCGAAAAATCTTCCCCCCCAACACAGGCTTGTTGAACAATTATTTTAGAGAAAAATGATCTCTATACATATTGAAGTGTGCACGCAATAGATAGTGCCTGAATTTCTACAATGCATACACCATTGCCAAACCTTCGCGCTCTGTGGTTGAATAGTTATTTTTTTCTTCGGAGAACTCTCTACGTTCAAGTGCTATTGGATGATTAATATCTCCTTCACCTGGTTGGGTCAGTACAACTCCTAGCACAATGCAGGAAGCATCTACATGAATGTGGACCTCCTTCTTCTAGTCAGGTAACAATAAAATGGGTGTGGTGACCATTTTCTCCTTTAAGACATCCAAAATTTTATGGCAATCCTCATCGCAGCAAAACATCGCATCCTTCTTCAATAATATTTCTATAGGCACAGAGATTTGCGCATACACTTTGATTAACATCCTATCATATCCCATATGGCCCAACATTGCGTGTAGTTGCTTAACATTCTTCGGGGCTTCCAAATTGACGATTACTACAATTTTGGCAAGGTCTACCATCAATCCCTTCTTGCAAACAACATGGCCCAAGAGTATCCCATAAGGTACGCGGAATATGCATTTCCTCAAATTAGGGGCTATATGATGCTTTCGACAAGTGTCCAACATGAGGCGGACACTGGCAACATGTCACTTTACAAACCCGAACACTCTCCAATAATTGAAGTAAACCTCATAAAAAGGCATCACTGTATACTGAAAACAACCTCCCACATGATCTTGATCTGACAGTACCCTGAGAATCCATCTGTGAACGAATATGATTCCTATCCTCCAACATTCTCTAGTACCTCATCCGTGAATAGCGTAGGGAATGGATCATGGACACATGCGTCATTCAACTTCCGTAAGTCTACGCATATCCAAATTTCACCCTATTTTCTTTTCTTGAACAACCATGGGACTAACCCAGTCCAATTCCTCGACAGGTTCAATGATTCCCGCTTCAAGCATTCTATCCAATTCCTTGCACAATTTTTCCTTATACTTAGGATTTAATCGGTAGCGGCGTTGTTTCATTGGCTTTGCTTCTAGCTTCAAAGTGATCTTCATGACTCACAGGTCCCCTACTATCACATTTAGGTCATAGAACTTGGTGGGAAACAAGTCATGATACTATCGTAGGAGCTCCATGACCTTATCTACTGTATCTTCATCCCAATAGTCACCTATGTTCGCAAACTGCGACTGAACTTTCGATCCAATATTCACGTGCTTGGTATTTAAGGGATCTGATATATTAGGGATTTCTGCCATAGGTCCCTTGACTTCACATTGTCCTTCAGACTCAGGAATGTGGATGTTCTTGGGATCTTCTTCACCATTATCCATGGTCACATTGTAACATTCAAGTGCATGACGCAGCTATGTACCCTAGTCTGGTTGTACCCATTCAACAGATTCTTCAGGAATTTTGAATATAGCAGCTTTTATCTTCTGGAGTGTTTCATCGATACATTCAAACCCATATTCAAAGCTAAAAGTTAAAAAAATACTTCTTTCAAAACATCCCATACTACGGTCCTGTGTCGCAGCTCCGTTTCCAAATACCAGCTTATCGGGATTGTATCCAAAGTGTGGCAGAATATATGAACCCACTCTAGTTTCAGTTCTTCTCCCCATGCTTTTGTCCAACAAGGTAAGTGCTCGTGCAAATCATATTTTCCTATGTATTTCTCTATAATGTTGGTATCAGCGTACCCAAACCACATCTTCATCATTCATCGATATTCCTTCCACTCTGAAAAACTGTTCTTATGCTTGCCCCACCAACAGACAAGAGTAGCTCGCAGTGCAATGTCTATCACTTGGAACCGATGTTCCTCCGGTACATCCCTTTCAAATTTATCCACAAAAATATTGACATCCTCTAAACCATCATAATACGGTAAATTGCGTACCTCAGTGGATATACATCATAGCGATTTTGTAAGCTTGTTGTAGTGCAGTGATGATACTTCATGTAAACAGTTCTGCCAGTGTTCGAGCTCCTCGTCTGAATCTAAATTACAAGAGCTGTCATTTTTCCACTTGATTCACCCATCCACCATAGGGTTGATCCAATATTTATCCTGTGCAGTCAGCGTATAGATCTTCTCAATGTCATCGTCTTCCTCATAATCGCGGACTGGTTCAGTATATCGCACACCTTCTGTTGGATCCGACGCCACAATCACCCTTAGTTCTTCCTTTTCAAATGTCATACTATGCTTCTTCATATTGATGACTGTGTTTATATAAAATTTCCAATCAATTCCAAGTAGTTCTAGATATGGGTTACTGTCATCCACGATTTCGATCACTTCAAAGTCGGCTATGGTGTGTGCCCCTTCAATATCCACAGTCACTCCATGTAGGCACCCCATATGAATAATGTTATGTTGATTGGCCATTCTCAGCTGGATCAGGTGATCCAGGTCGATATTGGTGGCCACCCACCTATTGCACTTGGACCCCAACCATTGTTTCTTTCAGTTTTTCAGTTTCCTTATTTGTAGCACAATTTACTATTTTTGGCAGTTTTTCAGGTCCTAAACTCTCGGAGCCGTTTTGAGGCCCTAAACGAACTTTTATGGGAAAACCAGTCCAACATAGGCCATGTTGGTCATTCAAAAGTTGTATTCCTTAGATAGATCTTTCTAACGAGGTATTCTGCACATCAAACGGAGATCGTATGCCAAAGTTACGACCCTGGGAAGTTGATGTACCAATTTACCCAAACAGGGCGCATAGTTTGGCGTTTCATCTCCTAGGGTTAGGTTTTTGGATGTTTATGGTTTTCCATTGTTTCTCAATAATAAATAGGCCTTTGATCCTCATTGTAACACAGTTCAGAGGCATGTAGCTACTGCATCTCTTCTTAGAGATAAGCTACCATCGCCTGAGCTAGTATTATTTCCATTCTGTTTGTAAGCATAGTTTAGTATTTGATATCAATGAAATGAAGTGTTATTTCTATTGCATCTTTGTATTTATGGTTATATCTGTTAGAGTCGGTCTTGTCGCCCTCCATCAGAGATCAAAGCTCTTTGCATTTGCATTAGTAGATGTCTCATCAGTGTCAATTTTTGCATCCCATTAGGCATGCCATAACCCTGATGGAGGAGCTGGTGTCTTTGTCCCCCTCTTGGCATTGCTGGATCAAGTCATTTCAGTCCTTAGTCACTTTTAAGCTTGTCTTGTCTTGTCTTGAGGTCAAATTCCTAGGTCTAGGGTTTTGGTCAAGATGGTTTACAAGGTCATGTCTCTGAAGGTCAATAAGTGCTCAGCAAGCCAAAGGGATGATTTTAAAGATGTTTCTTCGCAAACTTCTATCTTGTACAGTAAATTTTCACCTTGGATTTAAAAACTCTGTTTTTAAAGCCAAGGTCATTTTTCAAATTTTTGTAAAAAGTGATGAAATTTCAAAAAGCTTCCAAGGACAGTATGAAACCCTGGCTCCCTTGCCAAGATCCCTCAGATGATGTCCCTGCAAAAAATATCAAGCAAAAGCATTAAATGAGTCAATTTCAGGATAAAGGAAACCAAAATGGTCAATTTTATAAAGTGTCAAAGAGAAACATTATAAAGTGGGTTTGGGCATGAAATTATTTCAAATCAAAGCTATAAAGGCCCAATCTCCCTCCATCGACCCTCATTGTGCATCCAAGTTGTTTGCAAGAGTGATTGAGTGAAAGATTGAGCGAATTTGGGAGCTGGACAGGCGCGCGACCCATCAGACCAGGTGCGCGACCCGTCAGAGGCGCGCGACCTGTCAGCAGCGTTCCGGCAGTGCATTTTTTCAACGGGCACAACCCGTCAGTGGCGCGCGACCCGTTGGGTGAGGCGCGCGACCTGTCAGCGCCCTCCTTTCCAAACCGACTGCAAATTTATCCAAGGACCCTCCGAAATCGCCAAATTGCCAAGGTAGGCTCTCCAAACTTAAGAATGGTTACTTGTTATGATCAATGGGAATCTTAATGGCATTTTTTAAAGGATCTCCATGTGCAAGAGAAAAGCTCCATGTTGCTGCATTTTAAATTTGTAAATATGCCTAGGGTTTTATGTTGTTTGAAGGTATTCCCCTTGTAATCATTTTCCCCATTTCCCATGTCATTTTCCTTGTCTTCCTATATAAATTTCCCTTTTAAATTTGTAAAGAAAAATCCAAACCCTACCCCTCTTCCCTAAAAATGAAAAATTAAGCCCTAACCCTATCTCTCATTACCCATGTAAACAATGTATATAATGATGCATATGCAATGATTTTTGCAATGTTTTTCCCTTAAATCCCTGTTTTATATGTTTATTCCCATTTTCCCTTTAAAAGTGTCCCTCCCCTAACATTCCCTTCATGCTCCTTGTCCCCCTTGAAACAGCATACAAATCAGCATTTTACAAAGCAGAAACAACAGTACATTTTGTCCACTCTGCTCCTTAAACAATGTCAGAAACCGAAACCTATGAGCAGAGTGATGACCAGGCATCAGCTTCAGAGATTGAGATACAGAGGAGGCCTCATAAGGGTGGAAAGGGTGGTCATCATAGGCGAGAGGAGCCCACCTCTTTGACAGATTTACAAGCTTGTCCTATGGCAGTCTCATGTTTCCAGTACATGTCTTGCTATGAGTTTTGTGAGAGGATCTCTCGGATTCAGCACCACAGAGAGTTGGCTCGCCTGTTTGTTTTACACTTGCATGATGGACATGTCAACCTTGCCGGGGTGGACTTTACATTGACACCTGAGGTGATTGCACAGGCCACAGGGATACCTAATGTCGGAGAGGTATGGAATAAGCGCAAGGTGCTGGACAGTGTTCATTTTGAGCCTTTCGTTAGACCAGCACTCATGAGACACTTGACAGGAGTGTTTCCCTTCAGATTTCTCAGGAGTGAGTATGCTCCCATCATGAGGCTCATCATGCTCTATTTTACTTGTGAGGGCAGATTTTCACAGGTATATTCATACCATATTCGCCTCTTGATGCACTTCACCCGAGTGAGGATGATGAACATCCCTGTTTTCTTCTATCAGAACATTGAGAAGATGGTGTCCATGATGCAGAGGAAGAGCCCGGCACAGCAGTACAGGAGCCTTTACCATTATGGTTTGATTCAGCTAGTGGTGTTACATCAGTTGGCTCAGCAGGGCATCTCATGGGAGGAGTTCATCTCTTGTGAGTTTTTCACAGCACCATCACCGCCACATCCTGAGGTTATTCATGAGGAGGGAGGACCATCACAGCAGCATGACATCCCCATCACTAGACATGTCAGCTCCTCACCTGTGGTTACTTATCAGAGAGGCCAGAGGGCCTTATTTGCAGCAGCTCGGCGAGTACTTTCTCCACAGCATGTGGAAGGGGTCTTGCCTTCTTCATCGACCAAGCGAGTGTTATCTCCACATCAGGTGGAAGGGGCCTCGCTTTCTTCAGCAGCACAGGTACCAGGGAGGGGCAAACAGCCCAAGATTGACGAGGGACCATCAGGTGTTCCGGATATAGAGCTTATTGATCTTGATGTCAGTTCTCCTAGCCGAGAGTCAAAGGAGATCATTCAGCACCTTAGAGCTGAAAATGATGCCTTGCAGAGGAGATTAGAGGGGGCACAATGGACCATCACATATCTTGAGCAGTGCAACAAACAGTTGGAGGATGAACAAGCTCTTGATGAGCTGTGGAGGATTCGTAGTGACCGCATTTTGAACCGGAGAAGACCCGGTGATCTATTGCCCGCTGAGCGAGAGTCCATGCTCATCCGGGTAAATGCACACTTGGAGAGGCTATTGGCTAGGGCCAACCAAGAGAAGAAATTGCTGAGGAACATGAAGAACCATTATTGGGCAAGAATGCACGTGTGCAAGGCAAAAATGAAGATGTTCCAAAGGCAGTTGGCTAAGGCACAAAAGAGGAGAAAGAGGCCTGATCCCCTTCATATCTTGGCCGAGGCTTCACTGAAGGACCAAGGCACTAAATAGCCTAGCCACAGCACAAATCCCAAGAAATTTTGAGCATTTTGGGTAAATTTTGGTTTTTCAGGCAATTTACAGGTTTTTCCCCATTAACGGGTCTCACCCCTCGCGCGACCCTACATCATGGCAACTCCATTTTGCAAAAACTCAGAATTTCTAGATTTTTCATGAGAAGTTACATATGCTCATCAATGGACTTGAGATTTTATGAAGTTTTGGGCCTCCAGAAAGTCAAAAAACAAGCAAAATTTGACTTTCTGCCACATTTTTGAGTTGCAGAAAGCAGTCTTGGGAGATTGCAATTTTGGAGGGGCAAATGACCACCAAATTCAGAAATTCCAGTTGGGTTGGAAAGTAGACTCACAGACCTTTCCAACAAGCCTACTCTTGCTCAATTTGGCCACCTGAAAGTGCCCCAAATGTGGTCCCAAAGGCGCGCGACCCGTCAGGCAGAGGCGCGCGACCCGTCAGGCAAACTTCTCCAGATTTCACTGTACAGCTCAGAAAAACGCAGTTTGACCTTGTTTGACTTTTTGGGGTGGATTATTATCCTATTTGATGTAATTATTGTACTTTATTGACACTTTTACTCTTATGTACCTCTTCTAGAATATTCATTCATGTAAAAGGTGAAAATTAAATGAATGAATTGGTTTCCTAGTTTATAGAGGCAAGTTGTTTTGACTGCCTAGTTTGTAGTGCTTAGTTTAGAAGTGGTTGAAACAGCTCCTAGGATAGTGAGCTCGACCCATGGAGGTAGGGAAAGAGGTTAGATGATCTATATTATGTACTTTCTTTCTCATTTTCATGGTTGGACTCTTGAGGGAGAAGCTATCATTGTATTATTCATTGTATCTCTGCAATTTTTGGCTAAGGAAGACCAGGGTTTTGCAGTCCTTTTTGGGATTCTTGTGGTTACATGTATTGATGGTGTGTTTCTCTATGTACCTGTAAGTGTGTTATATGAATCATTTCCTTTCTTTTCCTTCTGCACATTAAGCAAACGAAGTGTTAAAGTAAGAATTCATGACTGTCATGCTCTGCTTTTAAGTTTGTTTAATTTCAATGTTTTCTACTGTTTAAGGAGAATTCAAAGTTAATGTTTGCTCTCCTTAGCTCCTCACCTGTCATTCCTGATCATTCACCTCAATCAAAGGCATCAATACTGTCTCCTACCTCGCCCCAAAGAACCCCCTGCAGAAACTGTGTCCAATCCCCGCACCCAAAATTGCCATCCCCTCAATTTGCCACCGAAAACCCTAAAAACCACAAATCAACCTTTTTGATCAGTTTACTAGCCTAAAATCAGTGTTACCCTATTGTTCATCTCATCCATTGAAGATCTCACCGAGATAGACCGGAGAGAGCCCTCTCCAGCCCCGTAGGGCTAGCTACGAGGCTAAGTGGTTTGATGTTGCCTTGAGGTTTACCTTTCTCAGCCTGAGTTGAAATTTCAAGCGCTAACAATATCCATAATTTTTTGCATTCTTGTTTAAATCTGGATCAGTGGAATCAAAGCAGTCTTCTCTTTCTCTGTTTTTCTTTGCATGTTCCCAACGAGGTTGGGATATAAGGAGTTAGGGATCGATCTGCTTGAAACTTTGCAAGATCAGTATCACAAACCTTGATGGCCGCCCATGGGGGAAGAAAAAAATATGAGGGGGTAGGAAATCCTATCAAAATATTGCTCGAGGAAGTCCTCAGGAAACAAAGGAACACGATGATGGATAACTTTGCACAGATCCTTCAATGGTTGCCCATCAACAGCGCATCCACATCTAGCAACCACTCTGGAGGCTCCATTCCTTTTAAGGTACTTGAGTAAACTTTGATATTCCCATATTTGAGGGCCAAATAGATGCAGACGTTGTAGATAAATGGTTAAATCTTCTAGAAGGATATTTTTCTGTTCATGATTTTTCCAACCGAGAAAATATTACTTTTTCTCTTCTCAAAGCGCCCCCCACGTCAAGGACTGGTGGGAAACCTACTGTGAGAAGAAAGATGAAAGTATGACCTCACTGTTTTCAGCCGCACCCACTTGGAATTCATTCTGGGATTCCATCAAGGAGTAGTACTACCCTGTCGAGAGCTACGAGGATAAATGCATAAAGTGGACAATGTTGCGGTAGGGAAGGGACCAAGATGTGCCAGAGTTTACCAATGTTTTCATACCCTTCACACGAAGTTGGGTATCAAGTATTCTGAGAAACATTTGGTACTCAAGTACCGCGGCTTCCTACACAGGTACATCTAGGATGAGATGGACTTCCTGGACATCTCCTCACTTAACACAGTGTACCGATACGTCATCAAGATCGAGCAAAAGTTTAAACAGAAGAAGCGAGACTTTGGATTTGTGAATCCAAAGCAAGGGAAAGGTGCCCCCAAACCATAGAACAAATGAAAAATCCAAGGCAGGGCAACCCAGGACAACTCGCCAAAGCCATAAGAAAATAAAAACACCACGAAGCCAAAGAAGGACACAGGAAAGAGGTGTGAGTTCCATAAGAGATCCACTCACAACACAAGTGAGTGTCGGGTGAAGCAGTCACTGGTGGCCGAGCTAAAGGCTTCAGAATCAGATGCATGTTCCGACTCTGAGTAAGAACCTGACAAGGGTAATGACAAGGGAAGTAGATTATTGATGCAGAGCCTAATGCCACCGTTGACACCATGAAGATCCAGAAGGAGGAACCTGAAGATCGAGAGGAGGAGGAACGCCTCTTCCACTCCCAGATGTGGGTAAAGGGTTCCCCACTACATTTCATTTTTGACATCGGGAGCCAAAAGAACCTCATTTCAGCAGAGGTCGGGAAGTTGCTGGGATAACTGACCTTGGCACACCCATAATTGTACACCATTGGGTGGCTTCACCAACGGTGGGATCTTCGCATGAGCCAGCAGTGCCACCTTCCATACAGCATCAAGACCTTCATGGATGAGGTATTATGTGATGTTGCTCCCCTTTATGTTTGTGATGTATTATTAGGCCAACCATACTTGCGGAAGTGACATGATGTGTATGAGTCAAGGCCTCACACTGTTATTGTTACGTTGGGAAATAATTTCTACAGGATACCAGAGGTAGCACCGCCTACCGCCATCTCTTTGGTTATTTTAAAACAATGTAGTAAGATCATTTCCAAAACTGGGGAATTTGTTTTCCTGATGATACATCCTCAGGGAAAGAATATGGTGGTAGCTACTGATGAGCCTCATCATTGGGTAACTATATGGACCTTAATTCACCTCCTAGCTTAGTCAAATCAACTCTTCTCACAATTTATTACATATTTTGATTATATTTTGTTTAATGAGATGAGTCAAAGTATGCCTAGTGGACTAAGTGCATTGAATGCAGGTTTGTGAGAGAATCAGGGAATTTTGGCTAGACAAGGGCTGAAACTGGAATGAGACAAGGAAGAGAGATTGTAGCAAGTGAATCCTCCTCATTTACTCCTCCCTCATTTGAATGTTCCTCCATCAATCACACTAGCTCGGAGTACAAGCAGCCAAGTCATGAAGATCAAAAGGCAGCTGAGAAAGTGACAGTCAAAGAGTTAGTTTATCTCGAGCTTGGGAGCTGAGCCTCTCTATATTTAAGGAAGTCATTGGTGACTTCAATTGTATAAATAAAGAGGCCTAGAGCCTCATTAGGATTCAAATTTTTGCTGTAAAAACACTAGTTATTTTGGATCTCAAGACTTGTGGAAGACATTGCTATGTAATTTTCTATTTTGACAATGAGAATGAGCTTTTTCTTGATCCAGCATTGAGTTAACTTAGAGGGTTGAAGATATTGGGTTAGGACCCAACCCCAGCAACAAAGACTCCTCTTCTTGTATCTGTATTGTTAGATTGATTTCATATATTCATGGTTAAATTGTCCATAGAAGTATTTCATTGCAAGTAGAGTAGATTTGATTAGTTTGCTTATTAGTTTGCTTCCATTTGTGCTTTACTTCAACAGTAGTTTAGAAGAGATAAAGGAACATCAAAAAGTTATCAATAGGTGTTTTGGCCTCACTTCTTCCTTCATGGATCATGATTTGAGGAAAGAACTCCTATGCAGCCCCAAAAAGACAGATATCTTCTTTCTCATAGCATTTAGAGTTTTATGTACTTAAGCCAGCATTTGATCAGTTTGCAAGAGTAGGATTTAGTTATCATTTCTTCCATCTTCAGTCTTATAGTAGATCTTATCAATGATTCCATCTTATTCTGCAAGTTTTCCTCATGCCTGAAGTAGACAGCTAGCATTAAACTTTGTTTTCCTAGCTCATTGGAATTATTCTTGTTTACTTGATTGCTGGGTAAATATCAATGTTTGATGCAGTGCAGATGTTTCTGAAGTACAGAGAGATCTCATAGTCAGCAACCTCCTTCCAACATCATCCATCCATGATCATTCCTTGCTTTCACTAAGACCCTCACCAATTTCATCATTTAAAAGGAAACTTCTCCAAGCTTGTTGAGAAAATCCAACCATCTTCCAACATTGGTTTTGAGTTCTGAGTGATCCTAGGTATTTCCTTACCTCATTCCATCCTCCAAGCACCTTCCCTAAGCCTCCCATCACCTTCAACACCCATCCTTTTTCTCTCGGGTGTATCTTGTAGAAATACAGGGAATCCTGTAGGTTTTTAGGACATATTGTAGGTTTTTCTGTAGTGGCTTGTTTTGAGGCTGAATTGAGAAAAAATCCTATAGGAAGCTAGAAAAGGTCACCTACTGGTCTCCCCAACCTTCTGACCATTCACCAGCTTCCCTAAGCTACCTTCCACATCACTAAAAGAGATTAGCTTTCACACCTTTCCATAAAAGAAGGAAAAAGACAAAAGGAAAAACAGATTCATTTCAATCATTTACATGTGCAATAGTAGAATCTTTGGTTTTTTGAGTTTACATGCTTAGGACAATAGGATTGTATACATGTTAACTTAGCATTCTTTTTTAAGCATAGTCTCTTATCAGTTAGATAGAAAATGGTGTGTTTTTAGCATTTGATTTCAGTATTTTTCCTTACTACAGTAGACAAGCTTTCTCTTAGAGTAGATTTCTCCTTCCCTCATTGGTAATCAAGCTTCTTCTGAATCCATAGAAGTCTGGCTTGAAAAACCCTAGTGGTCTATCGCCAGCTGAACAGTGACAAAGGGCAGAACCATCACTTTTACTTGTGTATATAGCACTGTCACCTCCAAGTTTGTACGAACCCCGGGTTGATAAAGTAAAGCTGGTAGCCCCAGGAGTTGCAACATTCTTGCTGCAATACTGGTGCTCATCACTTTTTGGCGCCGTTGTCAGGGAGGTGTCTGAGTAATATGTGATTACTACTTTCTTTCTTCCATTTCTTGTTTCTGATATTCTGCTATTAGTTTCATTTCTGCAAGAGTAATTTAGTTTTCTTTCTTTTCCATTCTGCATTCTTTTCTTTCCTTTCCATTCTACAAGTAAGATTTCATTCAAGTAGTTAGTTTTCATTTAGTCAGTTAGTTTTCATTCAGTCTACAATTTCAATTCAGCAATCATTTTCAAGGTTTGAAAAAACACAAAACAAACAAACACATTTTTTTCATGCCTCATAGGAATAGGGATAACTTAGGGAAAATTTTTCCAAATACCCCCACTACTTCAAACAACCAACCTTCCCTCTTCTTCAGTAGCTGTGAATTGGAGGAACCCTTAGGTGAGAAACCAGAGATATTTGAAGAGCCTACATGGAAGAAGAAGAAGAATAACCCATTCCTACTGACCCAATGGCTGAAAACAAAAATGACAGAGGAAATAGAGAAAGAGTTGCAGGCTCCTTCCCCATCAGGGAAACCAATGGGGATACTAAGATGAAGAATATAAGCCCCTCTTCCCTTCCTCATTTCCATGACCTGACCTCAAAAGATACAGACACTTTCTTGTTTGAGTTTGTTGAAATATACAGAACCTATGACTACACCAATGATGAGCATAATTTGAAACTATTCCCATCCACTCTCAAGGATGAAGCTTTGCGTTGGCTCATGGGTTTACCTAGGGATGGCATCACAACTTGGGCTCAGATGCAGCAAGCCTTCAAAAACAAGTATCAATACTACTGTAGGTCTAAAGACACTAAAGAGGAAATTTTTAGGATGACCTTAGGGCATGATGAATTGCTAGAGGATTATGAAGAAAGATTCCAACTTAGTTACAAAAGGGCCAAGTGCACACTTGACCCTGAGTCATTGAAGCTAGTCCTACTTAGAGGGGTAAGGGAAGATCTTCTAGACACCCTACACTTGTTAGTAGGAGGGGACATCTACCAGTTACCCTATGAGGATATCAATACTATCTTTAGAAACCATTCTAGGGCAACTAGGAAAAAGGGTAGAAGTAGTCAACCTATGGCCAGTCCATTCTCTTCCAATACATCCATCAAGGGTGAAATTGGAAACATGCTAGAATATTTCAAGAGTGAGATGCTGCAAACCCTTGCCCTACAGATGGAAACTATGCACATTAAGAGAAAATAGGAGGAAGTAGAGAGAACCTTAGCCATTTTCTGCCCTAGATGCACAAGGAGGCACCCTATGAAAGAATGTCCATTGAATTCGATTGAAATCTTCTCAGTCTGTGAAGAAAGCCACTCCACAGAAAAGTGCCCTTCTTTACCTAGACTAAAAGTTGTATATCAAGGAGCTGAAGGGGTGACTGAACAGCTCTGCTACATAAATCAAAGGAGACCTCATGGGCCTCGGCCATACCAGCAGGGCATGCAAGGGTCATCCCATGTATATTACAACCCCAACCAAACCACATACATTCCATCTTGGGGGTCCCCTACTCATCCTTCCTGGTCTACACTTATGCCTTGGTCCTTTGCACCTAAGTATCATTCCCAACCAACCAGGTAGTCATTTCAACCATATGCTCCACCATAGCCTCAGTGGAATGCACCGCCCCAGGGGTGGAGGCCCCCATACAACAATGCTCTAGCTTTGTTTCCTTCACCACCTGCTCAACCACAATTTTTACACCATGCTCCACCTAAACAACACCAGATGCCTTCCCAGCCAAATTCGAACCCAAACAATATACAGGAACAACAAGTATACAGTGGAGAGACATCTTATCTTGCTTATGCTGTGGAAATTCAGGAATTCAACCTGAGATCTAGGATAGTACTCTTGGACAACCAACCTCTACCTCCACCTAGGGAGGTTGAGGAAGAAAGAGAGAAAAGCATGCCTAAAGTAAATCCACCACCCTTTCCTGAGAGATTAACCTAACCACTCCAGCCTACCCCAGAAGAGATTGAACTTCTGGGAGAATTGAAAAATCGGTGTGTCAAAATTCCACTTCTCCAAGCTATAAAAGATGTACCTATTTACAACAAGTTTATTAAGGAGAAGTGCTACAAGAATCTACGGAGGCAAAAAAGAGATGCCCCTACCATTAATGTCATTGGACAACTGTCCAACTTAATGTTGGGGCAGGTAATCTGTCCAAAGTATTTGGACCCTAGAAGCCCTGTAGTAGATGTGCACATCAATGGCACCATTGTCCCACACACTTTGATTGATCTAGGGGCTTCCATTAATGTGATGACCAAGCACACCATGCTCAAGCTCAACCTCTAGGGTTCATTGATAAAGACCATAACAGTCCTACAACTTGCAGACTGCTCCACAGTGACCCCTAAGGTGATTGTGGAGGATGTGATGGTCTCCATTGACTCTTGGGAATATCCTGTAGATTTCCTAGTTCTTCAGCCTAAGGCTAAGCTTGTTGGTTACCCTCTCATCCTTGGGAGACCCTAGTTAGCCATTGTCGATGCCTACATTAGCTGCAGGGTTGGAAATATGACTATAAAAATGGGCATATGTCCAAGCAGTTAGTCCTATACCCTCCTGCTCAGCCATATCTAGAACATGACTTACCTTTATGGCTGCAAGAGGAGGAAGAAGATGAATTTCATTCTGCCCAACTCTATACCTTAGAAACAACCATGGCAGGGGGACAACCAGATGAAGATGATTTGATTGAACACATACTCCAAAGTCCAACTCCCAGTACATTTCCTTAGAAGAAGTAGTAAAGGAAACCCAGAACAACCCTCAAATTGATCTATGCTTAGCTAATTCAAACCCCATTCATGTCAAAACCATAGAATTCAACCCTGAGAGAATTTTGAAAATCAACCCATCTCTTTATTTTCACCGAAAAGAAAAGTTGTGCAACATGCTAAAGGAACATCTAGATGCCTTTGCTTGGAGTTACAAATAAATGAAGGGAGTGCACCCCTCGATGTGTACTCACCACATTTATATCAAATAAGGGTGCAAACCAGTCTGACAACCCCACATGAGGATGAATCCATCTCTCAAGGATATAGTCAAAGAAGAATTGCAAAAGTTGCTAGATGCAGGATTCATTTACCCTATCTCCAACAGTGAGTGGGTCTCTCCTTTAGCGTTGGTTCCAAACAAAAATGGTAAGTGGAGGATTTGTGTCGATTACAGAGAGTTAAACAAAGCCACAAAGAAGGACAATTTCCCTCTACCTTTCATCGACCAAGTGCTAGATGGCTTGGCAGGGAAAAAGTTTTTCTCTTTCGTAGATGGATTCAGCATGTACAATCAAATCCAAATCGGCTCGAAAGACTAGGATAAAACCACCTTCACTTGTCCTTTGGGTAATTTCGCCTATAGGGTCCTTCCTTTTGGCCTATGCAATGCTCCTGCCACTTTCCAGAGAGCAGTCCTGAGTATCTTTGCTGAGCTAGTCCATGATGCAGTAGAGATTTATATGGATGATTTTACACCTTATGGGTGTGATTTCCAGGAGGCTCTATCCAACTTAGGTAAAGTGTTGAACAAATTCATTGAAATGAACTTGTCTCTTAGTCCCAAGAAATGTGAGTTCTTCATGACTGCAGGGACTGTGCTAGGTCATTCAATATCCCAGCAAGGACTACAGGTGGACCCAAACAAAATAGCTATCATCCAAAGGGTCCCACCTTCGTAAAAGTAGAGAGATGTCAAAATTTTCCTAGGTTTATCTGGATACTATCGGAGGTTTCTAAAAGACTTCAGAAAGTTAGATTCTCCTTTATTTTGGTTGTTGGCCAAAGTCTCTGAGTTTGTATGGTCAAAAAGCTATCAAGAGGCACTAAACACCCAAAAGGACAAGTTGATCAATGCACCGATTCTCCGAGGGCCAAATTGGGCCCCTCCTTTTCATATACGTGTTGATGCCTCACACAAAGCCATAGGAGAATCTATAGGCCAAATAGATGAAAAATTTCCTTATGCCATTTACTTTGTCAGTAAGAGTCTGTCAAAGGCCGAACTGAACTACACAGTGACCGAAAAGGAGCTCCTAGCTATTGTGCATTCATTGAACAAATTTAGGCATTCCATTATAGTTTATCAAATATTTGTGCATACTAACCATGCTCCAATCAAATATTTAATGAATAAACCTGATGTGAATGCCCGAATTATTAGATGGTTAATTTTATTACAGTAGTTTGATCTAACTATTGTTGATAAGCCTAGCAAGGAAAATGTTGTTGAAGATTTTTTGTCCAGATTAACTTTACCTACAGGTGAGGAAGGAATGGTTGATGATGAGTTACCGGATGAACACTTATTCGCCATTTTAGTTCTCTCTCCACGGTTTGCTGACATAGAAAACTATTTGGTATCTGCATAGTTCCCACCAAATTTTTCCTCCAAAGAGAAAAGCAAGAATGTGAGGAAGAGCACCCCATTCACTTGGATTGGGGGCAAGCTCTTCAAACTAGGCCTGGATCAAATTATGAGAAGATGTGTTAGGGAGGAGGAAGTCTTTAACATCCTTCTAACTTGTCATGATGGGCCTTGTGGAGGTCACTTTGCAGCAAAGAGGACAACATTCAAGGTGTTACAAGCTGGTTATTATTGGCTCACTCTTCATCAGAATGTTAGAAGATATACAAGTGAGTGTGGTCGATGCCAAAGGATGGGAAAGCCTACTCCAAGGGATGAAATTTCTCTACAACCTCAAGTGAATTTTGAGCCATTTAACAAGTGGGGCATGGATTTTAGTGGACTTATTCACCCTCCTTCCAAGAAAAACTAGTATATCATTGTGTGCATAACTATCTGACTAAGTGGGCTAAAACGAAGGAAATCAAGGCAGCAACAGAGGAGAAGGTGGATGGGTTCTTAAGGGAGAATGTATTTTACACATATGGGTACCCTAGAGAACTGGTCATTGATCAAGGCAGTCAGTTTACATCCAACATGAATGAAGACTTGTTAAGCCAATAGAAGATCAACCATAGAACCTCCACCCTCTATCACCCATAAGCTAATGGGCAAGTGGAAGTGACCAATATAGCATTGGAGGGCATTCTGACCAAAGTGATTAGCAGTAGCAGAAAAGATTGGGCAAATAGACTAGTTGAGGCCACCTGGGCCTACAATACCACCTAGAAGACCACCACTGGATTCACACCCTATGGGTTGGTCTATGGGAAAAAGGCACTGTTGTCCATTGAATTTGAGTACAATACATTGAGGATGGCAGCCCAACTAGATCTAGATCTTAACAGTGCACAAAAGGAGAGATTTCTCCAGTTGAATGGGTTAGATGAGTTCAGAATGCAGGCCCTCCTACACACAGAGGTGACTCAAATTCAAAGGAAGATCTAGCATGACAAGAATATCAAGGACAAGCAATTTCAAGAAGGTGAATGGGATTTGTTATATGATTCCAGATATAAAGACTTTAAGGGAAAGTTAAGGACTAGATGGATAGGGCCCTATGTCATAGAGAAATGTCATGATAATGGTTTAGTGCAGATTAGAACCATAGATGCATAGGCCATTCCTTTACTTGTTAATGGGCATAAATTTAAAGTTTACGAAAGGTCATTGTCAAAGCAAGAGTTCTTTGATGGTATCAACAAAATAGCGATGGTGGTGGAGAAAGTCTTAGCCCCTACCTCATCAAGTCACTGAGGAAAATAAAAGAAAAAATATAAGGAGACTCGGGTGAAAACCTCCATGAGGTGCCTGAGTCCAACTATTGGGTTGAAAACCTCTTGAGGTGGCCCAATGGTGTCATAAAAAAAAAAAGAGAGGAATAAAAAGATCTCTAGGTGAAAACCTCTCTTGAGGAGCCCAGGGCAAGTAGCTAGGATGAAAACCTCTTGGAGGCAGACTAGTTGTTTTCAATAAAATAAATAAATAAATAAAAGAGAGAAAAGAAAAATTATGAAAATATTGGTTGCAGGACAGCAAGAGGATGATCAGAGCAACAATGGAAAATCCAAAGGCACCTATTCAGCTTATATTTTTATTTCTCCATTCATTATCCTTCATCATTCCACCACTCCTTCCATTTTTCCACTCATTTGCCTCAATTTGCAATGGTTATGTGTTTTCTACAGGATTCCCTATAAACCTACAGGATCCATAGAAAACCTACAGGATGGTCCTGTAGGAATTACAATGGCTTGCGAATCCTAAAGGAAGTAACCCTAGAGCAAGGAAAGGACCTTCCCATGTCAAAGAAATAAATTCCTACTTCACCACCTCATTACCATACCTCTCTCCACCATGATCACCCCTGCATTCATCACGAAAGTTAATTTTCAAGAAGAAGAAAAACACAGAAAGTAGAGTATGAAGACAGAGCGCAAGGGGACAACACCTTAAGGTTATTTTTCCTCATGCACAATTCCCTATACCCATTCTCTTCACATGCCAATCATCCTCAGGTTCCAGCAGTAGAAAATGATTAACATTTTGAGGGAGAAGCAGCTACAGGACATCCCGTAGGAAATCCTATAGTAGCCTATCCCACAAAACAGAAATCATAGGTTGCAGCTAACTTCAAACATGGAGATCCAAAGGTAGAAGAAACTCCTCTAGAGCCTAGCAGCAACATCAGCATCATCATCATCAACACCAGGTACATGCACATCAAAGAAAATCATCAAAGTACAATAAAAAAGGAGAAAAGCACATGCAGCCAAGACACAACAAAGACTTCATTTCTTCAAACAAACTGCATCAAGGCATCGTTACCAAAAGTGAGTATCTCACTTCCACTCTCTCATTAGCATAATGTGATCAAAAGATGTAAAATTTGTGAACGAGTTTGTTTATAAGCAAAAGGTGGCCAATTAACTTGGCCACCTTCATTTAGTCAATGAGGAAAAAACAATTAGTCCTCACACACGTGACAGTAGTCAAGTCAAATAAAAGGAGGATGACGTCAAAAGAAGTTAAGCTACGGATGTTCGAAGTGGGAGTTGATTATGAGGTGAGGAGAGTGATGATGTGGTAGTGGGACCAACAGTCCAAAAATAGATATTTGTACCTCGGCTGCCAGCACACTACCTCACTCAAATCAACCATAAGAGGAAATAAACATTGATCTCCATACATAGATGCATTCACATTCTCGAGGCTCACACTAGCAAAGTCAATCTCAACCCTCAAGCAGCCTGCAGGAGAGGCAATTTTCATTTTTTCCTTCACAGGACCACCCATAAGATCCTACAGGATCCCACAGGAATCATATAGGCTACAGTCAAGCAGTTACAGGATTGGCAATGAGCAGCTTTAGAGGGTAAAAATAGAGGGTGGCTTCAACAAGCAGTGTTAAGGAGGTAGGCTTTACATTCCCCCACATTTCTCCAAGTGAAGGAAATATAAAAAATCTTCTAGTTGTTGAAATTGATTGCAGTATAAGGGAATTCTATCCACAGAAATTTCAGTCAAATTTCCTCCTTCATAAAAATTTTGTATCAAACATATATAATCCTCCATCCATCAGACACAATGATATTTGGATTTAATATAAGGGAGCCCATCAACATCGTGAGGATTCATCGGCACCCTCTTGTGCTAGAAAATATTCACAAGGCATAATTGGATAGGTTTCTTTGAGAAATTGAGGGGGTATGATGATGAAGAAGCCAAAGGTTTTTCTCCCTCCCTCATTCCACTGACTAGGACCCATGCCACTGTTGTGGTGAGAAGCCTCTCCATAGAACTCACCCCTGAACTCATGGGCAGACTTACCAAACTTCCCTTAGGAGTTCCTTGGAGAAAGGAGGACAAGGGAAATAGCCAAACTGCAAAGAAGAAATTCTTTTTAGAGCGAGAGGACGCCATGGAAGAAAAAAAAGGAGTGAGAATATCAAGCCTACCATACCCCTAGAATGAAATGAGCTACCACCTTATTAAATATATATCATGTGATGGTAGATACAGTGTGGTATTTGGATACCACTTTAGGCTTCTTGAAGAATTGAGGTTTGGAGTAGATACACCTCCTCACCACAGACTCAACATACCCTACTCCCTTCTTCAATCACTGATAGATATGAGCATGAAGGTGCAGAAAGGAAACCACCAATAGCTAGCCCATCATGGTTATTTAGACTCATCATAGAAGATTCCCTCCAAAACCTTAGAATTCCTATCACATTGGTAATTTTTAGAGACATGCAGACAAAGGAGGATATAAAAGGCCTCGAATATGAGAAGAGCCCTACTGCCAGTGAAAGGGATGAATGAGAAACTGAAACAGATGAAGAAGAAGCAGAGAGGGATGAAGAGGAAATAGATGAGGAAGAAGAGGAAATAGATGAGGAAAAAGAGGAAGAGAAAGAGAAGTAAAGTAGTGAAGAAACAGAAGAAGATGCCTAGGAGGAAATTGATGAACAGAGTGAGGAACCAGAGGGAGAAGAAAAGGAGAAAGACAAAGATGAAAATGGGAATGGAAAAGAGGAGGTAGAAGACAAGAAGGATTCACCCAGGGTTTCTCCAGAACCCACTGAGAAAGAGGCAGCAACTGCCCTCACTTCCCTTAGCACCCCTATCAAACAAAAAGGAAAAAGACAAAGACAAACTCCATTGTACTTTAGAACAAGAAAAAGTACAAGAATAAGGTAGGGAAAACCTCAATCTCCCACCAAGGTTCTTATGGAAACTCAAGGAGAATGATCCTCAGGATAAACCTCCCCTAAGTCTCCTATCACTTATGTGAGAAGATCTGTGACTAGATCTACCTCATGCAAGGGAAAAGGCATCTTCCAAGATGCATAGCAGGACCTACAAGAAACTCAAAAATTGGATAAGGAAGGGAGTATGCAGCAAGAAACAAAGGAGGAGGATCCAGAGATAAGGGAGCCTAGTCCTTAACCCAACCTTAACTCCTACTACAGATTTATTGAAGGGGGTAGGGTCATTCCACAAAAATTTTCCATCACGTTATTCTTTGAGCTTTAGAAAGAAAGAGAAAGAACACATAGATGGATGCAGATTACCAAGTCCAAGAGAGTGAAGGACATAGGACACATGGAGGAAAAAATCAAAGAGATGGCCAGAGAACTAAGCAACCTGAGGGACAGAGAGGCCATAATGAAAGCTCAGTTGGAGGTATAAAATGCATGGTTGAAAGGACAACTACAAGAAAGAGAGAATCAATTGGCATCCATGTCTAGTCTACCCTTAGAGGTAATCCAGTGCAGGATGCCAGCTAAGTCTTATGCATTATACCTTAGGGAACAATGGTTGTAGTTCCAAATCAATACCCTGGCACTGAGAGGCATTATGCCATTCCAGGACTATAGATAATTAATTGATCTTTGTGATCAAATCACATTTGAGGATATGGCTAAGATGTTTGAGTTCTACTTACATAACATGGCCTTGACTCCTAGGGCTACCAGCTTTACTTTATCAACCAGGGGTTCGTAGAAACTTGGAGGAGACAGTGTTGTATACACAAGTAAAAGTGATGGTTCTTCCCATTGTCACTGTTCAACTGGCGATAGACCAATAGAGTTTTTCAAGACAAACTTCTATGGATTCAGAAGAAGCTTGATTACTGATGAGGGAAAGAGAAATCTACTCTAAGAAAAATCTTGTCTACTCCAGTAAGGAAGAAGACTGAAATCAAATGCTAAAAACACACCATTTTCTAACTAATTGCTAAGAGCTTATGCTTCAAACATAATGCTAAGTTAACATGTATGCAATCCTCTTGTCCTAAGCATGTAAACTGAAAAGACCAAAGATTCTACTACTACGCATGTAAATGACTAAAATGAATATGTTTTTCTTTTTGTCTTTTTCTTCATTTATGGAAAAGTGTGAAAGCTAATCTCTTTTGGTGATGTGTTAGATGGCTTAGGGATGCCGGTGAATGGTTAGAAGGTTGGGAAGACCATTAGGTGACCTTTTCTAGTGTCCTAGAAGCTTTTTTCTCAATTCGGCCTCAAAACAGGCCACTACAGGAAAACCTACAGGATGTCCTAAAAACCTACAGGATTCCCTGTATTTCTATAGGATACAGCTGAGAGAAAAATTATGGGTGTTGAAGGTGATGGGAGGCTTAGGTAAGGTGGTTTTAGGATGGAATGAGGTAAGGAAATACCTAGGATCACTCAAAACTCAAAACCAAGTTTGGAAGATGGTTGGATTTCCTCAATAAGCTTGGAGAAGTTTCCTTGTAGAATGATGAAATTGGTGAGGGTATTTGTGAAAGCAAGGAATGATCATGGATGGATGAAGTTGGAAGGATGTTGTTGACTATGAGATCTCTTTGTAATTCTGAGGCACCTGCACAACATCAAACATTGATATTTACCCAACAATCATGTAAACAAGAAGAATGAGCTAGGAAAACAGAGTTTAATGCTAGTTGTCTACTTCATGCATGAGTAAAACTTGAAGAATAAGATGGAAACATTGATGAGATATACTGTAAGACTGAAGATGGAAGAAATGATAACTATATCCTACTCTTGCAAACTGATCAAATGTTGGCTTAAGTACAAAAAACCCTAAATTCTATGAGAAAGTAGAATTTTGTCTTTTTAGGGTTGCATAGGAGTTCTTTCCTCAAATCATGATCCCTGCAGAAAGAAGTGAGACCAAAACACCTATTGATAGCTTTTTGATGTTCCTTTATCTCTTCTAAACTACTACTGAAGTAAAGCACAAATGGAAGCAAACTAATCAAATCTACACTACTTGCAATGAAATACTTCTAAGGACAATTTAACCATGAATCTATGAAATCAATCTAAGCATACAGATACAAGAAGAGGAGCCTTTGCTGCTAGGGTTGGGCCCTAACCCAAGATATTCAGCCCTCTGAGTTAACTCAGTGCTGGATCAAGAAAAAGCTCATTCTCATTATCAAAATAGAAAATTACATAGCAATGTCTTCCACAAGTCTTGAGCTAAAAAATAACTAGTGTTTTTACAGCAAAAATTCGAATCCTAATGAGGCTCTAGGCCTCTTTATTTATACAACTGAAGTCTCCAATGACTTCCTTAAATCTAGGGAGGCTCGACTCCCAAACTTGAGATAAACTAACTCTTTGACTGTCACTTTCTCGGTTGCCTTTTGATCTTCATGACATGGCAGCTTTTACATCGAGCTAGTGTGATTGATGGAGGAATATTTGAATGAGGGAGGAGTAAATGAGGGGGATTCACCTCCTACAATCTCTCTTCCTTGTCTCATTGGAGTTTCAGCCCTTAATCTAGCCAAAATTCCGTAATTTTCTCTCACAAACCTGCATTCAATGCACATTAGTCCACTAGGCATAATATCTCACTTTGACTCATCTCATTAAACAAAATATAATCAAAATATGTAATAAGTTGTGAGAAGAGTTGATTTGACTAAGCTAGGAGGTGAATTAAGGTCCATATAGTTGCCCAATGTTGAGGTTCATCATCAACCCCCTACTGAAAGTGTTGCTTATCCTCTGAGCAACTCAATCAATATCCATGTCTTTCAAGATCTAGTGGCCTCCCTAACATCCCATGCTTCTGTTGTGGTTTCCTCTTCTTGTGCATAGAATCCTACCTTCTTTTCTATCTCCTCCCACTTCTTTCTCTCTTCCTCTTCCTTCCTTCCTTCTAACATCCCCAAGAGCAGTGGTGGACTGAGTCTCAATCCAATCCAATTGACTTTGAGTCTTTGGAGGGTTTTCTTGTACAGGGGTGTCTTGTTCAGTGCTTCTCTCATTCTTTGAGGAGAATGGTACTCTCTGATTTATAAACTGTATGGCAAAGTATTCCATCTCCTTTGGCAAGCTTGCATACTATCATCCCCTAATAGCCTGAACATATCCTAAAAATGTGTAATTGCTTGGTCTTGGGCAGCAAGATACCTGGGTGCAGGTTGAGGACCATTTGCAATTAAATTATGTGTGTTGATAACAACCATTAGATTTGACTGCTCAGCTCTTATCATGAGAGGCTCTGTTTGTTCCCATACCATAATGTTCTTCATTTCTGTAGCCCTTGCTTCCTTATGGTTCATCCATGATGCCAAAGCCATCAACTGTAAATCCCCTAGTTTTTCATTAAGGTCCCATACATTTAGATTTGTCAAGGCCATGTTATGTAAGTAGAACTCAGAAATCTTAGCCCTGTCCTCCAATATTCCTTGATCACAAAGATCAATGAACTGTCTATAATCCAGGAATGGCATAGCGCCTCTCTGTGCCAGGGTCTTGATTTGGAACTACATCCACTATTCCTTAAGGTATAATGCATAGGACTTAGCTAACATATTGCATTGGATTGCCTCTAAGGATAGATTGGCCATGGATTCCAATCAATTCTCTCTTTCTTGTAGCTGTCCTTTCAACCATGCATTTTCTGCCTCCAACTGAGCTTTCATTATGGCCTCTCTGTCCCTCAGGCTGCTTAGTTCTCTACCCATCTCTTTGAGCTTTTTCTCCATGTGTCCTATGTCCTCCACTCCCTTAGATTTGGAAATATGCATACATTTATGTTTTCTTGCTCTTTCTTTCTCAAGCTCGAAGAATAATGAGATGGAAAATTTTTGTGGAATGACCCTACCCCCTTCAATAAACATGTAGTAGGAGTCAAGGTTGGGTTGAGAACTAGGTTCCCTTAGCTCTAGATCCTCCTTCTTTGTTTCTTGCTGCATACTCCCTTCCTTATCCAATTTCTGAGTTTCCTGTAGGTTTAGAAGAGTTTCCTGTAGGATGTCCTCTGCTTCCTGCAGGTAGTGTTGTGTATCCTGTAGGATGCCTTTTCCCTTGAATGAGGCATATCTAGTCATAGGTCTTCTCACATAAGTGATAGGATACTTAGGGGAGGTTTGTCCTAAGGATCCTTCTCCTTAAGTTTTCATAAGAGGGGCCATCTTCTCCTACTTTTTAGGTGAGAATTCAATAACAATAGGAACCTTGGTGAGAGTTTGAGGTTTCCCCTGCCTTATTCTTGTACTTTTTCTTGTTCTAAAGTACAATGGATTTTGTCTTTGTATTTTGCATTATTTTTATACTGGTGCTAAGGGAAGTGAGGGAAGTTGTTTCCTCTTTCTCAATGGGTTCTGGAGACACCCTGGGTGAATCCTCCTTATATTATGCCTCCTCTTATACATTCCCCTTTTCATCTTTGTCTTTCTCCTTTTCTTCTCCCTCTGGTTCCTCACTTTGTTCATCAGTTTCCTCCTTGGCATCTTCTTCTGTTTCTTCAAAAATTTCCTTCTCTTTCTTTTTCTCTTCTTCCTCATCTATTTCCTCTTCATCCCTCTCTTCTTCTTCTTCATATATTTCAGTTTCTTCTTCATCCCTTTCATTATAAGTAGGGCTCTTGTCATATTCGAGGGATTTTATATCCTCCGCTATCTGCATGTCTCTAAAAATTTCCCTTGTGATAGGAATTCTAAGGTTTTGGAGGGCATCTTCTATGATGAGTCTAATTAACCCATGATGGGATAGCTATTGGTGGTTTCCTTCTTGCACCTTAATGCTCAGATCTATCAGTGATTGAAGAAAGAAGTAGGGTATGTTGAGACTGTGGTGAGGAGGTGTATCTGCTCCAAACCTCAATTCTTCAAGAAGCCTAAAGTGGTATCCATATATAACACAGTATCTACCTTCACATGATATATATTTTATAAGGTGGTAGCTTATTTCATTCTAGGGGTATGGTAGGCTTGCTATTATCAATCCATTTTTGTCTTCCATGGCCTCCTCTCCCTCTAAAAAGAATTTCTTCTTTGCAATTTGGCTATTTCCCTTGTCCTCTTTTCTCCAAGGCACTCCTAAGGGAAGTGTGGTAATTCTACCTATGGGTTCAGGGGTGAGTTCTATGGAGAGGCCTCTCACCACAATAGTGGCATGGGTCCTATTCAGAGGAATGAGGGAGAGAGAAAAATCTCTGGATACTTCATCATCATATCCCCTCAATTTCTCAAAGAAACCCATCCAATTATACCTTGTGAATATTTCTAGCACAAGAGGGTGTTGATGAATCCTCACGATGTTGATGGGATCCCTTCTATTAAACCCCCCCTGTCATTTTTTCTGATGGATGGAGGAGTATATATGTCTGCTAAACAATTTTAATGAAGGAGGAAATTTAACTGAAATTTCTATGGATAGAATTCCCTTATATTGCAATCAATTTCAACAACTAGAAGATTTGTTATGTTCCTTTCACTTGGAGAAATGTGGGGGAATGTAGAACCTACCTCCTTAACACTTCTTGTTGAAACCACCCTCTATTTTCCCCTCTAAAGTTTCTCACTACCAATCCTGAAGACTTCTTGACTGTATCCTGTAGGATTCTTGTGGGATCTTGTAGGATTTCCTGTAGGATCCTGTAGGTGGTTTTGAACAAGAAAAAATGAAATTTGCCTCTTTTGTAGGCTGCTTGAGGTTGAGAGCGAATTTTCTAGTGTGAGCCTCAAGAATGTGAATGCATATATGCATGGGGATCAACGTTTATTTCCTCTTATGGTTGATTTGAGTGAGGTGGTGTGCTAGCAGCTGAGGTACGAATATCTATTTTTGGACCGTTGGTCCCACTACCACATCATCACTCTCCTAACATCGTAATAAACTCCCACTTCATGCATCCATAGCTTAATTTCTTTCAACCTCATCCTCCTTTTCTTTTACTTGCCTGCTGCTAGGTGTGTGAGGACTAATTGTTCTGTCCTCAGTGACTGAATGAAGGTGGCCAAGTTAACTGGCCACCTTTCGCTTATAAACCAACTCATTCAGAACTTTTACATCTTTTGATCACATTATGCTAATGAGAGAGTGGAAGCGAGATACTTACCTTTTGTAACAATTCCCTGATGCGGTTTGTTTGAAGAAATGAAGTATTTGTTGTGTGTTGGATGCATGTGCTTTTCTCCTTTTTTATTGTGTTTTGATGATTTTCTTTGATGTGCAGGCACCTGGTGTTGATGATGATGATGTCGATGTTGTTACTAGGCTCTGGAGGAGTGTTTTCTACCTTTGGATCTCCATGCTTGAAGCTCGCTGCAACCTATGATTTTTGTTTTGTGGGATAGGCTGCTATATGATTTCCTATGGGATGTCCTGTAGTTGCTTCTCCCTCAAAATGTTTAATCATTTTCTACTACTAGAACCTAAGGATGATTGGAATGGGCAGAGAAGGGGTCTAGGGATTTGTGCATGAGGAAAAATAACCTTCAGGTGTTGTCCCCTTGATCTAGGGTTACTTCCTCTAAGATTCCAAAGCCATTGTAATTCCTACAAGATCATCCTATAGGTTTTCAGGGGATCCTGTAGGTTTACAAGGAATCCTGTAGAAAACACAGAACCCTTGCAAACTGAGGCAAATGAGTGGAAAAATGGAAGGAGTGGTGGAATGATGAAGGATAATGAATGGAGAAATAAAAATATAAGTTGAATAGGTCCCTTTTGATTCTCCATTGTTGCTCTGATCTTCCTCTTGCTCTCCTGCAACCAATATTTTCATAATTTATCTTTTCTCTCTCTTTTTTATTTTATTGAAAACAACTAGTCTGCCTCAAAGAGGTTTTCATCCTAGCTACTTTCCCTTAGCACCTTAAGAGAGGTTTTCACCAAGAGATCTTTTTATTTTTCTTTTTCTTTTTCTTTTTTTTACACCATTGGGCCACCTCAAGAGGTCTTCAACCCAACAGTGAGACTCGGGTACCTCATGGAGGTTTTCACCTGAGTCTCCTTATTTATTTGTTTCTTTTCCTAAGTGACTTGATGAGGTAGGAGCTAAGACTTACTCCACCACCATCACTATTTTGTTGATACCACCAATGGATTCTTGCTTTGATAATGGCCTTTTCTAAACTTTCAATTTGTGCCCATTAACATGTAAAGGAATGGCCTTTGCATCTATGTTTCTAATATGCACTGAACCATTATCATGACATAAGGCCCTAACCATCTAGTCCTTAACTTTCCCTTAAATTCTTTATATCTAGAATCGTATAACAAATCCCAATCACCTTATTAAAATTTCTTGTACTTGATGTTCTTGCCATGCCAGATCTACCTCTAAATTTGAGTCACCTTTGTGTGTTGGAGGGCCTGCATTCTGAACTCATCTAACCCATTGAACTGGAGCAATCTCTCTTTTTGTGCACTGCTGAGATATAGATCTAGTTGGGCTGCCATCCTCAATGTATTGTACTCAAATTCAATGGACAGCAAGGCCTTTTCCCCATAGACCAACTCATAGGGTGTGAATCCAGTGGTCGTCTTCCAGGTAGTATTCTACGCCCAGGTGGCCTCAACTAGTCTATCTTCCCAATATTTTCTATTGCTACTAACCACTTTGGTCAGAATGCCCTCCAACACTCTGTTGGTCACTTCCACTTGCCCATTAGCTTGTGGATGATAGGGAGTGGAGGTTCTATGCTTGATCTTGTGCTGGCTTAACAAGTCTTCAATCATGTTGGACGTAAACTGGTTTCCTTGATCAGTGACCAATTCTCTAGGGTACCCAAACATGTAAAATACATTCTCCCTTAAGAACTTAGCCACCTTCTCCTCTGTTGCTGGCTTGATTGCCTTAGTTTCAGCCCACTTAGTCAGATAGTCAGTGCAGACAATAATATACTGCATTTTATTGGAAGGATGGTCAATAGGTCTAATGAAATCCATGCCCTACTTGTCAAATGGCTCAAAAGTGTTGGAAATAATACTGAGAGGGGGGGGGTGAATCAGTATTATCAGATCAATAAAACTTTTTCAATGCTCAGAAACATATACGCTACTTCAGTTAAGCGAACCAGCGTGTACAGGCTACTGTGTCTAAAGAAACCAGCGTATAACCATAAATCTTATAATTTATCTTCAGTTAAATGCATTAGAACATTATTCACCATATTAAGAGTAAACAGATGCAGTATACTAGAACAGATCATCACACAAAAGCCACACACATGAACACCATGATATAAGGTGGAAACCCAATGTGGGTGAAAACCACCTGCTGCAAGTCGTCTCTATCTTTCTTTAATAAGAACTTCAGTTTACAATCTTTTGTAATGGTGCAGCCTTATACCAGTACGCAGGCTACAACCTGCAGAAGGCTTCAACCTTCTCTCGTTCTCCAAACTTCCTTGGAAGGGAGCTCCAACCCCCTTTGCTCTTGTACTAGCTAAGATACTAGTACGTAGGTGCAGGCCTACAATCTTCTTTCCTTCAGGTACCACTTTTCATCAATTTTCAGACTGGGTACTCCTGAAGCACAACATTACAATTTGAAGACCATGATTCATTCACAAATCATTGAAGCATAAAACAACCAATACTAGCATCATCAATCTTTGAATCACTGAACCACTGAAACCCTGTCAACACCAGTCACCAGAACACAGAACAGACTACAGAACTCTGCAATACCAGTCAGATCCAACTGCAAACCCAAAAATCAAGCTTCAAAAGATATACGCTACTTCAATGAGAGCAACCCGCGTATACACGCGCTTTTATCGAAGACAACCTGTGTACAGATCTAAAAATAAATTCTCTCAACTTGCAGCTGTACCAGACATCAGTTAGACCCAGAACATAACATTGCGTCAGTATGCAGATCTAGAAATACGCATAATCAACCATATCATAATAGTGCATTTCAAACCATTAGATCCCGATCTGTCCTTAGATCTAGTATTCCATCAACCGATGTGATCTCTCCTTAGCTTAGATCAAGCAACCCAGAACCTGCATACCAGATCTCTTTCTTTTTCAGATATTCAAGCCTTTTCAAAAGTTGTCCTTGCCTAATGATCTTCTTCTCCTTATATAGCCTTAGGCCTTGCTCAATACCAAGGGCCAAAACCATAGAAATCCAATACCATCAACTTAAAAACTAGGGATCAACACGTCTGTCGAGATACTTTGGTCCAAAGACATAGGCTCAAGTACCGAGGACTAACTACCACGGACCAAAGGGAAGTTTCCCGACATATACGCCCTTTTCTGTTCATGCATCTGCGTGTATACGCGCCTTCGTATATAGCTCACCTGCGTATACGCGACTTAGTATGCAGATCACCAGCGTGTATACGCAACTTGGACTTAATTAACCTGCGTATATGAGATTTCTCTTCATTCTGTAGTCTGAACGAAGATCTGTCATCAAAGAGAGTTGCCATCAAGGACAACACTTGTATCATAGTGCCACACCTGTGCCAAAATGCCAACAATCTCCCCCTTTGGACTTGATGGCAACCTCAAGATCCTTAGAATCATTCTCCCCCTTTGTCATCAAGGGCAAAGGGCTGTGCTCCCCCTGAGTACATGCTGATACCTCTACTTGGCTGTGCTGAATCATGCTCCCCCTGACTGTAGGCAAGATCTGCAAACGATGTTCTTCAAAGAGAACCAAGACTTATACACCATAAGGGACCTTCCTATCACCAAAAGACTTAATACATACATCCATACTCCCTACCAAGAGGGGACACATCAGAAACAATCAATTATATTACATCATTCATCCCAGGCATAGTGGGGAAACCAACATAGGCCGTTACATGACCTTGACACCATAAAAGAGATATCACAAAAGAGATACATGACATAGAGACAACAGATCTAGACCAAGACTTATGAAAGTCACCAGCAGCATCTGATAAACATCTTTTAGATCAGCAACCAAGATTTCTTTCTGAGCTCCTTCTCCTGAAACCAACAACAGACAAACATCAAAATGCCAACAATGTTTTATGAAACTTTAAGCTGCTCCCCCTGAACCTGTGCCTGCTGCACCCCCTGAAACTGTGCCTGAAGAATTCTGGCATACCCATCTCAGACCTTCTCCAACCAGAGTCTGCCCTTGCTGTTCAGAACTCCATATACGCGAGTTCGCCTGCATAAACCTGCGTATGTACGCGGATATACTTTCTGCAACACGCGTACACCATACACGCGACTTTCCCAGCATAAATCGGCATATATACGCGGATATCCCTTACGTAACTTGCGTATACCAACTTTTTTGTAGAACAGACAAGCTTCAACAGCAGGATGAAGCATCAACTACTCCCAGCTTTTGTCTGAGATATTCAAAAGTTTCCCTGGGCAGTGGTTTTGTGAGAATATCAGCAACTTGTTCCTTAGAAGGAACATACTCCAACTTGACCTTCTGCTCAAGCACTTGTTCCCGAAGAAAATGGTACTTGATTGGTATGTGCTTGGTCTTTGAGTGCATGACTAGATTCTTTGAAATGCTGATTGCACTTGTATTATCACATAAGATAGAGACTGGTGGAGTGCAAGTGATTTGAAAGTCCTGCAAGGTCTGCATCATCCAAAGAAGTTGTGTGCAACAAGATGCCGCAGCCACATATTCTGCTTCAGCTGTAGATAAGGCAATCGAACTTTGTTTCTTGCTGAACCAAGATACTAATCTGGAGCCCATAAAGAATGCACCACCACTTGTGCTCTTCCTGTCATCCACGCTTCCGGCCCAATCTGCATCTGTATAAGCATGAAGTGTGAGATTTGTATCTCTAGGATACCATAAGCCGTAATTTTGTGTCCCTTGAAGATATTTGAAAATTCTCTTCACAGCCTGAAGATGAGTCTCCTTTGGATTTGCCTGAAATCTTCCAACTATTCTGACTGCATGCATGATGTCTGGTCGGGTACCTGTCAAATAAAGCAAACTCCCAATCATGGATCTATAAGTTGGTTGATGAACTGCTGCTGATTCATCATTTGCACTGAGGCTGCATCCTGTAACCATGGGTGTACATACTGGCTTTGAATCTTCCATGCCATACTTCTTCAAGATCTGCTTGAGGTACTTGGTTTGAGACAAGAAGATACCTCCTTCATTTTGTTGGATTTGCAACCCAAGAAAGTATGTCAATTCTCCAAGTAGTGACATTTCAAATTCTTTCTGCATAACCAAGGCAAAGTTTTGACTCATAGTCTCTTCATTGCTGCCAAAGATAATATCATCTACATAAACAACAAGTATTAGCAATTTGTTATTTTCAACTTTTATATAGAGATTGCTATCCGCTGATCCTTTTGAAAAGCCTTGTTGGTGAATATATTTGTCCAACCGATAGTACCAAGCCCTTGGAGCTTGTTTGAGACCATAGAGAGCCTTTTTCAATCTGCATACAAGGTTTGGATCATTCCCAAGAATGAAACCATCTGGCTGCTTAATATATACTTCTTCTTCTAAGTCTCCATTCAGAAAGGCTGATTTCACGTCCATTTGAAATACCTTGAAGTTTTGAAAGCTTGAGAGAGCAAGGAACATTCGGATGGCCTCAAGTCTTACCACAGGAGCAAAGGTCTCTTCAAAATCTATTCCTTCTTGCTGCGCATACCCTTTACAAACAATTCTGGCCTTGTTTCTAATTACTTCTCCATTTTCATTCAATTTATTCTTGAAGACCCATTTTGTTCCTATGACATTCTTATCTTTTGGTCTAGGAACTAATTCCCAAGTGTTGTTCTTTTCGATCTGCTCAAGTTCTTCATCCATAGCTTTGACCCAACATTCATCTTTGCATGCTTCTTTCACATTTTGTGGTTCAGTAGAGGAGAGTAATGCCAAATAGCTTGAAGCTTCTGCAATTGTTCTTCTTGTTTGTACTCCTGCTTCTTTCTGCCCCACGATCTGAGATTCTGGATGATTCTTTTGAACATATCTGGATGGAGTCTTCTCTTCTATTCTTGTCTGCTCCTCTGGTTCTTCTTGATATTCTTCTTCTTCTTGAGGTTCTTCATCATTCTGCCTTTGAGAGTAGCCTTCATCTTCTTCAATGTCTTCATGATGAACTTGCCTAGGAATATATCCCTTCTCATCAACCACTACATCAATGCTGTCAACAATTCTGCCAAGTCTTTTATTGTAGCACTTGTATGCTTTGCTATGTGGAGAATAACCAAGAAGAATGCCTTCATCTGCTCTTGGTTCAAGTTTGCCAAGTTGCTCATCAGTATTCTTAATATAACATTTGCTCCCAAAGATTTTGAAGTGCTTCACCGGAGTCTCACCACTCCAGAGCTCATGAGGTGTTTGAGTGCTGTTTACTCGGACATTTGTTTTGTTAAGAATAATAACCGCAGCATGTGCAGCTTCACCCCAGAAGGTTGCGGGAGTACCTGATTCATCAAGCATAGCACGAGCCATTTGTTGGATTGTTCTGTTCATTCTTTCCACAACCCCATTTTGCTGAGGAGTTCTAGCTGTAGAGAATTCTCTTCTTATCCCATGTTCTTCACAGAAATCGAAAAATTCGTTTGAGGTAAACTCCCCACCTCTGTTAGATCTGAGGCACTTAATTTTGTGTCCTGATTCATTTTCAACCAAGGCCTTGAAGGATTTGAATTTTTCGAATGCTTCATCTTTGTGCTTCATGAGCCCTAACCAAACAAATCTGGAGAAATCATCAATGAATAATATCAGATATTCTTCTCCTCGAGGTGTCCTCTTCCTAAATGGACCACATACATCTGTATGGACTAGCTCAAGAGGCATGCTAGCTGATCCTTCCTTCTCTGGAAAGTTAGTTCTGGTTTGCTTTCCAAACTGACAAGATTTGCATATGGTATTGTCTGGAATTTTGATGTCTGGAAGACCACGAACTGCCTGATATTTGCATGCTTTCCTTATTTGTGAAAAGCTTAGATGCCCCAACCTCCGATGCCATAGCCAATGTTCATCATCCTTGCTTAAGTAGCATTGTTGTCTTTCCTCAAAGATATATAGATTATTTGGAGTCCTTCTTTCTTTGAGCACTGTTTTACCTGTATCAAGATCGCGAACACAACATCCATTTGATCTAAATATTACCTATGTTCCTTGATCGCGCATCTGACTGACACTCAGAAGATTATGCTTCAATCCATCAACATATAAAACATTTCCTGCTTTGACCTTCTCTTTCAACGGAGCAACACCTTTTCCTTTTATGGCTGCAGAGATATCGTTTCCAAAAGAAACTTTCTTCCCCTTTTCTAATGCGGTATATGACTCAAGCTTTTCTTTGTCCCCTGTCATATGCTTCGAACATCCACTGTCAATGTACCATAGACTTTCTTGACCTTCTGCATAAAAGGCTATCCCGCATCTTTCTGGTTGTGATTCCTTTATTCTCCATGTTCTAACATTTGAGGTTTGTTCCTTCTGAGTTGTCTTCCGGAACCTGCTCCTGCATTCAGAGTCTTCATGACCAAAGTTATTACAAATAGAGCATTCAACTTCGTTTTCAAGAAACGAAAAGTTGTTATAAGTCCTTTTCATGGTTCCAGTCATTCTCCCTTGCTTTTGAGCTTCTCTAGTCATGATTGTCTTGTAGGCAACACATTGAGCTTCTTTGTGACCGAAGTTATGGCAAGAAAAGCATTGGCCATTAAAGAAACTTCTGCGATAATCAGATCTATCATCCAACCGATTGTAGCTTCTATTCACATTCATTCTTGGAGAAAATTGGGAAGATTTTACCTGTGGCTGATTGTAGCTTCTGTTTGTCCTTAAGGCAATTTGTCCCCGAATTTCTTGATGGTCTTTATTTGTTCTTGAGGTAAACTGTCCCTGATTCACCTGATGACTTTTATTTGGCCTTTGCTCGCTTCTCCTTGCTGCATCAAGATAACTTTTAGAGGTAGAGGCTTGAGATGTTTCTCCATTATATCCTAGACCTGTCTTGATCAGAGGAGATCGCTGCACATTGATAATCTCATCCAAGGTTTCAGATCCTTTAACAAATTTGAGATTAATTGCTTTAGTTTTCTCAATCTCCTTTCTAAGACAAACAATCTCACATTCCAATTTTTCAAGATGTTTTTCCTTTTCAGTCAGTTGATATTGTAGAGAATCAATAATAGCACTTTTCTCTTCTAAGGAAACTTTGAGATTATTCATTTCTTCATAAAAGCCATCTACATCTATAGCATCCATGTAGTCATCATCTTCAAAAGCCATTAAAAGTTTATATCTATTACCTTGTTCATCTTCATCACTATTTGAAAGACCATCACTATCCTCATGAGTGTAATAGCTTTTCTTCTTTTCATTATGTTTCTTGTTCCATTTAACAGGTTCCTTTCCCTTGTCATTCTTATCTTTGTGAGGACATTTGGCAGCATAATGACCTACCCTTCCACAAGCAAAACATTTAAAAGGTAACTTACCTCTGAACCTTCCAGAACCCCTTTGAAGATTTCTGACAAAATTTGATTCTTCTTCTTCACCTTCTGGCACATGACTTGCTTCATAATAATCTTCTTTGCCTGAAGCTTTGAAGGCAGCTTCTCTTTTGTCTGATGGAACTCCCTTTCTCATTTCATAAGCGGTTAGAATTCCATGGAGCTGAGACATAGTGAGAATTTGCAGATTTTCCTTTTCTTCTATGGCAGACACTTTAGATTCAAACTTGGGGGACAAAGATCTTAGAACCTTTTCAACCACAATAGCCTCTTTTATTTCTTCACCCAAGTTTTTCATGCAATTAACAATCTCAGCTACCCTAAGGAAATAGTTAGCCACACTTTCATCATTATACATTCTGAGAGTCTCATACTTAATCCTGAGAGTTTGAAGTTTAGCACGCTTTACCTGTTCGTCTCCTTCATAGCTTGTGACAATTTTGTCCCATATTTCTTTTGCAGATTTATAGTGCATTACCTTCATGAATTCTGATTGAGATATACATCCCAATAGAGTATTGACTGCTTTCGCATTTGTTTCATATTTCTTTTTCTCGGCTGCATCTGTAGGAGTAGCTGAAGGAAAAGTGTAGCCTGTCTCTACGATGTCCCAAACTTCTGTACCAAGAGATTGAAGATAGGCAGTAACTCTTACCTTCCAATAATTGAAGTTTGTTCCATCAAAAACCGGTGGCCTGATTGATGCTTCTCTCTCGTAGTTGCTCATGATAAACGATCTACCTTCAAGCGATCAAGCTTCTCTGAAGGACCTGCTCTGATACCAATTGTTGGAAATAATACTGAGAGGGGGGGGGTGAATCAGTATTATCAGATCAATAAAACTTTTTCAATGCTCAGAAACATATACGCTACTTCAGTTAAGCGAACCAGCGTGTACACGCTACTGTGTCTAAAGAAACCAGCGTATAACCATAAATCTTATAATTTATCTTCAGTTAAATGCATTATAACATTATTCACCATATTAAGAGTAAACAGATGCAGTATACCAGAACAGATCATCACACAAAAGCCACACACATGAACACCATGATATAAGGTGGAAACCCAATGTGGGTGAAAACCACCTGCTGCAAGTCGTCTCTATCTTTCTTTAATAAGAACTTCAGTTTACAATCTTTTGTACTGGTGCAGCCTTATACCAGTATGCAGGCTACAACCTGCAGAAGGCTTCAACCTTCTCTCGTTCTCCAAACTTCCTTGGAAGGGAGCTCCAACCCCCTTTGCTCTTGTACTAGCTAAGATACTAGTACGTAGGTGCAGGCCTACAATCTTCTTTCCTTCAGGTACCACTTTTCATCAATTTTCAGACTGGGTACTCCTGAAGCACAACATTACAATTTGAAGACCATGATTCATTCACAAATCATTGAAGCATAAAACAACCAATACTAGCATCATCAATCTTTGAATCACTGAACCACTAAAACCCTGTCAACACCAGTCACCAGAACACAGAGCAGACTACAGAACTCTGCAATACCAGTCAGATCCAACTGCAAACCCAAAAATCAAGCTTCAAAAGATATACGCTACTTCAATGAGAGCAACCCGCGTATACACGCGCTTTTATCGAAGACAACATGCGTACAGATCTAAAAATAAATTCTCTCAACTTGCAGTTGTACCAGACATCAGTTAGACCCAGAACATAACATTGCGTCAGTATGCAGATCTAGAAATACGCATAATCAACCATATCATAATAGTGAATTTCAAACCATTAGATCCCAATCTGTCCTTAGATCTAGTCTTCCATCAACCGATGTGATCTCTCCTTAGCTTAGATCAAGCAACCCAGAACCTGCATACCAGATCTCTTTCTTTTTCAGATATTCAAGCCTTTTCAAAAGTTGTCCTTGCCTAATGATCTTCTTCTCCTTATATAGCCTTAGGCCTTGCTCAATACCAAGGGCCAAAACCATAGAAATCCAATACCATCAACTTAAAAACTAGGGATCAACACGTCTGTCGAGATACTTTGGTCCAAAGACATAGGCTCAAGTACCGAGGACTAACTACCACGGACCAAAGGGAAGCTTCCCGACATATACGCCCTTTTCTGTTCATGCATCTGCGTGTATACGCGCCTTCGTATATAGCTCACCTGCGTATACGCGACTTAGTATGCAGATCACCAGCGTGTATACGCAACTTGGACTTAATTAACCTGCGTATATGAGATTTCTCTTCATTCTGTAGTCTGAACGGAGATCTGTCATCAAAGAGAGTTGCCATCAAGGACAACACTTGTATCATAGCGCCACACCTGTGCCAAAATGCCAACAGAAAGTCACCTGAGGTTGTAGATACATTTCATCCCTTAGAGTAGGCTTTCCCATCCGTTGGCACTGATCACACTGACTAGTATATCTCCTCACATCTTGATGAAGAGTGGGCTAATAATAACTAGCTTGTAACACCTTGAATGTTGTCCTCTTTGCTGCAAAGTGACCTCCACAAGGCCCATCATGACAAGTTAGAAGGATGTCAAAGACTTCCTCCTCCCTGACACATCTTCTCAGAATCTGATCCAGGCCTAGTTTGAAGAGGTTGCCCCCAATCCAAGTGAATTCGATGGGAATTGTGCAGATACCAAATAGTTTGCTATGTCAACAAACCATGGAGAGAGAACTGAAATGGTGAATAAGTGTTCGTCCGGTAATTGATCATCAACCATTCCTTCCTCACTTGTAGGCAACAACATTTTCCTTTCCATGCTTATCAACACTAGTTAGATCAAACTGTTGTAATAAAAGTAACCATATAATAATACGGGAATTCACATCAGATTTATTCATTAAATATTTGATTGTAGCATGGTCAGTATGTACAAATTTTTGATAACCTGTAATGTAATGCCTAACTTTTTCAATGAATGAACAACATCCAGGAGCTCCTTTTCAGTCAATGTGTAGTTTAGTTCGGCCTTTCACATATTCTTACTGATAAAGTCAATGGCATAAGGAAATTTTTCATCTATCTAGCCTAAAGTTGATACTATGGCTTTATCTGAGGCATCAGCATGTATATGAAAAGGAAGGGCTAAATTTGGGCCTCAGAGAATCGGTGTAGTGGTTAGCTTATCCTTTAGGGGTCCAAGGCCTCTTGATAGCTTTTTGACCATACAAACTTAGAGTCTTTGTCCAACAATCCAAATAAAGGAGAAGCTAACATGCTAAAGTCTTTTATAAACCTCTGATAGTATCCAGCTAAACCTAGGAAACTTTTGACATCTCTCTGCTTTTGCGGAGGCAGGACCCTTTGGATGATAGCTATTTTGTTTGGGTCCACCTACAGTCCTTGCTAGGATATTGAATGACCTAGCATAGTCCCTGCAGTCATCAAGAAATCACATTCCCCGGGACTAAGAGAGAGGTTCATTTCAATGCATTTGTTCAACACTTTACCTAAGTTGGACAGAGCCTCCTGGAAATCACACCCATAAGGTGTAATATCATCCATATAAATCTCTACTGCATCATGGACTAGCTTGGAAAAGATACTCCAGACTGCTCTCTAGAAAGTGGTAGGAGCATTGCATAGGCCAAAAGGAAGGACCCTATAGGCAAAAGAACCCCAAGGACAAGTGAAGGTGGTTTTATCCTGGTCTTCTGGGCTGATATGGATTTGATTGTACCTGTTGAATCCATCTAGGAAACAGAAAAACTTTTTCCTTGCCAGGCCATCTAGCACTTGGTCGATGAAAGGTAGAGGGAAATGGTCCTTCTTTGTGGCTTTGTTTAACTCTCTGTAATCGACACAAATCCTCCACTTACCATTTTTATTTGGAACCAACACCAAAGGAGAGACCCACTCACTGTCGGAGATAGGGTAAATGAATCCTGCATCTAGCAGCTTTTGTAGTTCTTCTTTGAATATACCCTTGAGAGTTGGATTCATCCTCCTTCGGGGTTGTCAGACTAGTTTGCACACTTCTTTGATATAAATGTGGTGAGTACACACCAAGGGGTGCACTCCCTTCATTTCTTTGTAACTCCAAGCAAAGGCATCCAGGTGTTCCTTTAGCATGTTGCACAACTTTTCTTCTTGGTGAACAAAAAGAGATGGGTTGATTTTCAAAGTTCTCTCAGGGCCGAATTCTATGGTTTTGACATGGATGGGGTTTGAATCAGCTAAGCATAGATGAATCTGAGGGTTTTTCTAGGTTTCCTTTACTATTTCTTCTAAGGAAAATGTATTGGGATTTGGACTTTCGATTATGTGTTTAATCAAATCATCTTCATCCGGTTGTCCCCCTCCCATGGTTGTTTCTAAGGTATAGAGTTGGGAGGAATAAACATCATCTTCTCCCTCCTGTTCCAGCCATAAAGGTAAGTCATGTTCTATAGATGGCTGAGCAAGAGGGTATAGGACTAACTGCTTGGACATATGCCCATTTTTTATAGTCATATTTCCATCCCTACAGCTAATGTAGGCATCGGTAGTGGCTAACCAGGGCCTCCCAAGGATGAGAGGATAACCAATAAGCTTAGCCTTAGGCTGGAGAACAAGGAAATCTGCATGGTATTCCCAAGAGTCAATGGAGACCATCACATCCTCCACAATCCCCTCAGGGGTCATTGTGGAGCACTCTACAATTTGCATGATTGTTGTGGTCTTTCTCAGTGAACCCTGGAGGTTGAGCTTGAGCATGGTGTCCTTGTTCATCACATTAAAGGTAGCCCCTAGATCAATCAAAGTGTGTGTGACAATGGTTCCATTGATGTGCACATTGACTACAAGGCTTCCAGGGTCCAAATACTTTGGACAAATTACCTGCCCTAGCATTAAGTCGGGTAGCTGTCCAATGACATTAATGGTAGGGGCATCTCTTTTTTGCCTCCCTCGATGCTTGAGGAACTTCTCCTTAATCAACTTGTTGTAAATAGGTACATCTTTTATAGCTTGGAGAAGTGGAATTTTGACACACAAATTTTTCAATTCTCCTAGAAGTTTAGTCTCTTCTCGGTAGGCTGGAGTGGTTGGGTTAATCTCTCGGGAAAGGGTGGTGGATTTACTTTAGGCATGCTTTCCTCTCATTCTTCCTCAACCTCTATAGGTGGAGGTAGAGGCTGGTTGTTCAGGAGTACTCTCCCATATCTCAGGTTGATTTCCTGAATTTCCACAGCATAAGTAGGATAGGATGTCTCTCCATTGTATACTTGTTGTGCATGTCTGTTGTTCGGGTTTGGATTTGGCTGGGCAGGCATCTGGGGTTTTTTAGGTGGAGCAAGGTGTAAAAGTTGTGGTTGAGCAGGTGGTGAAGGCAACAAATATGGAGCGTTGTTGTATGGGGGCCTCCACCCTTGGGACAGTGCATTCCACCACGGTTGTGGTGGAGCAAAAGGTTGAAATGATTGGCTGGTTGGCTGGGAATGATACTAAGGTGCAAAGGACCAAGGAGTAGGTGTAGACCAAGAAGGATGAGCACGGGGCCCCCAAGAGGGAATGGATGGCGGTTTGGTTGGGGTTGTAATATTCATGGTATGACCCTTGTATGCCCTGCTGGTACGGACTAGGCCCATGAGGTCTCCTTTGATTTATGTAGCAGAGTTGTTCAGTCACCCCTTCAACTCCTTGATATACAACTTTTAGTCCAGGTAGAGAATGGCACTTGTCTGTGGAGTGGTTTTCTTCACAGACTTAGCTTATTTCAATTGAATTCAATGGACATTCATTCCTAGGGTGCCTCCTTGTGCATCTAGGGCAAAAAATGGCTAAGGCTCTCTCTACTTCATCCTGTTTTCTCTTAATGTGCATATTGTCCATCTGTACGACAAGGGTTTGTTGGAAATAATACTGAGGGGGGGGTGAATCAGTATTATCACATCAATAAAACTTTTTTCATTTCCATATTCAGATTCATATATGCTACTTCCACAACTTCTTATGATTCAGTTAGTTGATCCTTAATGAGTGCATTAGAACATTATCAACCATATTAACAGTAAACATGTGCAGTAAAATAGAACAAATCATCACACATAAGTCACACACATGAACACCATGATATAAGGTGGAAACCCAATGTGGGAGAAAACCACCTGCTGCAAGTCATCTCAATCTTCTTCTTAATAAGAAAATCCTTTTACAATATTTATGTACTGGTGCAGTCTTATACCAGTACGCAGGCTTCTACCTACAGAGAGCTACAACCCTCTCTCGTTCTCCAGTCTCTCCTGGAAGGGAGCTACCACCCCCTTAGCTCTTGTACTAGCTAAGATACTAGTACGTAGGCGCCGGCCTACAATCTTCTCTCCTCCAGGTACCACGTTTCATGCATTTTCAGACTGGATACTCCTGAAGCACAACACATAATCTGAAAGGCCACGTTTCATCCAATTTTCATACTGGACCCATTAATATCATTGAAGCACATAATCAATCAATCTTCTGAATCACCCAAACACCAGATCAATACATATACAAGGATAATATATGTGTTAGCACCCAGATCTAGTCCATCAGATCACATAAATATGAGTCATTATGATCCTGATCCAATATTAGTTCTCATCCATCAATACTGAAGCTAAACACAATCAACCAAACAGAATATGCAGAATACTGACACCTTTAAACTATCATCAGAACCCATCAACAACCAGAACCATCTGTGACTTCAAATGTCATAGCTCAAATTGTATACGCTACTACAATGAACCAAACCTGCATATATACGCGCTTACACCAAAGCCAACCCACGTACATATCTATAAATATTCAAACATGACTTGCAGCGATTTCAAACTTAAGTTATACCCAGTTCAGATCATTTTTCAATATACAGATCTAGAATAAGCATAATCAAATATATAGAGATAGTTCATTTCAAACCATTTGATCCCGATCTATCCTTTGATCTTGTTCTCCATCAACCAGTGAGATCCCTCTTTAGCTCAGATCCAGATCTGCACCATAACCCAATCACAGTATTCCAGATCTAGCACTTTATCAGATAATTCAGATGATGCTTTGCCAAATGATCTCCTTCCTCTTTTATAGTCTTAGGCCTTTCACAATACCACGGTCCAAAACCATAATAACACAATACCACAGACCCAATACTTGGGATCAACACTTTTGGATGCAATACCACGGACCAAAACCATAGGATCAAAAACTGTCGGACTAATACCATGATCCAACCATGAAAGTGTGTGAGATCAACACTTTTGACGAGGTACCATGGTCCAAAACCATAGGTTCAAATACCAAGGACTAACTACCATGGACCAAAGGTAAGTTCTCCAACATATACACACTTTTCCTTGCATGAAAGTGCATGAGATCAACACTTCTGACGAGGTACCATGGTCCAAAACCATAGGTTCAAATACCAAGGACTAACTACCATGGACCAAAGGTAAGTTCTCCAACATATACGCGCTTTTCCTTGCATGAAAGTGCGTGAACTTTTTCTCTACATGAAATAAACTTTTCTTTGCATAAAAGTGCGTGAACTTTTCTCTACATGAAATAAACTTTTTAACTACCATGGACCAAAGGTAAGTTCTCCAACATATACGCGCTTTTCCTTGCATGAATGTGCGTGAACTTTTTCTCTACATGAAATAAACTTTTCTCTGCATAAAAGTGCATGAACTTTTTTCTACATGGAATAAACTTTTCTCTGCATAAAAGTGCGTGAACGTTTCTCTACATGGAATAAAATTTTCTCTGCATAAAAGTGCGTGAACTTTTCTCTACATGGAATAAACTTTTCTCTGCATAAAAGTGCGTGAACTTTTCTCTACATGAAGGAAACTTTGTTGCACTATAATTTATCAAATAAATTTGCTGCACTATAATTTATCATTTGTGTGATTTTCCATCAAGGACAACACTTGTCTCATAATGCCAACAATCTCCCCCTTTGGACTTGTCATACTGAGAATTGTCATCTTATATCTCTTCCGTAGATTCATCTAGATATATATAAGTGAGTTGATCTCCTATGAGTTGTTTGCCATCAAGTACAACACTTGCATCATAATGCCAACAATCTCCCCCTTTGGACTTGATGGCAACAATACCAAATCACTCTCCCCCTTTGACATCAAGGGCAAAGGGCGAACCAAGATATTCTCTTCCTAGAAAGGCATTCCGCTATTCATACTCCCCCTGAGTACCTATTGAAATCTCTGAATGAACTCCCCCTTTGTATATGCCAAGGTGTACCAATCTGTTCATGCTACATGCTGAAAGCTCTGCTCTTTCTGAATTGTGTTGTTCATGCTCCCCCTGACTGTAGGAAAGATCTGCAAAAGATGTTCTTCAAGAAGAACCAAGACTTATACATCATGAAAGACCTTCCTATCACCAAAAGACTCAATACATACATCCATCACCCAACCAAGTGAGGATACATCAGAAATATGACAACCAAATACATTACATCTTCATCCCAGGCATAGTGGGGAAACCAAACATAGGCCGTTACATGACCTTGATATGACTGAAATATTTCATCAAATGACTAGATAGAGACACACTATTACACCATGAGTCTTGATATGACCTTTACATCGAATGATATACATGACATTTATAACAGAGACCAAACACCTAAATAAGATCATCAACAACGACACTGAATGATCTGCTCCATAGCATCTGTCACCAGCAACTTGTATTAGTGCATGAATCATCAAGGTATGTCTGTATCAACTCATCCTTTTGAACAGAATTCTGTATATACAGAATCATTCTATCATATGTGAGAAACACCATAGCCATCCAGATCTGCATGGACCAAGTATCATCAATTGGGAATATCAATCAACATATGTACGAAACAACCTATCATCATATAGGTAAGAACTCATCATCATCAAGTCTCCAACAATGCAACTTTGAATAAGCATCCATGTATCCAGCCAACAATCCTCATCCATATATGTGCCAAGAACAATAGGAATCCTGCATCATAACTGTAATATATGATCTTTATGCATATGATGACAACAGCATATGAGTGACTCATCATCAAGTAAAGAAGATGTGAATTCAAGCTATGTACTTCTCCTTATCCTTATGAATATCACCATGTAAGCACCATTAGAGGATCAACCACAAATCTGATCTAAATATCAACTATGTAACCCCAAGAATCATCTGAACAACTCATAACCATATCATAGCAACATGAATCATTTAAGCATCATCACCAAGGACTATTAACCATAATGCCAACAATGCATTAAAAGCATATGCTCCCCCTAAACTTGTGCCATCTTGTTTACTGTCAGATCTGATCATTCATATCAGCAAGAAGTATCAATACATCATCATTATCAAGTTAGAAACAAAATACTTCTAACCATCATATCCACACATCATTAGCAAAATGCAACCATTATCAATTAGAGCAAAACTGATCCTTTTCTTGAATCTGTCCCTACTGCCTTTCTTCAAACAATCATATACGCGACTGTGCAGTAACAAATTCGCGTATATATGCAACTTCCCTTTATCAAGCTTGCGTAGGAGATTGAATTTTTACACTTCCGTCTCCCTCTGTTATGTCTGTATAATGTGTTGTGCCGCCACTTTCTGACTGAACTTCCTTTTTCTTCCATATCTTCAAGTGTGATGATGTTTTCTCCTTTTGGTGTGATGTCCGTGCTTTGTTCCTGCATTCCTTTGCTATATGTCTAATCTTGTTACATGCATAACATCTTACATGTTTCATATTCCTTTTGTAGCAATCAGCAACTTTGTGACCAAACATATTGCAAGCAAAGCAATATCCATTAAAGTACCTTGACTGAGATGATCTGTTTGTTTGATGATCTTGAACCCTTCTTCTTCTACATCTGGCTGCAACATGTCCAAGGTTATGACATACATAACATTCAACATTATTCATAGGAGGAGTAAAAGATTTTCTTTGAAGAATTTCTTTCCTTGGTTGATGATGAGATTGACCTTTCATCTCTCTTATCTCCTTGTTGATCATTTTAGATTTCTCTTTAGAGTTCCTTGCCTCACCTTGTGAACTAGATTCACCTTCAACAGATTCATGAAAGCCAAGACCAGTTTTGATAGCAGGAGATCTTTGACTATTAAGAATATCATCCAAGACTTTAGTACTATCTTGAAAACGTAAGAGCTTATCCTTTTCTTCTAATTTACTTTTCAAGATATTTACCTCAACCTGAAGTTGTTCTTCTTTTTCTAGATATTGCTTCTTCATGTCTTCTTCAGCTTTCCTTTCTTCTTCCAACTAATGCTTTAGCTTGAGAATCTCCTTTTCTTGTTCTTCATTCAGATCCTATTGCATTTGACAAATTCTGAAAGCACATTCTAGCTGAGATTTTAAGCTGATAACTTCGTTTCCCTGTTTTTCAATATCTTGGACTAGATCTTTATTCTACTTCTTTGATTCTTCAAGATCTTCCTTTAGAGAGCGGATCGTGGCTTCAAGAATTTCATAGTAACTGGATCTATCTTTGAGTTTCTTGATGGTTGTGTTCTTTTCATTGACTTCATTTCTTAGAGATGTTGCTTCAACCTGCAACTTTTGATATTTCTCCTTGAATAACTCTCGTTGAGCCTTTTGTCTAGTAACAGCTTCTTTGAGGGCACCACTCTTTATGTTCAGAAGTCTTTCTTGTTCACTAATTTGATATCCTTCTTCCTCACCCATAAGAGCACATTCAGTTGTTTCATTATCACTTCCATCTTTTTCAAATGGATAGATAGCTGGAACATCAGAGGATAGCAAATTCATACCTGATAGTTCATCTTCATTCTGAAATGATTCTGAATCTGAATCTGAATCTGAAGAGCTTCTTATACCTAATCCCCAATCGATTCCCCCACTGTCATAGTTCTTCTGAGATGTCTTCTTCTTCTTATGAGCTTTCTTCTTAAGCTTCTTTCCCATTGTTACACGGATCTCCTTCAAGCGATCAAGCTTCTACCAAAGGACCTGCTCTGATACCAATTGTTGGAAATAATACTGAGAGGGGGGGGTGAATCAGTATTATCACATCAATAAAACTTTTTTCATTTCCATATTCAGATTCATATATGCTACTTCCACAACTTCTTATGATTCAGTTAGTTGATCCTTAATGAGTGCATTAGAACATTATCAACCATATTAACAGTAAACAGGTGCAGTAAAATAGAACAGATCATCACACATAAGTCACACACATGAACACCATGATATAAGGTGGAAACCCAATGTGGGAGAAAACCACCTGCTGCAAGTCATCTCAATCTTCTTCTTAATAAGAAAATCCTTTTACAATATTTATGTACTGGTGCAGTCTTATACCAGTACGCAGGCTTCTACCTGCAGAGAGCTACAACCCTCTCTCGTTCTCCAGTCTCTCCTGGAAGGGAGCTACCACCCCCTTAGCTCTTGTACTATCTAAGATACTAGTACGTAGGCGCCAGCCTACAATCTTCTCTCCTCCAGGTACCACGTTTCATGCATTTTCAGACTGGATACTCCTGAAGCACAACACATAATCTGAAAGGCCACGTTTCATCCAATTTTCATACTGGACCCATTAATATCATTGAAGCACATAATCAATCAATCTTCGGAATCACCCAAACACCAGATCAATACATATACAAGGATAATATATGTGTTAGCACCCAGATCTAGTCCATCAGATCACATAAATATGAGTCATTATGATCCTGATCCAATATTAGTTCTCATCCATCAATACTGAAGCTAAACACAATCAACCAAACAGGATATGCAGAATACTGACACCTTTAAACTGTCATCAGAACCCATCAACAACCAGAACCATCTGTGACTTCAAATATCATAGCTCAAATTGTATACGCTACTACAATGAACCAAACCTGCATATATACGCGCTTACACCAAAGCCAACCCACGTACAGATCTATAAATATTCAAACATGACTTGCAGCGATTTCAAACTTAAGTTATACCCAGTTCAGATCATTTTTCAATATACAGATCTAGAATAAGCATAATCAAATATATAGAGATAGTTCATTTCAAACCATTTGATCCCGATCTATCCTTAGATCTTGTTCTCCATCAACCGGTGAGATCCCTCTTTAGCTCAGATCCAGATCTGCACCATAACCCAATCACAGTATTCCAGATTTAGCACTTTATCAGATAATTCAGATGATGCTTTGCCAAATGATCTCCTTCCTCTTTTATAGTCTTAGGCCTTTCACAATACCACGGTCCAAAACCATAATAACACAATACCACGGACCCAATACTTGGGATCAACACTTTTGGATGCAATACCACGGACCAAAACCATAGGATCAAAAACTGTCGGACTAATACCATGATCCAACCATGAAAGTGCGTGAGATCAACACTTTTGACGAGGTACCATGGTCCAAAACCATAGGTTCAAATACCAAGGACTAACTACCATGGACCAAAGGTAAGTTCTCCAACATATACACGCTTTTCCTTGCATGAAAGTGCGTGAGATCAACACTTCTGACGAGGTACCATGGTCCAAAACCATAGGTTCAAATACCAAGGACTAACTACCATGGACCAAAGGTAAGTTCTCCAACATATACGCGCTTTTCCTTGCATGAAAGTGCGTGAACTTTTTCTCTACATGAAATAAACTTTTCTCTGCATAAAAGTGCGTGAACTTTTCTCTACATGAAATAAACTTTTTAACTACCATGGACCAAAGGTAAGTTCTCCAACATATACGCGCTTTTTCTTGCATGAAAGTGCGTGAAATTTTTCTCTACATGAAATAAACTTTTCTCTGCATAAAAGTGCGTGAACTTTTTTCTACATGGAATAAACTTTTCTTTGCATAAAAGTGCGTGAACTTTTCTCTACATGGAATAAAATTTTCTCTGCATAAAAGTGCATGAACTTTTCTCTACATGGAATAAACTTTTCTCTGCATAAAAGTGCGTGAACTTTTCTCTACATGAAGGAAACTTTGTTGCACTATAATTTATCAAATAAATTTGCTGCACTATAATTTATCATTTGTGTGATTTTCCATCAAGGACAACACTTGTCTCATAATGCCAACAATCTCCCCCTTTGGACTTGTCATACTGAGAATTGTCATCTGATATCTCTTCCGTAGATTCATCTAGATATATATAAGTGAGTTGATCTTCTATGAGCTGTTTGCCATCAAGTACAACACATGCATCATAATGCCAACAGGGTTTGCAACATCTCACTCTTGAAACCCTCCAACATGTTTCCAATTTCACCCTTGATGGATGTATTGGAAGATGATGGACTAACCATAGGTTGACTACTTCTACCCTTTTTCCTAGCTACCCTAGAATGTTTTCTAAAGACAGTCTTGATATCCTCATAGGGTAACTGGTAGATGTCCCCATCTACTAACAAGTTTAGGGTGTCCAGAAGATCTTCCCTTACCCCTCTAAGTAGGACTAGCTTCAGTGACTTAGGGTCAAGTGTGCACCTAGCCCTTTTGTAGCAAAGATGGAATCTTTCTTCATAATCCTCTAGGGATTCATCATGCCCTAAGGTCATCCTAAAAATTTCCTCTTTAGTGTCTTTATACCTATAGTAGTATCAATAGTTGTTGTTGAAGGCTTGCTTTATTTGAGCCCAAGTTGTGATGTTATCCCCAGGTAAACCCATGAACCAGCACGAAGGTGCATCCTTGAGAGTGGATGGGAATAGTTTCAACTTCTTCTCATCATTGGTGTAGTCATAGGTTCTGCATATGAAAGAAAACTCAAATAAGAAAGTGTTTGGATCTTCTAAGGCCAGGCCATGGAAATGAAGAAGGGCAGAGGGCTTATATTATTCACTTTAGTATCCTCATTGGTTTCCCTGATGGGGAAGGAACCCTCAACTCTTTCTCTATTTCCTCTGTCATTTCTGCTTTCAGCCATTGGGTCAGTAGGAATGGGTTCTTCTTCTTCTTCTTCCCCTACAGGCTCTTCAAATATCTTTGGTTGCTCACCTAAGGGTTCCTCCAATTCATAGCCACTGATGAAGATGGAAGGTTCGTTGTTTGAAACAGTGGGTGTATTTGGAAAAAATTTCCCTAAGTTATCCATATTCCTACGAGGCATGAAAAAAATGTTTTTGTTTTGTTTTGTATTTTTCCAAACTTTGAAAATGATTTCTGAATTGAAATTACTAACTGAATGAAAACTAACTACTTGAATGAAATCTTACTTGTAGAATGGAAAGGAAAGAAAAGAATGCAGAATGGAAAAGAAAGCAAGCTAAACTACTTTTGCATAAATGAAACTATTAGCAGAATATCAGAAACAAGAAATGGAAGAAAGAAAGCAATAATCACAAATTACTCAGACACCTCCCCGGAAACGGTGCCAAAAAGTGACGAGCACTAGTATTGCTGCAAGAATGCTGCAACTCCTGGGGCTACCAACTTTACTTTATCAACCCAAGGTTCATACAAACTTGGAGGTGACAGTGTTGTATACACAAGTAAAAGTGATGGTTCTACCCTTTGTCACTATTCAGCTGGCGATAGACCACTGGGTTTTTTCAAGCCGGACTTCTATGGATTCAGAAGAAGCTTGATTACTGATGAGGGAAAGAGAAATCTACTCTAAGAGAAAGCTTGTCTACTGCAGTAAGGAAAAGGACTAAAATCAAATGCTAAAAAAACACCATTTTCTAACTAACTGCTAAGGGACTATGCTTCAAAAATAATGCTAGTTAACATGTATGCAATCCTATTTTCCTAAGCATGTAAACTCAAAACACCAAACATTCTACTACTGTGCATGTAAATGACTAAAATGAATATGTTTTTCTGTTTGTCTTTTTCCTTCTTTTAAGGAAAAGTGTGAAACCTAATCTCTTTTAGTGATGTGGTAGGTGGCTTACATATGTTGGTGAATGGTTATAAGGTTGGGAAGACTATTAGGTGACCTTTTCTAGCTTCCTAGAGGCTTTTTTCTCAATTTAGCCTCAAAACAGGCCACTACAGGAAAACTTACAAGATGACCTAAAAACCTACATGATTCCTTATATTTCTACAGGATACAGCTGAGAGAAAAATTATGGGTGTTGAAGGTGATGGAAGGATTAGCAAAGGTGGTTGGAGGATGGAATGAGGTAAGGAAATACCTAGGATCACTCAGAACTCAAAACCAAGGTTGGAAGACAGTTGGATTTTCTCAACAAGCTTGGAGAAGTTTCCTTGTAAAACGATGAAATTGGTGAGGGTCTTTGTGAAAGAAGGGAATGATCATGGCTGGATGAAGTTGGAAGGAGGTTGCTGACTATGAGATGTCTTTGTAATTCCAAAACACTTGCACTACATCAAACATTGATATTTACATAACAATCATGTAAACAAGAAGAATTTCAATTAGCTAGGAAAACAGAGTTTAATGATAGATGTCTACTTCATGCATGAGGCAAATTTGTAGAATAATATGGAATCGTCGATGATATATATTGTAAGACTGAAGATGGAAGAAATGATAACTAAATCCTACTCTTGCAAACTGATCAAATGTTAGCTTAAGTAGAGAAAACCCTAAATTCTATGAGAAAGTAGAATTTTGTCCTTTTGGGGCTGCATAGGAGTTATTTCCTCAAATCATGATCCCTGAAGGAAGAAGTGAGACCATAACACCTATTGATAGCTTTTTGATCTTCCTTTATCTCTTCTAAACTATTGTTGAAGTAAAGCACAAATGGAAGCAAACTAATCAAATCTACTCTACTTGCAATGAAATACTTCTAAGGACAATTTAACCATGAATCTATGAAATCAATCTAAGCATATAGATACAAGAAGAGGAGCCTTTTCTGCTAGGGTTGGGCCCTAACCCAAGAGCTTCAGCCCTCTGAGTTAACTCAGTGCTGGATCAAGAAAAATCTCATTCTTATTATCAAAACAGAAAATTACATAGCAATGTCTTCCACAAGTCTTGAGCTCGAAAATAACTAGTCTTTTTACAGCAAAAATTTGAATCCTAATGAGGCTCTAGGCCTCTTTATTTATACAAATGAAGTCTCCAATGAATTCCTTAAATCTAGGGAGGCTCGGCTCCCAAACTCGAGATAAACTAACTCTTTGACTGTCACTTGCTTGGCTGCCTTTTGATCTTCATGACTTGGTTGCTTTTACTTCGAGCTAGTGTGATTGATGGAGGAATATTTGAATGACGGAGGAGTAAATGAGGGGGATTCACCTCCTATAATCTCTCTTCCTTGTCTCATCCGAGTTTCAGCCCTTAATCTAGCCAAAATTCCCTGATTTTCTCTCACAAACCTACATTCAATGCACATTAGTCCACTAGGCATAATATCTCACTTTGACTCATCTCATTAAACAAAATATAAACAAAATATGTAATAAATTATGAGAAGAGTTGATTTGACTAAGTTAGGAGGTGAATTAATGTCCATATGGTTACTTTTATTACACCGGTTTTATCTAACTATTGTTTATAAGTCCGGCAAGGAAAATTTTGTTGCGGATTTTTTGTTCAGATTAACTTTGCCTATATGTGAGGAAGGAATGGTTGATGATCAGTTACCGGATGAACACTTATTCGCCATTTCAGTTCTCTCTCCATGATTTCCTGACATAGCAAACTATTTGGTATCTACACAGTTCCCACCGAATTTTTCCTCCAAAGAGAAAAGCAAGATTGTGAGGAAGAGTGCCCCATTCACTTGGATTGGGGGAAACCTCTTTAAAATAGGCCCACATCAAATTCCGAGAAGGTGTTAAGGAGGAGGAAGTCTTTGACATCCATCTGACCTGTCATGATGGGTCTTGTGGATGTCACTTTGCAGCAAAGAGGACAACATTCAAGGTGTTACAAGCTAGTTATTATCGGCCCACTCTTCATCAGGATGTGATAAGATATACGAGTCAGTGTGATTGGTGCCAAAGGATGGGAAAGCCTACTCCAAGGGATTAAATGCCTTCGCAACCTCAAGTGACTTTCGAGCCATTTGACCAGTGGGGCATGGATTTCATTGGACCTATTGACCCTCCTTCCAAGGAAAATCAATATATCATTGTGTGCACTGACTATCTGACTAAGTGGGCTAAAACCAAGGCAATCAAGGCAATAACAGAGGAGAAGGTGGTTGATTTCTTAAGGTAGAATGTATTTTACACATTTGGGTACCCAAGAGAACTGGTCACTGATCAAGGCAACTATTTTACATCCAACATGATTGAAGACTTGTTAAGCCATGACAAGATCAAGCATAGAACCTCCACTCCCTATCACCCACAAGCTAATGGGCAAGTGGAAGTGACCAATAGAGCATTGGAGGGCATTCTGACCAAAGTGGTTAGCAGCAGTAGAAAAGATTGGGCAAATAGACTAGTTGAGGCCACTTAGGCCTACAATACCACCTAGAAGACCACCACTGGATTCACACCCTATGAGTTGGTCTATGGGAGAAAGGCTCTGTTGTCCATTAATTTGAGTACAATACATTGAGGATGGAAGCCCAACTAGATCTAGATTTTAGGAGTGTACAAAAAGAGAGATTGCTCCAGTTGAATGGGTTAGATGAATTCAGAATGCAGGCCCTCCTACACACAGAGGTGACTCAAATTTAGAGGAAGATCTAGCATGACAAGAACATCAAGGACAAGCAATTTCAAGAAGGTGATTGGGATTTGTTATATGATTCCATATATAAAGACTTTAAGGGCAAGTTAAGGACTAGATGGTTAGGGCCTTATGTCATAGAGAAATGTCATGATAATAGTTTAGTGAAAATTAGAACCATAGATGCAGAGGCCATTCCTTTACTTATTAATGGCCACAGATTGAAAGTTTACAAAAGTCCATTATCAAAGCAAGAGTTTGTTAGGTCCCTATAATACTAGTGATTACCCCATTACTATTGTAGTTGTATCCCTTATTAATATTGTTGTTCCCCTATTTTCCCCATATTGTTATTACTTTGCCCCATAGAATCCCTCTATTGTTATTTTTGTGGTTTTATATTATTATTGTTAGGTCGGCTAGGTTATATTGTGACTCCTTAGACTCCTATATGTAGAAAGGAGGTTTTGTCATTTGAATCATCCAAGAATTGTTCATTTGTGTAATGTAAAGGAGGTTTCCCCCTCGAAGAGGCTGAATTCTAAGGCGTTCAACTATCTTTTCTTTCTTTTTGTGAGCTGGTTTCATAACATTTGGTATCAGAGCTTTGCATTCTAGGGTTTCGCTGCTCCAAATAGGTCATCGTGACATTTTCGCTATAACTTTTGCTCTGCGATGTTTCAGAAGCAAAAAAAAAAAAAACCCATTTGAGAGGAAATTGCACTGAACCTCGGATCCAAATTTCAGAGCTTTTCGCACTATATTTGCGGAGATATGATCTGAGGAAGTTGGTCTTTTTGCAGACTCCTGAATTACATTCCAAATAGGTGACCTGGGGAAAATCGTCATAACTTTCTCTCTGAGCATCGGATTGAAATTTTGTAAAAGGGTACAGAAAGAGGAAGGACAGTAGTTTTTTGTATATATTTTTCAGAGCCAAAGGTCGAAACAATGACTCGTGGCACATCGTACAAGTTTTCTCTACTGAACTAGTCTATAATCAGGTCACTGTGGGAGATTTGGCATAACTCTTCCCTGGAGAATCCAATTTGGATCAGACTGGTGGCATTGGAAAGAGGACATAGAGGGCTACCGTAGGTCACAATTTTAGAATTGGATGATCCAAAATTAAAGAGATACATCAGATTCAATATCAATCTCCTACAAAGTGAAAAAAGGTGTGTAGTTTTTTTTCAAATTTTTTAATAAGCTTGGTTTGAAAAATTAGTTTGAAGGAATTCAAAGGGCATAGTAAAGAATTATTATCTATAATTGATGCCGAGGAAAGAAAATGCAAACACCTAGTAAGCAACCTGAAAGCTCTAGCATGATTCATTAAGAAGAGGAAGAAATGCAACATGATATATCAAAATTACAAGACCAAGTGCAACAAGTGTCACTTGCACAAAAAGCAACAGAATCTAAGATGGATGTCTTAAAGAAAGATGTAGAAGCTAAGATGGATGGTTTAAAGAAAGGCATAGAAGCTAAGATGGATTGTTTAAAGAAAGGCGTAGAAACTAAGATGAATGACGTGGAAGCTAAGATGGACGATTTGAAGACAGGCATGGAAAATGTGAAGACAGATTTGAAGATAGATTTGACAAAGTTTCTACAAGAAATGCTTACTAATGGTGAAAGGGTAGCAAAGGAAACTCATGATGAGAACAAAAGAAATGTTAATCATGATTTCATAGACTCTAATGTGGGATCGAAGACCCACCATATTCCAAAAATCGACATGAGGAAGTTTGATGGCAAGGATCCCGCAACATGGATACTACAGATGGAGCAATTTTTTTATCTCAATAATGTGCAAAACACACAAAAGGTACGTATTGCAACTTTATATTTGCAACCAAATCAGTTTGTATGGTATCAATGGCTTTGCTCTCGTAAACAAATTATCGCTTGGGCAATTTTTACGGAAGAATTGACAGCACATTATGACGATACAAAAAGAAACACTTTTTTTAGCCAATTGATAAGTCTCAAACAAAAGGGTTCAATAATGGAGCACATTGAGGAGTTCCAAGAATTGAATATAAGGGTAAAAAATATTCCAGAGGAGCATAGGATTGATGTGTTCATAGGGACTTTAAAGGATAATATCCAACATGATGTTCGCCTTTGGGAACCTGATTCATTAGAGAAGGCATTCAGGTTAGCAAGAAAAATGGAAAGCAAAATTATGGCAACCAGGAAGCATACCACTCACAACTATAAAGATGGAAGTGTTGTTGCCCCTAGTCTTCCACAACCTATAAGGTTGACACCACAACAATTGGAAGAAAAAAGAGCAAAAGGGCTTTGTTACAGTTGTGATAGCAAATACACTAAAGGTCATAAGTGTGCTGAGAAGAAATTATTCTACATAGATTGTGAAGAGGAAGAAGAAAAGGAGCAAGAAAGGTCAAAACAAGAGGATATACTCCAGGAATAAAGCCTAGATAAAGAAGAAATGAATCCGACCATATCTTGTAATGCATTGGCTGGAATTACCACTCCTCAAACCATCAAGATAGAAGGACAAATCAAGAAGAAAAAGGTAATAGTGTTGATTGATTCAGGAAGTACCCACAATTTTATTCATTGTAAGGTAGCAAAAGAATTGAATTGCTTCCTATATCCAACACTAGAGTGTCAAGTGATGGTTGCAAATGGAGGAACGATAAATTGCTCTGGAAAGTGCCATAATATCAAGCTATCCATGGGAGAATATGTATTGACTAGCCCAATGCTTTCCATTCCAATGGGAGGTGCAGATGTTGTACTAGGAGTCCAATGGCTACAATCCTTGGGTACAATAGCTTTTAATTTTCAAGAAATTTTCATGAAATTTTCTACACAAGGAAATAAAGTTGAATTAAGGGGTATTGCAGGGAAACCGAGAAAGATAATCAGCTCTAACGGTATGACAAAGCTTCTAAAAAAGGAACAAAGAGGTGTAATTGCACAATTATGTTTGCTAGATGTCTCCACATCGGAATCATCTATTTCTCCAGATCTCCAAAAAGTCTTGGACAATCATTCCAAGGTATTTGAGACTCCCAAAGGTCTCCCACCTATTCGTGATCATGATCATTCTATTCATCTGATTCCAGGAAGTGTTCCTCCAAACATCAGGCCGTACAGATATCCCTATGCCCAAAAGAGTGAAATTAAATGTATGGTTGCAGAAATGCTAGAGGCTGGTATAATTCAACCTAGTCAAAGTTATTTCTCTGCTCTAGTAGTAACGGTGCACAAGAAGGATGGATCATGGCGCATGTGTCCGGATTATAGAGAGCTCAACAAGCTCACTATTAAAGATAAGTTTCCCATTCCCATCATTGATGAATTACTGGATGAATTGCATAGATCAATTTACTTCACCAAGTTGGATCCTCGTTCAGGATATCATCAAATCAGAATGAATACTGAAGACATTCCGAAAACAGCATTTAGAACTCATGAGGATCATTATGAATTTTTGATCATGCCTTTTGGCCTTACCAATGCACCTTCTACATTTCAAGGATTGATGAATTCCATTTTTAAACCTTTCCTTAGAAAATTTGTGTTAGTATTTTTTGATGATATACTAATCTACAGCAAGTCTTGGAAGGATCATGTTGAACATGTTGACAGGGTGCTACAACTATTGGAGGAGAAACAATTATATGCAAAAAGATCCAAATGTTTCTTTGGAGTAGAAGAGGTGGAATATTTGGGTCATATTGTATCTCATGAAGGAGTTAAGGTAGACCCTAGCAAAATTAAAGTCATTAAGGAATGGAAAATTCCCACATCCATAAAGCATCTGCGAGGATTTCTCAGGTTGACAGGTTATTATCGCAAGTTTGTTAAGAATTATGGGAGAATAGCAGCACCTCTAACAACATTATTGAAGAAAGATGCATTTTCATGGACTCCAGAAGCAACAAAGGCCTTCGAACATCTTAAAGAGACAATATGCCAAGCACCAGTCTTAGCTACACCAGACTTCACAAAAACCTTTATTGTGGAATGTGATGCTTCAGGAAATGGAATTGGTGTTGTTTTAATGCAAGATGAAAGACCCATTACTTTTGAAAATCGTCCAATCAAGGGAAAAATTTTACACAAAGCTATTTATGAGAAGAAAATGTTGGCAATACTACATGCACTTAAGAAATGGCGACCCTACCTAATGGGGGGACACTTCAAGGTAAAGACGAATCATGATAGCCTTAAATACTTTTTAGAACAAAGATTACCCTCTGAAGAGCAACAAAAGTGGATCACAAAGATGTTGGGTTATGACTTTGAAATCATTTACAAAAAAGGGAAGCAAAATGTGGTGGAAGATGCACTCTCAAGAAAGGATGAGGATGTGGAAGCATTGTTGTGCGCCATTTCTATTATCCAACCAGATTGGATAAACGAAGCAACGGAGGAACTGAAGAATGATGAAGAAGTGTGGCCACTTATTCGAAAGTTACAACAAGATTCCAGTACATCTGATACATTTAGCTGGCAAAATGATTCGTTATGGTACAAAGATCGCTTATACCTCTGTGAGAATTCCAAACTCAAACAAAAGATTCTTATGGAATTGCACACTTCTCCCTTAGGAGGGCACTCAGGATTTTTAAAAACTTACCACAGGGTTAAGAAGGAATTTTTTTGGGATGGCCTTAAATCGGATATTCAAAAGTTTGTGGCGGAATGTTTGGTTTGCCAACAAAATAAAGTTGAAGCAATTAAGACCCCAGGTCTATTACAACCTTTATCCATTCCAAGCCAATGTTGGGAGGAGGTTTCAATGGATTTTATCACAGGTTTACCCAAGTCTGAGGGAAAGAGTGTCATCATGGTGGTAGTTGACAGACTTACCAAGTATGCACACTTTTGTGCATTATCACATCCATTTAAAGCCAATACATTTTCTACTGCATTTATGGAAACAATTCAAAAGCTACATGGAAATCCAAAGATTATTGTAAGTGACAAAGATCCCATTTTCACTGGAAATTTTTGGACAGAATTATTTTCTTGTCTTGGTACTCAGTTAGCTCATAGCTCATCTTATCATCCTCAATCAGATGGGAAAACTGAGATAGTAAACAAATGTTTAGAAGGATATCTTCATTTCTTTGTATCTGATAAACAGACAAAATGGGTCAAATGGTTGCCTCTGGCTGAATGGTGGTATAACACTTCCTTCCATACAGCAACAAAAATGACCCCATTTATGGCACTTTATGGATATCAGCCACCATCCATCACATCATATTTAAGAGAAAATTATAAGGTTCAAGCAATGGAACATCACATCGAACATCAACAACAAGTCCTCCAACTCTTAAAGGATAACCTTGTGTTGGCACAGAATAGAATGAAACAACAGGCAAATCAGCATCACAGTGAAAGAAGTTTTGATGTAGGTGATTGGGTATTCCTACAGCTACAACCATATAAACAAATGTCCCTCAAGCAAGCTAAGAAGGATAATAAATTATCACCAAAGTATTATGGTTCGTACAAGTTGTTGCAAAAGATTAGTACTATGGCATACAAATTGGAGCTTCCTGCAGCTTCTTGAGTGCACCCAATTTTCCTTGTTTCATGTTTAAAGAAGGTTATAGGTTACAAGCTCACAGTTCATTGCTAGAACTTGACGAGGAAGGAAAAATTATATTGGAACCAGAAGGAGTCACAGAAGCAAGAACTCAACAGTTACGAAATCAATCAATTTCGGAGTATCGCATCAAGTGGAAGAGCTTATCCGCTGAAGATTCCACATGGGAGGATGAGAATTTTATACAGAAGCATCCAGAACTACTCAAGCATTGAGGACAACACTTTTTTGAAGGAGAGGGGCATGGTAGGTCCCTATAATATTAGTGATTACCCCATTCCTATTGTAGTTGTATCCCTTATTAATATTGTTGTGCCCCTAATGTCCCCATATTGTTATTACTGTGCCCCATAGAATCCCTCTATTGTTATTTTTGTAGCTTTATATTATTATTGTTAGGTCGGCTGGGTTATATTGTGACTCCTTAGACTCCTATATATAGAAAGGAGGTTTTGTCATTTGAATCATCCAAGAATTGTTCATTTGTGTAATGTAAAGGAGGTTGTCCCCTCGAAGAGGCTGAATTCTAAGGCGTTCAACTATCTTTTCTTTCTTTTTGTGAGCTAGTTTCATAACAAATTTCATTGATGGTATCAACAAAATAGTGTTGGTGGTGGAGCAAGTCTCAGATCCTACCTCATCAAGTCACTGAGGAAAAGATAAGGAGACTCAGGTGAAAACATCCATGAGGCACCTTAGTCCCACTATTGGGTTGAAAAACTCTTGAGGCAGCCCAATGGTGTCAAAAAAAAATGGATAAATAAAAGGATATCTGGGTGAAAACCTCCCTTGAGGCACCTAGAGCAAGGAGCTAAGATGAAAACCTCTTGGAGGCACACTAGTTGTTTTCAATAAAAAATAAAAAGAAAAAGAAAGAAAAGAAAACTTATGAAAATATTAGTTGCAGGACAGCGGGGTTTTCTACAGGATTCCCTGTAAACCTACAAGATCCCCTAAAAACATACAGGATGATCCTATAGAAATTGTAGTGGCTTGGGAATCCTAAAGGAAGTAACTCCTAGAGTAAGGAAAGGACCTGCACATGTCAAAGAAATAAATTCCTACTTCACCATCTCATTACCATACCTCTCTCTACCATGATCACCCCTGCATTCATCACAAAAGTCAGTTTTCAAGAAGAAAACAACTCAGAGAAAAGCTGATGAAGACAGAGAAAAAGGGGACAGCACCTGAAAGTTATTTTTCCTCATGCACAAATCCCTAGACCCCTTCTCTGCCCATTCCAATCATCCTCAGGTTCTAGCAGTAGAAAATGATTAAACATTTTGAGGGAGACGCAACTACAGGACATCCTCTAGGAAATCCTATAGCAGCCTATCCCACAAAACAGAAAACATGGGTTGCAACCAGCTTCAGGCATGGAGATCCAAAAGTAGAATAATCTCCTCTAGATCCTAGTAGTAGCATCATCATCATCAACACCAGGTACCTGCACATCAAAGAAAATCATCAAAGGACAATAAAAAAGGAGAAAAGCACATGTAGCCAACACACAACAAAGACTTCATTTCTTTAAACAAACTACATCAAGGCATCATTACCAAAGGTAAGTATCTCACTTCCACTCTCTCATTATCATAATTTGATCAAAAGATGTAAAATTTGTGAACGAGTTGGTTTATAAGCAAAAGGTGGCTAGTTAACTTGGCCACCTTCGTTCAGTCAACGAGGAAAAAATAGTTAGTCCTCACACACGTGGCAGCAATCAAGTCAAAGAAAAGGAGGATGAGGTCAAAAGAAATTAAGCTACGGATGTTCGAAGTGTGAGTTGATTTTGAGGTGAGGAGAGGGATGATGTGGTAGTGGGACCAACGGTCCAAAAATAGATATTCGTACCTCGGCTACCAACACACCACCTCACTCAAACCAACCATAAGAGGAACAAATTGTTGATCCCCATGCATATACGCATTCACATTCTCGAGGCTCACACTAGAAAAGTCCCTCTTGGCCCTAAAGCAGCCTACAAGAGAGGAAATTTTCATTTTTTCCTGTGCAGGACCACCTACAGGATCCTACAGGAAATCCTACAAGATCCCACAGGAATCCTACAGGATATAGTCAAGCAATCTATAAGATTGGCAGTGAGCAGCTTCAGAGGGGAAAAACAAAGGGTGGCTTCAACAAGCAGTGTTAAGGAGGTAGGCTCTACATTCCCCCACATTTCTCCAAGTGAAAGGAACATACCAAATATTCTAGTTGTTGAAATTGATTGCAATATAAGGGAATTGTATCCACAGAAATTTCAGTTAAATTTCCTCCATTAAAATTTTGTATCAGACATATATACTCCTCCATCCATTAGGCAAAATGACAAGGGGGTTTAATATAAGGGAGCCCATCAACACCATGAGGATTCATCAGCACCCTCCAGTGCTAGAAATATTCACAAGGCATAATTGGATGGGTTTCTTTGAGAAAATTAAGGGGTATGATGATGAAGTAGCCAGATATTTTTCTCTCTCCCTCATTCCACTGACTAGGACCCATGCCACTGTTGTGGTGAGAGGCCTCTCCATAGAACTCACCCCTGAACTCATAGGTAGAATTACCTCACTTCTCTTAGGAGTGTCTTGGAGAAAGGAGGACAAGGGAAATAGCCAAACTGCAAAGAAATTCTTTTTAGAGGGAGAGGAGGACATGGAAGACAAGAATGGAGTGAGAAGAACAAGCCTACCATACCCCTGGAATGAAATAAGCTACCACCTTATAAATATATATCATGTGAAGGTAGATACAGTGTGGTATATGGATACCACTTTAGGCTTCTTGAAGAATTAAGGCTTGGAGCAGATACACCTCGTCACCACAAACTCAGCATACCCTGCTTCCTTCTTCAATCACTGATAGATATGAGCATGAAGGTGTAGGAAGGAAACCACCAACACCTATCCCATCATGGGTTAATTAGACTCATCGTAGAATATGCCCTCCAAAACCTTAGAATTCCTATCACATGGGAAATTTTCAAAGACATACAGACAGATGAGGATATAAAATCCCTCAAATATGACAAGAGCCCTACTTCCAGTGAAAGGGATGAAGAAGAAACTGAAATAGATGAAGAAGAAGCAGAGAGGGATGAAGAGGAAATAGATGAGGAAGAAGAGGAAGAGAAAGAGAAGGAAAGTGGTGAAGAAATAGAAGAAGATGCCAAGGAGGAAATTGATGAACAAAGTGAGGAACCAGAGGGATAAGAAAAGGAGAAAGATAAAGATGAAAAGGGAAATGGAAATAGGAGGCAGAAGACAAGCAGGAGTCACCCGGGGTGTCTCCAGAACCAACTGAGAAAGGGGCAACACCTACCCTCACTTCCCTTAGCACCCCTATCAAAAAAAAAAGGAAAAAGTCAAAGACAAACTCCATTTTACTTTAGAACAAGAGAAAGTACAAGAATAAGGTAGGGAAAACCTTAAACTCTCACCAAGGTTCCTATTGTTATTGAAGACTCATATAAACATCAGGAGAAGATGACCCCTCTTATGAAAACTCAAGGAGAAGGATCCTCAGGACAAACCTCCCCTAAGTCTCCTATCACTTATGTGAGAAGACCTGTGACCAGATCTCCCTCATCCAAGGGAAAATGCATCCTACAGGATACACAGCAGGACCTATAGGAACCAGAGGAAATCCTACAAGAAACTTTGCTAAACCTACAGGAAACTCAGAAATTGAATCAGGAAGGGAGTATGCAGCAAGAAACAAAGAAGGAGTATCCAGAGCTAAGGGAACCTAGTCCTCAACCCAACCTTGACTCCTACTACAGGTTTATTGAAGGGGGTAGGGTCATTCCATAAAAATTTGCAAGCCCTTTGTTCTTTGAGCTTGAGTAAGAAAGAGTAAGAACACATAGATGGATGCAGATTGCCAAGTCCAAGGGATTGGAGGACATAGGACACATGGAGGAAAAGCTCAAAGAGATGTGAAGAGAGCTAAGGAGCCTGAGGGATAGAGAGGCCGTAATGAAAGCTCACTTGGAGGTAGAAAATGCATGGTTGAAAGGACAACTGCAAGAAAGATAGAATCAATTGGCATCCATGGCTAGTCTATCCTTAGAGGCAATCCAGTGCAGGATTCCAGCTAATTCCTATGCATTATACCTTAAGGAACAGTGGTTGTAGTTCCAAATCAAGACCCTGGCACAGAGAGGCGCTATGCCATTCCTGGATTATAGACAGTTCATTGATATTTGTGATCAAAGCACATTGGAGGATATGGCTAAGATGTATGAGTTATACTTACATAACATGGCCTTGACAAATCTGAATGTATGGGATGCTAATGCAAAACTAGGGGATTTACAGTTGATGGCATTGGCATCATGTATGAACCATGAGGAAGAAAGAGTTGTAGAAATCAAGAAGATAATGGCAACGGAAAAAACAGAGCCTCTCATGATAAGAGCTGAGTAGTCAAATCCAATGACTGTCATTGGCACACATAATTTAATTGCAAATGATCCTCAACTTGCACCCAGGTATAAGAGCAAGCAATTACACATTTTGAGGATATATTCAGGATGTTAGCGGATGAAAACATGCAATCTTCCAAAGGAGATGGAATACTTTTCCATACATTTTGAAAATTAGAGAGTACCATTCTCCTCAAAGAATGAGAGAAGCAATGAACAGGACACAAATGTACAAGAAAACCCTCCAAAGACTCAAAGTCAATTGGAGTGGCTTGAGACTCAGTCCACCACTGCTCTTCGAGATGTCAGAAGGAAGGAAGTGATGGGCCTCTAAATTAGACATAAATTAAAGACCATGCCTCTAATGTAAAACAGAAATTAAGGCCTATGACCATCCTTCAGCACATTAAACCTATCTTTTTGCATTAGATAATTTATTTTTAGCTTTAATATATTCATTAGGAAGGTTTATGAATAATTGAATATTTGTGCCTAATATTATTTATTTTTTGTGGAATCTTGTGAGAATATTGGGCAGATTATGAAGAGTTGGAGGAGGAGATAATTTAGGGAATTGTTCCCTACTACTGTAGGATCAATTATTTATAATTCAACAAGATATTATGGAATTATGGCACAAATTGTGGAACTCCAATGATTGAGAAAATCTAGGAATGTGTTCCACTAATCAAGGTATTTTGGTGGGGAAATCTTCCTCCATGCATGGGGAATGATTCTTAATCATTTTGTATAAGTACCAAGTCGAATTTGCCTCTAGGAAATGATTGAAAAAATCTAAGAATGTGTTCCATGTCATTTAATGCAAATTCCTAGTATTGGGGACTAGATCCACTAATCAAGGGATTCTGGTGGAGAAAGCTTCCTCCATTCATGGGGAATGATTCCTAATCATTTTGTATAAGTACCAAGTCGAATTTGCTTCTAGGAGGTGATTTTCATTAGTGCTATTGTGGAGAGAGCTTGTACTCTTGCAGTTCCATTGTATTTTCTTACAAGGATGTAATTCTATTGACGAAAATAATGAAGATTGGTGTCATGTTCAGCTTCTAAATCTTGTTAACCTACATAGGTCTCTGATTTTCCTTGGGCTTGACCATCCCAGGAACCTCAGAGCCCTTTTTTATAATTTCTTTCGTTCTTTTCATTGCTTATTCACATGCATCTCTAGTTTTTATTCCTTTCTATTTCTGCATTTAGGATTAATAATTTTTTGTTGTAGGATTGAGTTAAATGGCTGATGTAAGTTCTTTTGCAGGATAACAAGCATTATTTCATCCTTTGAAAAGATTTGGAAGTTCACAGTAATCATTGAGTTTCTTGGATTAGTCTTCTTATTCCCAAATCTAGATTGCTGGACCTCCTTTTTAGCAAAGAATAGTAAATTTCTACTATTTTTTAGAGCATGCTAACGAGATTCAATCGAATTGATTCCAATTTCATTAGATCAAAAAAAAATCTAGTTAATAACAAAAATTACCCCATTGCATTTGAACTTCATTTGATTAGGCATTTTTTAGATTTACTAGCTCACTAGTTCTCAAATTTCTAGATTTTCGACTAGTAATGTTTTTTATTTTTTTTGCATGGGTTAACATAGGTCTTTTTGAGTGATTACAATTGGAATAGGGACCTAAGACATCCTAGTTAATAACAAAATTTGTCCCATCCAATTTGGATTTGATTTTATTGGTCATTAAACCCTTGCCAATTTCATCATTTCACAAGGAAACTTCTCCAAGCTTTTTGAACAAATCCATCCATCTCCCAACTTTGGTTTTGAGTTCTAAGTGATCCTAGGAATTTTCTCACTCCATTCCACCCATCACACACCTTTCCTAGGCCTCCCATCACCTCCAACACCTCACATATTTCTCTCGGCTATATCCTGTAGGTTCACTGTAATTCCTACAAGATCATCCTGTAGGTTTCTAGTACATCCTCTAGGTTTTCTTGAAATGGCCTGTCTTAAGGCCGAATTGATGGAAAACCTCTAGGAAGTCACCGAAATCCTCCCAAGGGTATTCCACACCATCCAGCCATCTCATAAACCTTCCATCCATCCTCAAACATCCTTAATTCACCTGCCACATCCACAGAGGCAATTAGTTTGCATACTTGATTTTGCATAAAAAGACAAAAAAGAAAAAACAGATTTAGTTCAGCCTCTTTACTTGCACATTAGTGATGTTTGATTCTTCTTACTTCCATGCTTGGTGTTGAATTATGTGGGCCTGACCCAGGTTTAGAAGTGATTTAGCCAAGAAAATCCCGATACTACTGGCCCTTTCGGCAACATTCCGCAAAGCGTGGACTGAGGTCTCAGCCGAAGTAGTATGGGAGGGTGCTAGAACCAGGTTTCCGTACCCTGGGAATGTCTGATGAGATTTTTGAGATACGTGATGCGCACTTGTTATTCCTTCACAATCCGTGATGCTACTTTCGCGCAGCCCTACTCGGGGCGCAACCCGTATAATACCCAAGTTCTGTGTTATTTAATCTGTTATTACCTGATTACTTAACTTGTGGATGTAAGATTAATGATTGTTACAGTATATTCGGTAATCATAATAGTGTGCGTAATAAACAAACCAATATAGATGTAAATAAGACAATGCACCACAAATACATAGAAATAAGAATCAACTTCTCTTTATTAACCTTCGATCTCGATTACAGACTCGACACCGCCCTGCGCACTCAGCGGCAAGGGTCTGCGCACTCAGCTGCGGACTCTACTAGGCCTTTGTGCACTCAACTGCAAAGCCTCTCCCTACCACTATGACCCAAGAACACTTAGACTCTTGCCTTCTGCTTCACTATCTCATCCTATCCCTTAGATTCTCTATTTTCTTTACACTTAGAACCTTGCTCTATTTATACAATTCCATGGTTTGCAGACCATGGGTAGGCCAACATGACATTACATTACATTACAAAACTTAGGGTGGACAACCCTACGACTCATCCTATCCCTCGCGCTCCGCGCCCACAATTCGCGGAGTCCTACAAAACCTTTGACCAAAAATTGGGCTTTGAGCCCTAAAACATACTGTGGGGGGATTCCATGCCCAATTGGCCCCCAACACAATCGTCATGACTCGTCCTGAGTCACTTTGCTAGTGCGGTGATCTTGGCATGGAGCCCCTCCAACTGGTCTCGTACTGCTCGGAGGTCCGCAGCGCACTATTCTGCGGTGTGCTGTGTTAACACCCAGGTTGTTCCCTATGACTCCCAAGGGAATACGGCCGGGGTAACCACTAACCAATCTTTGGATCACAGTTCCTAGCCACACTGTAATCAGAGAGGGCTCTCTCTTTATAATTTGTCTCTGTTTTGATGGTGTTTTAGGCTAGTTATTATGCTCAGGTTTTTTGGTTTATGTTTTGGTTGAAGGACTTCTTTCAGGGCTTAAGGTGTAGTGTTCAGAGAATAGTATATCATTGGGCAATGGAGTCTGGAGTTGTGAAATGCTTTGAAATGCAGGTTTGGTGATGTTCGGACTGCAGGGCCTATTGTGTATCTTAAACAAACAAATTTAAACTTAAGGGGTGAAGCATGGTCAGCCAACAGAAAGCAATTAAGAATTCTCTATTAAGCTGGTGATGTGAAAGTGAAACATGTTGCACAGGAGCAAACTTGAATTCCTGAAACAAAGCTCACTGTGAAAGATATATTCTGAAAGTGCAGCAATTAAGAATTACACTTATCAAGATTACAGCTGAAGAAAAACATTCATTAACAACACAGATTGAACTCAGGGTATTCCTTGAATAAGTCCTGAAGGTTATTCTTTTTCCTTGTTGCTAAACGCTTAGAAATTAGAAACATATATGGGTTGTAAAAGATTAAAGCACATAACAAAGAGAGTTACAGAAACTTATTGTATTGTGAAGTACACAGGAATCCTGCAGTTTTCAACAGACACCAGAACGCATTCAACACTTCAGAAATCCGAGAAATTCCATCACTTTCTTTATTAAACTTCTGAAAGGATTACAGCATAAGAACTTCTTCAGGAGAAATCAACAACAACCCTTTGCAAAACATGCGAAGGGGACTTTATAGAAATGTTTATACAAAATATCTCAGGCATTGAGTCATCTGAGAGAGAAATATCTTCATTACTTCGTACAGAAAAGTAGAAAAGAAGTTATTGCAGCTTTGAATGCAACATAACTGCTCTTTAAGTCTGTCAGAGGATATTTTGACCTTTGGAGGTCACTGAGTCGGTTGGAACGCTTTGCTTTAATGCTGGAAAATGTGCCTTTACGTTTGCTGCGCTGTATGTTCTCGGCCCTGCCACCTGTGACTGTGCTTGCTGCTGTGGTGACCGAATAGCCCTGCTGAGTTGGCTCAGCCTTTTCATCTTTCCTTTGTATGCTGATTTTATTAAACTGTGCTTTGCATAACAATTCATATTTTTATAAACAAAATTTGGTGAATGGCTCACTGTTTACAAAATTGTTTGTATTGCTTTGGTCCACCAGTCATGTGTAGGTAATTGATGCCTGAGGATTGCATCTATAGTCTCCTCTGCCTCTGTATACTTATAAAAATTGGGAGGGGCCTCAAACAGGTGTTTGATTTCATTCATTATAAAAAATAGATTCTCTACTCTGTTATAGAGAGTCTGTCCTGTGGCTGGCCCTGTTTCCTCTGAGGTGCTGGGCTTCTCGTTGATTTGACTAGTGGAAAATGTGTTGACCCTTTTGGCATACTGGTCATGCGTGAACAATCTCCCTGCGCTGTTCAGTAAGCTAGGGAGCCCTCTGTTTTCTAACACCTGAAATTTCTCCAAAAATCTACTCACCTCAGTCTGCATATCCTGGGTTCTTCTTTCCAATGTCTGCACTAAGTTTCTCAGTGTGAGAACCCTTTTGATCAACTGAATGTGCTCAGTTCTGTTTGGAATTCCCATGGCAGCCAACTGAGTGCTTGTCCTATTGTTAAGCACATTGATCATCCTGGTGGCTATCTCAGGCATGTTGCTTAGAGCAGCTCTTGCTCTCTGAATTTCAGTGTGTGCTTTTGGAATGAGGTCCAACTGCTCATGGATTGTTTCAATATATTGCCATTGCTCATTTATAGATTGGCCAATGTTAGCCCATAGCACTATTTTAAGCTCAGCCACCACCTTATCTAATTTGAGCTCATTTTCTAGCTCTTTAATTTTATCTTTGAGGGCTTTTATCTCCCTTCCCTTTTCTGCCACAGACTGCTTGGATTTATCATATCTGTCATTCACTTTGGCCAATTTATCCCTGGTCTCATTCAGCTCTGTCATTTGAGCTTCCAGGGCCTGGATCTCATTCCTCAGCTTTTGCATGTCCAGGCTTGGGGCCTGCTCTGTTGCTGGTGGTGCTGCTGAGGTGGATGTTGCTGCTTGTTCTGGCTGTTGAGGAGGAGGAACAGTAGGTGGAGCAGTTTCCTCAAGATTTATTACTTCAGGAGGAGGCTGGGAGGTCTGTCCTTCTTCTCTTTGTTTCAAAGCTGCCTGTAATGCTGCCTGTGCAGCCTCTGATTCTCCCAGCTTTTCTTGTGCCTGGATGAGCTATTTGTAGAGAGACACCAGCAAATCTGTGGCTTCTTTATCATGCCTCTGCTGGGCAACCTCATCTGTTTGAGGGTGGATTGTGGCTAGCATTTTTATCTTTTTCTTCAAGGCAGCCATGTCTGCATCCCTTAACTTCAATATCTCCTGGATGCCTTTGATATCTTTGGGATCATGCCCAATTTCAATAATTATATCTTCTAAGGACCTAATTCTGCTGTCCTTAGCCTGTGATGATGCCCTTTCCAACTCAAGTTGGGCAGCTGTATTATTAAGGCTATTTTCCAGCCTGTAGTTGTCCAAGGTTTTGTCTACCAAGGAGGCATAGACCATCTCACCTGTTTGTTTGTGCAACTCAATTTTATCCATTGGGTGGATGTCTTTGGCAAGGACCTCAAGATTGGTCCTTATATAATCTGCATGAGTTTGGGGCTGTGCTACAGCTGGTAAGAAATGACTCATGATCATCTTTCCTTCACTGACATCAAAAGCAGACATCAGTCTTTGCTGGTTGGTGGGAGCCATCTTCAGCAAGTGATTATACAGATGTATTTTTATGGGCTCACTCCTTTTCTTTATGTCTATGAACTGCTGTTTGATGCTGAGTTCACCCTCCCTCTGCTGGCTAGAGGAGCTGACTTCTCCTCCCACAGTTCTGTTCTGTTCCCCTTGGAAGGAACTTGCAGATACTTCCCTGCTGGGTGGGCCCATGCCTAGAGACTGCCCTGTTGGCATTTCCTCATCCGAGAAAGGGTTCATTCTCTGTCTTTTCTCACCATGACTTTCTGATGTGGTCAAGGGAGTCTCTCTGTCCCTTTTTCTGCTAGTATCCTCCTTTTGTGGAGTTTGGAGGATTGATGCATCAACTGATGTTTCTTGCCTAGGAGGCACTGTATTTTGTGCCTGCTGTTCTTTGGAAATGGGGGCTTTAACTGTCCCTTCTTGCTGTGGGGGCTGCTCTTTATTATGCTGCCCTTCTTCTTGCTGCATTTCCTGTTGTTGTTGTTGTACCTGTTGCTGTTGTTGCTGCACCTTCTCATGCTGTGGCTGTTCAGTATCCATTTCTTTTTCCTTGCCCTTGCCAGATATATCTTCAGTGGCTTTGGGTGGTTGCTGGTTTGCAGTCGAGGAGGATGCAACTGCTCCCACTTGTGTGCTTGGCAGTGAAAACACCTGTGAACAAAGTTCAAGGTCAGCCATCTTTTTAAGATTCCTCACTGCTCTTTGATTCAGCTCTTCTTGTGTAACCGGCTCTTCTAGGGTTCCTCTCCTCCATTTTGCTTGGTTAGCATGTTTTTCAATGTGAGGGATTTTTAGATGATCATAGCCAGAGAGCCTATATCTGAGCCTTCTCAAAGTGATGAAGTGGTTGGGGTCATAAGGTTTCCAGAGGAAACTAGTTTGAAGGCCAAGGGACTCAAGCATCCTGTCTGCTTCTTTCCAACCTTCCTCCCTTTGGTTATAGACAAAGTGGCCCAGTTGGTTCCTGACTTTCAACTGTGCTTTCTTGCCTTTGCCTGAAAAGTGAAGCACATCAACATTGCCAAACTGCCTGAAGTATTCTAGGGAAAATAGCCTCATAGGCACATATCTGGGTAGTCTGTAGGGAGGCAGTTCACACCCATACATCCTGATGACGGTGTGGTGCTGGTAAAAGTACCAGTCCCCAATGCTGTATGATTTGGATAGCTGCAGGATCCTTTGCATTTCATCTGTGAGCCTTGGAGGGGGTGAGCCCATCATTATTGACATAGCTGGGTGAATGAACTGATCTATGAACTCACAATAGGTATAAGGAGTTTCACCTCTACAATGGAAAACAGATGACCAATAGACCACTGATCTTGGATTGCCTTGGGCATCCTCTCTTTTGATTGGAAAAGAGAATTTCTGATGTTGATGATATAAGATCAAGTGGTAAATGTAAGAGGTATACCTGAACACTCTTTCTCTTGCCAGGTTCATTAGTTGCTCATGTATTTTGTCTGCTATATAGGTGGCATAGTCATAGCAGATAGGAGACTTGTCAGGAGCAAACATGAGCATGATTACCAGCACAGTTTGATCAACAAACTCAATGGAGTTGTAGCCCAAAATGGGACTAATCATGTTTGCCAGATCTCTGCCCAGTTGGTTGAGGTATACTTGATTGATAGGAGGATACTTCACAGAGTCAGAGCCAATGTATAACTGGTTTAGTTTGGTAACCTGAGCATCTGTCATTTTGGCTCCTCGATTTATCACGTCTACAAGTGATAGAGGGACCAGTTTCTTCTCAGTCCTGAAGCAGAGCATATCCTTGATAGCTTCTGGGGTGACATAAAACACAACTGATCCTGAAGGGTCAAGAACTGCCCTCTGAGTGGGGTCATAATTTTCAGCACACAGATGGATCAACTCAGGGAATTGGTTAACTTGAGGGAGCTTGAAAATAGGGAGGAATGAGCTCCATATGCCCAGCACATCTGTTCCAGCCTCATGCTTAGCCTTCAGTTCATTAAGCAGGTGAATGTGGAACTTGGTACCCATCAGCATTTCCTCTGAAATCTGATAGTCCATGTCTGCCAGAGACTGCCATTCCAAATGTCTCTGAGGGGCATTTAATGGAGCAATGTTTAGTGCTATTGGAGCCACTGGTGGATCCATGACTTCTCCTAGGATTTATGAACAGAGTTGCTATGCAGAGCAACACCAAGAGTTTTCTTTGAGGGAGAAATGTGAATTGTTTGGAACAGAGAGTGAGTGAGACACTTGCAGCAATTGAAATACTGCTTAAAGGACTGACAAAATAGTAGCAGGACTGAGCAAAGTGTTTTCTGTGGTGAATTTGGTCAGTTAAGGTACCTAGTTCACGACTGCGCGAACTAGCTGCGAATTTCAACTCAATTTGTCAAATGCGGCCCTGCAGGAGTTTAATGGCTTCACTGGCTGGATATAAGTGTAGGTCACAGTGTGTTTAACGGTGAAAACAGAGTTTTAAAGTCTGTTAACAGTTCATTTGTGGAATTATGGATAAAACCAGATTTATGCGATGATTTTGAAGAATACCTGGTGAATTCGTCGGCAAGAGTTGCGAATGCAGGTGCAATGGAGGCTCTGGCGGTCTCGGAATCGTCTTTAGCAAGCTGGTGCTGGTTTGGACGTGAACAGCATGCAGAAGTAACAGTAGTGTTTTTTGCCAAAAGTGGAAAAAACACGAGATTTTGGCCTAAAAATGGATTTTTGGCAATATTGGCGCGTTTTTGGGATGACGTCAGCATGACGTCATCGGGTGGGGTCGGAGACGGATGACGTCAGCATGACGTCATCGGGTGAGGTGGCGAGCTGCTATTGGTCCACGGGGATGATGCGGTGGCAGACACATTGGCACGGGGGCGGACAAAAAGGTTGACGCGATGGCGGGGTGGCAATGACGTCGGCATGACGCTGGATGAGCGGATTAACAGAAACCGGAAATGGTTGGTGGTTTTGTATCGCACCGCTATATCTACGGAGGTGGAATGTGTCAGGTGTACCTCCAATGCATTGTGGGGAAGGCGCGTGGTGGGCACCTGACGTCACCTTCTAACAGATATCGGAAGGTATCTGTCGGACGTCGGGGCCGCTCCGATATCAACGAGGGCCGTCGGATCACATGGGTCAGATCCAACAGTTGACGGAAGGGTGATGTGATCGAACAATACGGATGGGGGCGGGATTAGTTTATTATTTGTTTTGGAAGCTGCGCCCGGCGGAAAACATTAGGATATGGGTTTTTGTAAGGTTTTTTCAATGTATTTTGAAAAATCAAACATACGCGCCGAAACTTTGGATAAGCGGCCAAAGGTGGGTTTTTTGGGTTTTTTCATAATTTCAAAGGGGTTCATGGGTAGGAGGGGGCTTTTATAAGGTTTTTCTTTACAAACGAAGGTTTAATGGGTGGAATGATTTGAAATAAGGGAGAGGGGTGAGGTTTAGGTTCATCAAAGTGACCAGATGCCAATTTGATCCCTGACAGAGGATTTATTGGCTAAAATTCCAAGGGGAGGAATATTTATACAAAATTTTGGGGTTTATACACCATGGTGTTAATAATAGTAGTGGAAGGGTAACATAGGGGAATTACATAATAGAGTTAGAGTTAATATGGGGGAAAATGTGAATGAGGGGGGGGGAAATCACTAAGTTTATTAGAAACTTACTTAGTTTAGGGAGTAGATCAAAATGAAAAGAATTTTAGACAAGAAATGTGGCTTCTAAAAGATTAAGAACCACCATGAAACCATAATTTATTCCATGAATCTCAACTGATGAGGGAGTGTTAGTAATGAAATGGAAAAGGGGAAGAAGGGAGGTTAGACCTGCTTCTTGCTTGCTGCAACTTGATGAAGAATAACACCTTCTTAACTCATTGATTTTGCTTTGGTAAACAAAGTTAGCACACATGCAACTTATAAGAAATGACCTTTCTACAACCCCAACTGCCTACCCATCTATTTGCCTAGCATTTTTTATTTCTTCCTGGAGGGTGCACTTGGACTTGCAGACCCTTACTTGCCTTTTCTTTTCTTTGGCTTTTTCTTTTGTTTTTCTATCTACTTCTACCCTTATTTCTTCCAAGGTCCCAGATTAAGCTGTTGGGAGCCTTTTCTTCTCTACCTCAACTACTTGTCTGCCAAGATTAAACAGTTTGGACAGACTTCTTTCTCTATTCTACAACTGAAAATTCAAAACATGGCATGATCCAGATTAGACTGTTGGACCATCCATCAAAATTTAGTCCCCATCAAGCTATAAGCACAGATTGTATTCTTATGGAAATATGTGATCTTTGCATCATCAAAGCAGAGCATATTTGGACCTTTTCATTTCCAATCATGAAATATGAAACCTATTGGTATAGGTAGCTAACAGTGGCTCCACATGGGGATGGTGTTTCATTTGAAAGACCAAGAACAGCAGGTCAGATTGCCTTGCTCCTTGACTGCTCTTGCCAATCTTGAAGTTTGCTGCTTTGGAATGCCAAAATTGTGTGCTTCTCTTCTTGGTAGACCTCTGATTCTATTCACCTTTCGCTGGCAGTTTAAGAAAACTTTGAGAAATTGCATTTTTACATGTTGACAGAAAATAATATATACATCTGGATATGTACAAGGGAAAACTCAGGCTGCACTTATAGGTGATATTCAAAATAGTGCTTCAGCATCCTGCCATTCACAGGACCTTCATCCAAATCAGTTTCATTGAGACTCTTAAGGAAATAAGTGTTGTTTCCTTGTACTGCTTGGACAGCAAATGGTCCTCTCCAGAGGGAATCAAATTTTCCATGTTTTCCCTTATCCTCTCTTCTTGAATCCCACTTGAGGACTTTGTCACCAATGTTGAAATCTTCTGCCTTAGTTCTTCTATCAAAGGCCTTCTTTAATTTTTCTTGTAGAACTTGAACTCTGCTGTTACACTAAAAAATGTCACCATGACTATTTACAGTTAGTATGGCTCAATCAACAGTCATGCTACCCTCTTAGGCAAGTCTTATGCCTCTGCTATCCATCTCAAACTCAAAGAAGAGAGAAAGTCTTGTAAAAAATATGTTTATCTCTGGGGACGCAGGTTCTCTCAAGCCTTAGCTGCGGGGACGCTCACAATGTTCACAAAGACTGCGTCTTTGGACGCTCTGTATATTAAGGGACAGGTGCGTCCTTCTGTAAAAGGAAAAATGCGCAAGTTTCATCTTAAAAAAGTTACTTGTGGTTACTTCTAGAACTTTCTAGAGGTCGGTTTGATGAAATGGATGCGCCTCCAATTGGTTCATGTATCCCTATTAAGGAGGAACTTATCCCATCAATAAGGGAGCTATCCCACCCAAAGAGGGGGATTATCCCATTGATGGTGGACCTGAATAACCTCTTTACAGCACTATAAATAAAGGCATTGAGCCAGAGGGAGGGGAGGTTGAAGCTATACATTTTCTTTGGGTAAATGCTGCAGGAATTAGGACTCCCATTTAGAGCCTTGTGAGGAGAGATTGTCTTTGCTTGATTCTACTTGGAAGTGGGTGAGCTTTGTCAAAGTAGAGGAAAACCCTTAATGGACCCTGGGAGGAACTTGCACAACACCAAGGCCAGGTTGTAAGAGTTTCTTTGTTTCGTTATTAATACAAACTGGTTCATTTTTCTCAATAGCTTGTGTTAATGAGTTATTTCATGTGTTCCTTGGTCTGCATGTTGAATATATGTTTTATTATATGAGATGCAAGTGCTTGGTAATTGTTTGATTGTTTGTGGTTGCAGGAATTGATGTGAAGGAGGAGCTCATCCGAATCGGCAAGGATGGATTACAACAACAGCGTTTTGGAATAAGGTAAGCCTAAACACTTGTAGTTTTCATGTTTTAAAAGGTGTATTTAGAGAAAGATCGCTCCATTTTGTCTTGTTTGTCGCTAGAGAGTTTAGACTCCTAGGGAGGTCAGCTGTGTCCGCACAAACGACTTTTTCCGCCACGACAAATTGGCGACTCCGCTGGGGACTCCATTAATGTGAAAGTCTTTTCCTTTGTGTGAACTTTGCTCTGAGAAAATCATTTTTATTTTCTGGTTTTTGACTGTGAGAATTTGTATTTGGGTGGCTTAGCTTTAGATTTAGTTAGATTTGGTTTTTCTTAACTTTTCCAGAAAGACGCACCCTCTAAGTACTGCACAGTGCGTCTTTGGACGCGCTGTTTCCGTTTGCACAGAGCGGGCCCGCGCCTGTTATAACGGGTTGCCTGCGTCTTACTGTAAAAATTTAGAAAAACTCCATTCTTGCTTTAATTGCTTTTAGATTTTGTTTTTTCTCAGTGTTTTCTGCCCAGATCCTTTAGTACCCTGTCAAAAATTTTCACCTGAACTTGTTTTGTGAGCTTTGAGTGTTTTAGTGGATTTCAACGAAGTTTAGGCCTAGGGTTTGATTTTTGAATAGGTCCTGTAGTGACTTTGACGGTAGAAAGTTGTCCAGCCTTAGATCTCTCTGGTTTGTCAGCCTTCTTAGAAGTCGGGCCTGTCGTAAAGTCTCCTTGTGTGAGCAGCTTGCCATTTAAGTTGTCTTTTGGGTCAAATTTCGAATTACTTGTTTATAAAGTGTTGATTTCCATTTTACAAAAGAACAAAAAGATTAGAGTTTTGTTTTGACTAGTTTTTGGTTCTGCAATAAGCTAGTCCTTGATTTGATTGTGATCAAGTAAAACACCTTAGAATAATCATTGTTGGCTTTGCCTCATTAGGATTAATTAGGGTAATTTCCTTTTGATTTGTTTTGTTTTTTGAGTGAATTTTCATAGATTTCATAGTTTGCAATTGATTTTTATTAAAATAGATTTATGTTTTTCGTTAAATAAGAAAAAATACAAAAACATCTCCTTTTAAAAGTTTTGTTTCAAGTAGCATTTAAAGTTTTTGGAAGAAAAAGAGTTTTTTCGTGCAAGTAAAGAGTGGTCATGTTTTTATGCTTGGAAAAGACAAACGAATTGTTTCTTTGATTGTCTTTAATTAAGAAGTTGCTTTTATAAAAAGTGCATTCTCTCAACTTTTTAGTTAAGCAATTCATCGAAAAAGTAAAGTAGTGGGTAAATCATCCTAGGTGCATTTTGTAGTGGTTTCGAGTCGAGTCAACACACCACTGGTTTCACTTCCATCACCTTTTGACTTAAGAAACAACCTTAAAAGTAACGCTTAAATTAAAATCAATCTAGTAATTTTTATTTTTCTAGGGCTCTGAAACACCAACATAGCTTAGGCTAGGGTCTTGGAGTAGGTGAGTACTTAACTCTCCAAGACTACAAAACCAAACAGATAGTTTATCTTGAGTAGAATAAATCCAATTGTTTCAATTGCATTCTGGGAAAGCTCCTCTTAAAGGAGAAGCACGAGCTCGTGTCCGAACCAGTGAGGGGATCATTCCCCCCTCGTTGGGAACGACGCCAGACAGTACGTATTACAAACGGTAAACCTCGGATTAACCATTGTCGAGGAGCCAGGGGTCACTTATCGGTAAACCTTGGATTACTGTCAAGGAGCCGGTAAGGGGATTGAGCTTGTTACTCTGCCCTTGCGTGCTGTCGGAGTTTAGACTGTTCCCCCAGGTGTAATTGTTGTGATTGGTAACTTTAGTGACCATAATCTTTAGGGTTCTACCGAGGTGACGGTGGAGGGAAGGTCCCACTGTACCTGGAGCAGACGTCGGTTATACTCACTTGGATTTTCCGGGGGGTTCACTTCACTTCGAGACGGTTAAAGTGGAGGAACTTGTGCCGGTCTATTCATTAAGCAGGTTGCCGGGGTAACTGTTCCACCCGCCATTTCTGTACTGAATCCAGCGAGGTTGGATTTCATCACCAACTAGCGCTTTTGGTCCGGAAGACTACTGTTTGTGTTTGGTTTGACGCTCTAGATTCTTTAGGCGTGTGCTTCAAATTTGTTTGCTTCTTTAGAAGACTTTAGGTGGTTTGATTTGAAATTTTTTACTTTGTTTTCGTGTGTTGTAGTTAAAAATCTTTAATTGTGGCGGAATTACCGAGACAGTCCCGTAGACTTCGGGGCCAGTCTCCTGAAGTTGTTTCTGTGGCCGAATTGTTGAGAAGATCCCGTAGACTTAGGGGATCACCTCCTCGAGACGACCCGGGTAATCCAGAAGGTTTAAAGGTCCTTGTAACTCCTCCTAGTGACAGTAGAGTAGGTTCACCTGAAGAAGGAGAATCTTCCTTGGTAGTCCATCCGGATTACCAAAGTTTAGAGACAGGTTATAATCCCGAAGCTGTTTCAGTTTCTGAGCTTGTCGGTAATTTTTCGTCTGCTAGTGATACAGGCGAAGAACCTGAAATATCTGAACCTGTTACTCCAACTTCTAGTGTTCCAGATTCACCAAGAATAGAAAGAATTATCACCGAAAATCTTCCTACTGGTTTGATTGCTATAGAAGAACTTGCTCCAGAGGAGGATATAGGTGTCTCTAACCTTGAAGGTCAACTTACTATTGATCTAAGGGAGCGTGAATCCATCTTTTACAGTCCTCCTAGAAGTACTACTTGGTACCTTTCGTTAACCAATTATTTGGACAACTCAGGGGTAGGTTTTTCTCCACCTCGTACTCCTTTTCCACCTAGAGGTATTTATACTCCTGTAAATATGACTGGTCAGTCGTCTGTGTTTACTCAAAGTCCTGAATCTTTTTTACACGGCGGTCCTTCTGTTCCCACTGGGTATCAATCTCTTTCTGGTACCTTTGCGGGGGCATCTCCTCAACCCGTTGATCATGGGTTATTAATTGGAAACAGTGGTAATGTACCATTGGGTGTAGGAGACATTTACATGATGTCAGGTTCAGTTCCCGTTTCTCAACCTCAAGGTGGCCAATTACCGCCTGGGGGGCAACCGCAGTTAACGCCTGGGGGGCAACCTCAAGGTACACAAATCGTGTCTGGGGGCAACCTCAAAGTCAGTATGCACCTATGGTGCAATACGCGCCTCAAGGTCAACCCCAGCCTCAATATGTACCCCAGGGTCAACCTCAGTATCAATATCAACCTCAAGGATGGCAACCTCAAGGATGGCAACCTCAAGGGTATCAACCCCAAAGTTATCAACCTCAAGGGTACCAACCTCAAGGTCAAGGTCAACCCCAGTATCAGTATTTACCTCAAGGTCAATACTCGAGTCAAGGTTATCAACCGCCTCAAGGTCAGTCATATGTTCCAAGTATGGGAACTGCACCTTACAATTATCAATCCTACCCTCAATCCGGTTATGGATCTCAGTATCCTCAACCTGTTACGGGTCAATACCCTGGAATGTTAGTATGGGATCCATCACAGGGTCAACAGGTGTTGCAGCCAAGTGTACAGATGGTTCCTCAAGCTGGACAACCCGTAGTTTCTGGTCCAACCCAGCAACCGCAACCTGTCCAGCCAAATGTTCAAACTTCTGTAACTTCGGTAGTTACTCAGCCGCCAATTGCACCTAGTACTCCATCTCAAACGGCTGCTGCAACTACCGCTACATCTACCATACTTACTTCTGGAGTATCGACGGCTCCAGTTTCTACTGTCCCTGTTACCACACCTCAGACATCTTTACCGTTGTCTGGATCTACGATTCAAACCACGGTCCAGATGCCTATAGGTCAGCCTGGTATAAGTACGGTTGTTACTACTCAACCTCAATTTGTTCAACCTCCGTACCAGGGACAGTACCAACATGGGCAAGCTGTCCAACAACCGGTTTACCAGTATCAACCGTATCCTGGGTACACTTATCAACAACCTCAACAACCCCAGTACGGTCCGGTTAATCCTGGTTTTCCAGGAGGATATAATATCCCAAATGCGACTCCTGTTCCTAGTTATCCTGGATATCCTCCTCCTGGGGCTGGTATTGTGACCCAGAGTTTTAGAGATCCTAACCGGCAGTTACCGTTTATCGCAACTTTGGATTTACCAGACTTGACGCGCCTAACGAACGATCCAATTCAATATCTTCCGTTCTGGCCGCCAATGCCAAATAAGTTGCCCAGTGATATACCCAAGTTCGAAGGTAAGTCTGGAGAGGATCCGTCCAATCACGTGATGACTTACCACCTCTGGTGTGCTTCGAATTCTATCTCAGATGATTCCATCCGCTTACGTCTTTTTCAGCGTACACTCATTGGTCTCGCGGCCAAGTGGTACATTGAGTTACCACGGGCCTCTTTTTACAACTTTAGCCAGTTAGCTACCTCGTTCTTAACTCACTTTCAGTTGCCGGTCAGATACGATAACGGCACGGAGTTATTAACTTCACTAAAACAATCGACGTCCACGTATATTTCTGATCACATTCATGAGTGGAGACGTCGAAGGAGGTTAGTGAAAGTTTTTATCCCGGACCAAATCTTAGCTGAATGGTTTGTCAAATCATTATTACCGAAGATTACTGAAGATGTAGCTAAGGCCGGAGTAGTTACTGAGGAGCAAGTCATTGCTCAGGCACAATACCTTGACTTAGTTTACACTCAGTCGGGTACGTTACACGAGAAGATTCCGGATCTTCCAAAGTCGAATCAAATCGCTGCTGCTCCTTCGGGATCTCATGCCGCTGATGGTATGATTGGTATCGTGACTACGAAGAGCAAGAAGAAGTCTTCCAAGGCTTCAAATACTCCAATTATCACTTTGCCTGATTCTCCGACAGGAGAGTCTTCTCCTCCTGAACTTACCGCCGATATTCACGCTGTAGAGTCATCTACGGCCAAATCAAAAAACGGTGGAAAGAAGAAAGGAAAGAAGAAGGCTAAAGCAGACAAGGCTCCGAAGGAGAAAACAGAAAAGTCGGAAACCAATGACGAAAAGCGCAAACCTCGATATCCTTGTCTTATTTGTGAAGAGGATCATTTTACGAGAGATTGCCCTCATCGGGCCGAGGTTGTGAAAATAGTCAAAGGTTCTCCCACTCCTGCTGTGTTAAAAAATCCATTTCCGGAGCAGGAGAATAAGATGATAGGTTCTTCTTCGAATGCCAGTGAAGAACCCATTTTGATGATGTCTCATGTGAGGATTGCGACTCGATCGCAAGATTATGGTAGTAAGAATCCTGTTGATGGTAAGGAAGCAGAATCTTCTCACTCTAACCCATCAACCTCAGCTCCTGGTTCCGATCCACTACAGATCGAAAAACCTAACCCAGACTTAGTGATTAAGCCGCCCGCCAAGGGTGTACTTCGAAGGTCTGCTTTCAATCCACATGCGAGAGCAGCCCAGAATTACAACATTGTTGAGGACTTAGCTGTTTCACCCTCAGCAATGTCGGCGTTAGAAGTGCTGCAATCATGCCCAGCACAACGAAAATTGCTTTTGTCGGCTATCGGAGCTGTTGATGTTCAGGACCCGAATCTAATGATCTTCGATCTAGAAAATAGTACACCGCGTCTCCCCCATCAAATGGCTTTCCAAATTCCAGTGATAGTCAAAAACAGGCCTATTCATCGGACTGTGATTGATGAGGGAGCTTCTACGTGTATTATGTCGATTCAATGTTGGAGATCCCTTGGTTCTCCTTCGTTGAACCAATCCCCCACCATCCTTAAGGCCTTTGATGGCCGTGGGTTCCGTCCGTTTGGTATTCTACAAGAATTGCCTATAGGGGTAGAAGGTAAAACCGTTAGTCTGGATGTGGAAGTGGTTGATGCCCCTCTAGACTACAACCTTCTTTTGGGTCGAAGTTGGTCATATGCTATGACAGCGGTCGTTTCATCGGTCTTCAGAATAATTAAGTTTCCACATAACGGTAAGATCGTGACTATTGATCAGCTGACATACTTTTCATCCGACCCAGCCTCTTCAGAGAGTATCCAGCATGTCGGTAAAACGACAATCCCTTATAGGGACGTTGGTGTAGGTTTAGTTAAGGATTCCGGTTTACTGGGAACTTTTCCTCTCCCTCCACTCAACGTAGACCCTTCATTTGCAACAATTCATATGATTACATCAGAAAACATTATTTATGATGATCCTTGGATTGTCCCATCTGACTCTGAGATAGACTCATTCGGTGATGCTATGCCTTTGAGTCCATATGAAATTGCTTATGAAGCTGTCATGTCTTTTACCGACTCGCATTCAACCGAAATCGACCAAATGAATGTGGTCAGTGAAGAATCACTTTTCACCTCAACCTTAGAACGGATAGCGTTTCCCGAAGTCGTGTCATCTGACGAACAACTTCGCGAAATCCTAAGTGTAGATGATCTACCATGGGAGGATCTCCATCACAGATCTTCGTTTTTACCTAAGGATGATGCATTTGAAAATGATTTTTCATCTATCTTTACCGCTGAATATGTCAAAGACGCTCAGGATCCAACGAAACATTCTGATTCAGAGCTGAATTTAGGGAATATTTCTCGTACTATTCCCATTGATATTTCAGTGAAGCCCGGAATTGAGGAGAACATTCATATAGGTGCCGCATGTACTGAAGAAGAAATCCAAACTTACAAGGCCCTATTCCAAGAATTCCGCGATGTGTTTGCCTGGTCTTACGAGGAAATGCCGGGAATCGATCCTGCCATTGTTGTTCATGAAATAAAGACCTACCCGGATGCTAAACCCGTCCGGCAACGGTTGCGTCAGATTCACCCTCGAAAAGCGGCTGCGATTAAAGCAGAAGTCGAAAAGCTGTTGAAAGCAGGTTTCATTTATCCGATCCCGTTAACGGATTGGGTATCGAATATTGTTCCGGTCAACAAGAAACAAGGAACAATAAGAATCTGTATCGACTATAGGGATATAAATCGAGCTTGTCCAAAAGACAACTATCCTACGCCTTATATCGATCAAATTATTGATGATTGTGCCGGAAGTGAAATGTTTTCCTTTATGGATGGTTTTTCGGGCTATAATCAAATCAATATTCTACCTGCCGACCAACCAAAAACGGCATTCATTTGTCCATGGGGGACATTTGCTTATTGCAAATTACCTTTTGGGCTTAAGAATGCCGGGGCTACTTTTCAACGGGCGATGTCTTATGCATTTCATGACATCAAGCACATTGTGCAACCCTATCTCGATGATTTGCCTGCTCATTCTTTACATCGAGCTGATCACCTTGTCCACCTACGAGCAATCTTTATGAGGTGTAGGCATTATCGAATTCGGTTGAATCCCCACAAGTGTGTTTTCTGTATAGAAACAGGTCGATTGCTGGGATTTGTTGTTTCAAAAGCCGGCATTCGCGTCGATCCCTCGAAAGTCGAGGCTATCATCAAATTGCCTCCTCCTTCGAGTTTGCGCCAACTCCAAAGTTTGCAAGGGAAAGCGAACTTTTTACGCCGATTCATCCCAAACTACGCCGAGGTCACTAAAGGTTTTACACGGTTGTTGAAACAGAACGCACAATTCTTTTGGGACGAGATTGCCCAACAATCTTTTGATGCACTTAAACACGCGTTGACCCATGCACCGTTGTTGCATCCTCCCAACTACAACCAGGACTACTTCTTATACCTCGCAGCTTCGCATTCCACCATTGGAATGGTGTTAGTTCAAGAAGATGAATTCGGAGCGGAGCATGTGATATATTATCTTAGTAGGACCTTGAATCCCACTGAGCTAAAATATTCGCATGTGGAGAAATTGGCCCTGGCAGCCGTTCAAGCTGTCCAGCGTTTTCGTCACTACATTCTTCTCCGTAAAACTACAGTTATTTCGGATTGCAACCCTATGATTTATATTTTGACAAAACAACTGCTAGGGGGCAAGTACTCTAAATGGATCGTTATCCTGCAAGAGTTCGACTTGGAGTTCGAGAAGTCCAAGTCTAAGAAATCCTTAGTTTTTGCGGAATTGATGTGTGATTTCCCGAGTGCTGACACAGAGACTGTGGCAGAAGAGTCCATTGCGGACGAATCTTTGTTTCTTATCAGTACTGTAGATCCGTGGTATGGGGATATAATCATCTATCTCCAAACCCAAACCTTTCGGCCTGAAGCTTCCAAAGCGGAACGTCGAAAAATTCGGTTTCAATCCCAGCCATACAAAATTATTGGAGATACACTTTATCGCCGGGGGGCAGACTTAGTTTTTCGACGTTGTTTAACTCACGAAGAGGCTGAGAGGGTTTTGAATGATTGTCACTCTGGAGCATGTGGCGGTCATATGTCTGGGTATGCCACAGCTCAGAAGGTGTTGCGCGCTGGCTATTTCTGGCCGTCTATGTTTAAAGATTGTATCATTGCCGTCAGGAAATGCCACAACTGTCAAGTGTTTGATCGCAAGATGCGCGCTCCACCTGCTCCTCTCCACCCTATAATTGCCGCTGGTCCATTCGCCAAATGGGGTATCGACTTTATTACTTGTAACCCTCACTCGGCCGGGGGGCATGCGTATATCATCCTTGCGGTTGATTATTTTACTAAGTGGGCCGAGGCGATGCCTACATTCGACGCAAGCGGCAAAACAGCTGCAGTTTTCGTATTCAATCATATCATAACTAGGTTTGGTGTCCCACAAGCAATCATTACTGACCATGGGAGCCATTTTCGAAACATCATGATGACTGAGCTTACAAGCCAGCTTGGTTTGCGCCACGATAGCTCTACTCCTTATTATCCGCAAGCCAACGGTTTGGTTGAGTCTATCAACAAAGTTCTGGTTATCATGATCCGACGAACCATTGGTGTTCATCGGTCGAATTGGCACAACATGTTATTTTCAGCGCTATGGGCATACCGAACCTCAGTGAAAAATTCAACAGGGTTCACTCCTTTCCAGCTAGTTTATGGCTTGGAAGCTGTGTTACCCATTGAATGCGAAATCCCATCACTTCAAATGGCTGTCGAATTACTTCCAGCTACTTCCGAAGAGGAGAAACGTTTATTGTACTTGGCTAAATTAGATGAGACTCGACGTGACGCTACATTGGCAATCGAGACTCACGCGAAACGAATGAAAGCTCAGTATGATAGAAATGTAACCCCTCGAAGTTTTTCGGAAGGAGACCTAGTGCTATTATATGATCAAGCTAACGATAAGCTAGGTGCTGGAAAATTCGTTCCTATGTGGCATGGACCCTACATTGTAAAGCGAAAGCTAGCAAAAGGGGCTTATGAGCTGGTTGATTTTGATGGGGACTCTTTGGGTAAACCCAGAAATGGACTTTACCTAAAGAGGTATTATGCTTAAATGGTGGATGGAGAAATTTTTAGATAGGTTAGATTTTCTTTCTAGCTAGCGTGTTTGTTAGTTTAGTCAGTGTGCTTAGCTTAGAGAGTGTGTTTTTTCGTCGTTATTCTGGCTTATCTTGGTTTTACTCTTGATATTGCAGATGTCGACGCCTCTCCAAACATACATTGGATTTGCTGATGGTGCTTGTCGTAGTACACGGAATATCTCTTCCGCAGCTTGGGTTATCTATTCGCCCTCTGACGAGTTAGTTTCTATGCATGGGGTAAGCCTCGGTCAAACAACGAATAACATTGCAGAATACAGTGCAGTGGTTGAATTATTATCCGAATCTATTTCATTTGGAATTCGACGTTTGATAGTGAGGTTAGATTCTGAACTTGTTGTATTACAGCTTAATAGAGTTTATGCCATTAGAAATCCTGTGTTATTAAGGTTGTTTTTGAGAGTGCGTCTCTTGGAACGTGAATTTGATTACATTGAATATCAGCATATTCCAAGGTCTTTAAATACATTAGCAGATGCAATTGCTTCTCGAATGTTGGACAGACATTTACGATAATCATGCAAGTAAATTTAAAAACATTTCATCACATATGTTAAACAAGATAAGCCGGTAATAGTGATATATATATAGATAGGAGTGTGTCAAAAAATATACATCGTCTTCGATCATAGGTTGAAAAACACCTTATGATCGGCAAAAATGATAAGTACAAAAAGTAAAAATGTCACATGTGACTACAAAAGTGACTAGTCAATCACTGGTGGTGCTCTCTGTATGACACCACTGCACGGGCTACCTTACGCAAAAATCTCCTAAACGGTCCAGGGACCGCGACTACGAAGCGCTGAAGCCTATAGGAATGTCGTCCATAGTAGTCTCAGGTATATCTGCCGTGAGACGCTCTAGATCATGCTCCAACTCAGCTAGTACTTCTGCAGCCGCGTCCTGTGGGGCCGGTACCGGTGCAGCTGGATGTAGTCTATCAAAAGGCCGGAGGTTGGCTGGACGCTGTGGACCAACATCTGCATTTTGAAAATTTTACTGTTAGTTTTGAGACGATATATATGAAAAATAAAAAAATACATAATTAGAAAACTTGTGAAAATTAAAGTACCTCTGTCATCCCATTGTTCTCCCGGTGGAAGAACCATGTCCGGATCACCTCTAAAATCCACTCCGGCATACGGAAAGTCCTGTATCGAAAAAACCTGGTCCTCTAACCAGTGAAAGTAACTATCTGAGAATCGAACCACCGCCGTGCCCTCGTCAGGATGCCGGGCCATCACCGCAACCCATCGTATCAGCTTTGGCTCCCGAGGACCCAAGATATCAACAGTGAGTTGCTGAGGGATCAGCATTGGAACTCTCTCCAAGGCAAAGCTCACGACTAGAGGCCCATATCCAAAAGTCTTTAGTCGTCCGTTCTTTGCCTTGGTCAGTTGGCTCTTCATATGAGCCGACACAGCTTCACACCAGTTGAAAATGGTGCCTTGGTAACAGTCAATTGCCATCCGCATTTGGGATCCGGAAGCAATGTGTAAAGCGGCCGCGCCGCAAATTCTGGTAACCGTGAACGCTATGACTTTGAGTTCACGCAGAGTGATGTGTTTTATCTCTATGCCTTTCGAATGGTGAGCCCCAGGTGTGCACCACTCGTCGCGGAGACTATCAAGGGATTGGCCACCCGGCCTAGTCCCCGCAAGACTGAGTTGCTCGCCTCTGTTCGGCAAGCCAGTGAGAAAGTATACATCCGAGGGCTCTATCTCGAGCTGGTGCCCTCCTATGTAAAAGCATTGTTCTTGAACGTTCCATCGATCAACCAGCCATTCCAAGAATCTTACCTGGCCCCTCATGCCCGGTATGGTCCAGTATTTGTATAATCCGCATGCTCTTAGGGCATCCAGAGAAGGTTGATGATTTATTGCAACTTCATCATCCTCTACATGCTCTCTTTCTCTCCAATCTAACATGGTTAATACCCTGCACATCAGAAATAGCAATTAGAAATTGATTTGGGAATTTTTGGTAGTTTTTTGAGGGAGTTGGGGTTTTGAAATGCGCACTTCTCGGAAGACGCACCCCGGCTTTGTAGCACAGGGCGCCCGGACGCGGCTGGCCTGAAGGCGGGCTGCGTCTTCCGACTATTTTCCCGTATGAGAAAAAGTCGGGGGACGCGGGTCACCCGAAGGGCACCCGCGTCCGCCGAGAAGCGCATTCCAAAACCAAAACCCCCCCAAAAAATGAAACTAAGACCTAAAAATTAATTCTAAACGGATAGAAATGCAGAGTAGGATGTGTAAAATACCTGGATAAGACGGCGTTCGATTCCGACGGTCGGATTTTCCGCAGCGACCACGGGAAATTTTCTTGTCAAAAGCTCCTTTTTCAACCTCAACAGTGAAACGGTAAAAATGACATGGTAAAAGGTCTTTTTATAGGTTTTTTGGATGAATTAGTTCATTTTTTACCATGAAAAGGTATTTCTCGATGTATTTTTGCCTATTTTAAACAGGTATGAGTAATGTGTTGCTTTTGTGCAGGACAAAGGGATTTCGAGGGAAATTGTAATTTTTCACAAACAAAAATATCAGAGTCATCTTTTAAGCCCTTTTCTGACTCCTAAAACATGAAAAGATCGCCGAGCGTTTCTTTTACACTCGTTAAAACGGAATTAAAAGACGGTCCCCTTTTAGCTCTTTTCTGACCGCAAAATCAGGAAAAGATTGCCGGGTTTTTGTCGTTTCAAACTCGATAAGGAAATAAAACGACGTGTCCTTGATCGCTTTTTACTTTTCAGGTCAACGACACTATTATGAAAGTACTCCTTGGTCGCAAGATCAAGCGGTTCCCCCAGGTATTATTTTATACTTTTTCGGGCTTGAGGGACACAAATGTACGAAAAAGTTCAACGTGGAGTCTCCTTTAGTTTTTTCAGACTCTCTAAAATTGAAAAACGCCGAGTTTTTCCTATACTGGGCTCGTTAAATTTTTACAGTAGAGGACCTGTTCAATTACAAACAGGAACGAACCACTCCTTCCTAGGGTTCGAATTTAAACTAGGTTGGACTCGTCCGAAGGATGAGCTTATAATCAAGCATATGTTATCCTCCTCAAGCTTGTTAAAAATAAAGAGGTACTTGCCAGAAATGGTGGGGGAAAAGAGAGAAGAATGAACCTGTTTGTTACCTTTTGTCTCGAAAGAAACTTTACCACTGCTCTTGAACACGACACTGTTTCATTCACCTGGGTTGGGAAATCTTTTACCTCACAGTTGATCAAACCACTTTGAAAGTCTTTAACCGGGTTCCGGGGATTAACTTTGAGTTATTCGTCACCAAGCCATCTGTCGTGTCGTTATGTGTTCAAGAGGTCTGCAAGCAAAACTTTCATCTGCAAAATACTTGTCATCCATTTGACCATCCCTGAGTCAGTCCTTACAGCAACATTTCTTCAACTTGAACAATGATTTCGTGTTGCGGGCTTGCCTGCAACGGGTCGCTTTCTATCGACATCGACACATTATCTAGAAAGATGACTTAGGAATCGACAGTACCTTGAAGTCTGCATGCATCAATGGCAGGTTTCTCGCCTTTGACGTCAGTTTACATCATTGACTTTCGATCAAAGGATTCCGTGAAGTGTTCGACATCAAAACATCTATTCACATTTCACGGGTTGTGCTTGGTACTTTGAGAACCATTGACATTACTGGTGGTCTCTCTCACGCTTGTTAACAGTTTACATCATCGACTGGTAATCAAGTGGTTTCTAACATGTTCGACATCAAATCATTTAATCACATGGCTAGAATCGTACCAATTCGGGAAGTAGAAGTGAAGACCCTGGATCTAGTTTCTACCATCCAGGCTGCGAGGAGTTTTGTATTCATTATCTATGTAGACTAATCATAAACAGATGGCTGCGTCCATACTGTGTCTACAAAAGTCTATAAAAATGATGTACTGCAAGATCATTCCTGTATCAGAGTAGTTAGTCCATTAGTTAAAGTTTTGAATCTGAGTATGGGAATGCCTACCTCAGTGATGATATAATCTTATACATGTATTTTGTGTTGAAAATTGCAGGTTCCAACCAAGTCATCCACAAGACAATCCTTGAAATGATAAAGCGCTTCACCCTTCCTAGAATTACAAAACCCTAATCTATTCCAGGCTTCGCACTTTAGGGGGCAATCTGTTACACTAAAAAATGTCACCATGACTATTTACAGTTAGTATGGCTCAATCAACAGTCATGCTACCCTCTTAGGCAAGTCTTATGCCTCTGCTATCCATCTCAAACTCAAAGAAGAGAGAAAGTCTTGTAAAAAATATGTTTATCTCTGGGGACGCAGGTTCTCTCAAGCCTTAGCTGCGGGGACGCTCACAATGTTCACAAAGACTGCGTCTTTGGACGCTCTGTATATTAAGGGACAGGTGCGTCCTTCTGTAAAAGGCAAAATGCGCAAGTTTCATCTTAAAAAAGTTACTTGTGGTTACTTCTAGAACTTTCTAGAGGTCGGTTTGATGAAATGGATGCGCCTCCAGTTGGTTCATGTATCCCTATTAAGGAGGAACTTATCCCATCAATAAGGGAGCTATCCCACCCAAAGAGGGGGATTATCCCATTGATGGTGGACCTGAATAACCTCTTTACAGCACTATAAATAAAGGCATTGAGCCAGAGGGAGGGGAGGTTGAAGCTATACATTTTCTTTGGGTAAATGCTGCAGGAATTAGGACTCCCATTTAGAGCCTTGTGAGGAGAGATTGTCTTTGCTTGATTCTACTTGGAAGTGGGTGAGCTTTGTCAAAGTAGAGGAAAACCCTTGATGGACCCTGGGAGGAACTTGCACAACACCAAGGCCAAGTTGTAAGAGTTTCTTTGTTTCGTTATTAATACAAACTAGTTCATTTTTCTCAATAGCTTGTGTTAATGAGTTATTTCATGTGTTCCTTGGTCTGCATGTTGAATATATGTTTTATTATATGAGATGCAAGTGCTTGGTAATTTTTTGATTGTTTGTGGTTGCAGGAATTGATGTGAAGGAGGAGCTCATCCGAATCGGCAAGGACGGACTACAACAACGGCGTTTTGGAATAAGGTAAGCCTAAACACTTGTAGTTTTCATGTTTTAAAAGGTGTATTTAGAGAAAGATCGCTCCATTTTGTCTTGTTTGTCGCTAGAGAGTTTAGACTCCTAGGGAGGTCAGCTGTGTCCGCACAAACGACTTTTTCCGCCACGACATCTGCTGAAAACTTGGTCTCTAGTTTGTTGTAAACATATGATCTGATTGATTCTTCTTTGCATATCACTTGGTTCAGCTTGGCTTTCCTGAAGAAGTTTCATAACAGGCACTCCTAGTGATGAAGGAAATTTGGCCTCTAATCCATAAACCAACTCATATGGGCTGGTCCCAATTGATCTTTTGGTTGTTAGTCTATCTGCCCATAGGGCATTCACAAGCTTCTTATGCCAATTCTTTTTGTTCTCTTCTAGTACTTTCTTTATGATGTTTACCAGACTTTTATTTGATGACTCAGCAAGGCCATTTCCTTGGGGATAGTATGTAGTAGAATGGCCCAAGGTGATGTGAAATTTATGGCAGAAGTTCACCATTTTCTTGGATCTAAAAGCAGCAGCATTGTCTGTTATTATTTTATCAGGACAGCCAAATCTATCCAATATGTTGTTTTCCAAAAACTGAATGATAGTGGAATCATTTGCTTCTCTGCATGGAACAGCTTCAATCCACTTGGTGAAGTAGTCTGTGGCTGTTAAGATCCATCTATGTTGGCCTGAGGATGAGGGATGAATTTCCCCAATGAAATCCAAGCCCCATTGTTGAAAAGGTCTCTCTATTGCAATAGGCCTCAAGGGAAGTGGCAGCAACTGTCTCTTTCCCTCAAACACTTGACATTTATGACATGAGGTGGTGAATTTCTTGACATCAGAGAACATGGTGGGCCAGTAGTACCCAGCCCTTAGTATTTTATCCACAGTGGACTTCCAGTACAAGTGTCCACCACAGTCACCTGCATGAAATTCCTTTATGATATTGTCAGTTTCACTCTCAATTAGGCAGTTTAGCAATATGCCTTCATGATTTTTCCACAATAAATTTCCATCCATAATACAGAATTTAGAAGCTTTCATTTTTAAGAACCTACATTTAGTTCTGGACAATCCTGGGGGAGCACACAGGTTTTGCAATACATAACATATATCAGAGTACCAAGGGGATTGCTCAAAGGCTACATTGATCTTTGGAGTCGCCAGCTCCGGTTCACTGTCCAGCTGGTTAATGTCTAAGGCTTGGAAATTTGCTTCTGTCATTAATTTGGCCAAGCCTTGCCCTTTTATTAGTTTTGTAGGTTTTATCTCAATGTTAGATTCCAAGATGTTGGCAATCCACTTTCCTCTTCTACCCTCTAAATTTTCTTGGGTGAGAATGTCTTTGACAATAGGACTTGGCACGTATGCTATAACATGGGAATAAAGGATGTAAATCCTAAAGTCTTTAATGGCTTTGACCAAAGCATAAGCTTGCTTTTCCATGATTTGATACTTTAAAGGTGCATCTCTAAGAGCTTTGCTAAAGAAAGAAATTGGCTTCTCATTTCCTTGGTCATCTTTTTGCAACAAAACAGCAGCAATAGTATGCTGGGAGGCAAAAGAGAAAATGATAAATTCTCTGTCAAACTGAGGATTGGTCAACACTGGGGTTTGGGTAAGGGCCAGTTTTATACCTTCAAAGGCTTGATTGGCTTCAACAGTCCATTTGACTTTTGAATCTTTCTTTAGCATGTTATTTAATAATCTGATTAGTTCTGCTAAGTTTGGGATAAACCTTCTCAAAAAATTGATTTTTCCCAAGAATCCTTGCAACTCTTTGACATTTCTTGGGTGGGGCATTTGTAGGATAGCCTGTATCCTATCTGGGTCAATTCTAATGCCATCTTTAGAAATGATGTGGCCCAATAGCTTACCTTCCTCTAAACCAAACAGGGATTTCTTGGGATTCAAGGAAATTCCATATTTTCTGCATTTTAGGAAGATCTGTCTCAAATGTTTTATATGTTCTTGGTCTGATTTTGAAAAAGGTGTAAGGTCATCTAGGTAAATGACTAAAAAGTCATGAATCTCCTTGGCAAAAGCAATATCCATGGCTCTTTGAAAAGTTGCCCTTGCATTTTTTAATCCAAAAGGCATCTTTACATATTTGAAAGTTCCCCATGGGGTAGTGAATGTCGTTTTGTCTTGATCATCAGGGTGTACCAGGATTTGATTGAAGCCTGAAAATCCATCCAGTAATGAGATCCTTGAGGCCCCTACCACTCTTTGGAGAATGTGATCCATCTTGGGTAAGGGATAGTTGTCTTTGAGGGATACTTGGTTCAGATTCCTTAAGTCCACACATAGCCTAATTTCACCAGTCTTCTTTCTTGTAGGGACTAAGTTGGAGATCCATTCAGAGAATCTGATTGGTGCTATGATGCCTGCCTTGAACATTTTCTGTACTTCTTGTTCCATTGCTGGGAGAAGCATAGGATTGATTCTCCTCAATTTTTGTTTAAAGGGCTTTTGATCAGGTTTGAGAGGGATTGTATGCTGGATAACAGAGGTGTCATAGGACTTTAGGTCCTCATAACTCCATGCAAAGACATCCTGGAACTCTTTAAAGAGGTCAATGTATTTAGGCTTTTGGTCAGGAGGTAAAGATGCAGACAATTTAATTATTTTGGGTTTGTCAATTGTACCTATGTTACATTCTTCAATGGCTGCATTTAAGGGCTGCATTTTTGGTTTTCTGGGGATATCATTTGAGTCAAAGATGTCTTCTAGTGGAGTTAGGCCTGTTGGTAGAAAATTGTCTTTCAGCTCTATGATTTCAGTTTCAGCATTGGCCACTTCCTCACCATTGATTGATTGAATTTGCTGAATGTTGTCCTCATTGAAAATAGTTGGATTTAGCATTTGTTTTGCTGTTCTAGGTGATATTGGGTGAGTAGTTTTCTGAAACTGTATTTGTGATTGACTTGTTGTATCAAGTATTTGTGATTGACTTGCTGTATCAAGTATTTGTGATTGACTTGCTGTATCAGTGTCAATATTTAATCCTGCAAATTCTTGTTGCAGAGTTAAAAAATGGTTTATTTGCTTGTCATCCTCAAATACTTGCCAATCATTAACATTGTTTGGAATGGAGGGTCTGTGTTTTACCTCAGCTGTAAAACAATGATGGGGCTCAAAAGGCAGTTTGCAGGTACTTGCAAAGGTGGCCAAACTATGAGCGTACAGATTGTGGGTTCTAGGAATTTTAGTGATTTGGAATTCAAAGAAAAAGTTTAGTACCTCAGCAACAGCAGACCTATAAGTCCTTAGTCTTTTGTCATTGGTGACAAAGTTTCCCTTCACTTGTTGAATAACTAGATCTGAATCACCCATGATTGAAACCCTGGCAGCTTGTAAGAACTTTACTAACTTGAGGCCTAGTAAAAGAGCTTCATACTCTGCCATGTTATTAGTACATCTGAAGTTTAATCTATAGGCTCTGCCTTCCACATGACTATTTTCTTTGTTGTGTACCCAAACTCCGGCTCCTGCCCCTAACTTGTTGACTGAGCCATCAAATTCGAGGAACCATAGAATATCTTGTTGTGGGGGAGATTTAACAATCTGTTCATGGGCTGGCAAAGTAAGTTGAAGTTGTGGTTTTTCATCTGGCTTGTATTTTAGGACAGTCTCATCGTTTGATTGGATATTCTTGACAACTAGGGCAGCAGCAGCATCTAGTGTTTGATTGACTGTCGTTTCATTGGAGTCTTCCTCCTGTATGAGTATCTTGGTTTCAACCTCACCTTTTGAGGGAGTTGTGTTGTCATTGAAGAGAATGTATGAGTCTATGTCTGAATGGACAGCATATATGGGAAAGTTTTGAGGCTTTTCTTCACTGCTGACCATGTATTTCATGAGTGTTTCTCTGTACAGTCTTTTTGGTTGCCCAAAAACAGAGATGGTGGCATATGACATGTCTAATTGCAGGGAACCTTGGAGTTTAGCTCCCCAAGATCTTGATAACAGCATCCCATACTTAGGTGGAATATCAGCAACTACCACATCCATTAGGATTGTCTTGTTTGGGTATTGAATCAGAGACACACATAAATCTTTTATGAGACCTAGACACTTGACTTGGCTGGAGTCAAAGGAAAACAGGTCCTTATATGGTCTTGTTATGTCTAGATTCAATCTCTCCATGACTGTTTTTGGCATGAGATTGTGAGAGGCACCTGAGTCAAACATTGCATTATGTAATATTTTATCATGAATATGTAAACTGACATAGAAAGGTAATACCCCTGTGACTACCGCTTTTCCATCCACTTCTGGGCCAAACAGGAGTTCTGGGGTGTCATCCAGCACATTAACATCATCTTTGTTGCTAGTGAGTTGAAGGAACTTCTTGATCTGTAGTTTATAGATGTCATGCTTGGCTAGTTCTGAGAGAGGAATTGCTATCTTTAGTTTGCCAATTTCAGTTTCTAGGTCAAAGGGTTTTTCAGATTGGGTCTTGGGGTTATGGATAACAGTCCTTTCCTTGCTTATTAAATCTTCTTCTTGATTTTTATCTTGACTTTGGGACTTGCCTCTTTTACTCATCTCTTGGGGAGTATCATTTAAATTAGGTTGAGAAGGTGAAGTGGCCACAGGCTGCTGTTTTAAGGACAGTGGTTCAGTGATCTCTACAATAATCACTTCTTCTGCAGGTGAATTTATTTTGTCATTAGGTTCTGTGACTATGACTCTTTCAGGCTGCTGATTATCCTTTATCTTTTCAGGCTGGTTTACATTCACAGTTCTGCTCCTCAGCTTGTATTGTTTATGGACTTCATAAACAGCAGTGTCATAGCCTTGTTTAAAGTCAAAGGATTCACCTGATTTAGTTTGGAATAGTTTGATTTCATCATCCTCATGATCTTCTTGTGTTAAAAAAACTTGACTTTCACCATCTAGACCCATTAAATTAATCTCAGGATCTTCATTGGGCTCTGTTGATGTGGAAGTTTCTGCATAATTTTCTTGGAAAGGGGGTCTTATGTCTTGGTCAGCACTGGCCTTGCCAACATTTGGGTTTTGAGTTCTCCTAAAATTTGGATTCCTAGGAGGGTTGTTTTGTGGTGCTTCCCATGATGATTTTCTCTCAATCGATTCCACTCTGTCGCCTAATCTTTTCATTCCATTGAGTATTGCATCCAGCTTCTGATCAAAGGCAGAGGGTTCCTCTTTGAAAACAGTCCTCTTTTCCAACCTTGCCCTGTTTCTTTTGGCAATTAGGTTGGCTTCCACTGTAACAGCAACCCTTTGGGCCTCTACAAGGGATTGAGGATCTCTTTCCTTCAACTGATAGGCCATGTCAGGGTCAAAACCATCAGGAAATTTGTACAAGGCTAAATCAGGAGGAGGTCTTAAATTTTGTGGAATCGCGTTATATACATTGTTAAATCTTGCACAATACTCCAAAACAGTCTCTTGGGGACCTCTTTTGATAGTGTCATATTCCCCAAGTATGTGCAGAGGATCTTTCTTCTTCTCCCATCTGCTAGTAAAGGCTTGATACAGTTCATCAGGAGTTGTGATGGAGTTTGCATTCAGGGATCTAAACCAAGTTCTTACATCCCCAGTTAGGCTTTGAACAAACATCCTCATTCTGACACTGTCATCATCTATTTCATAGGTCTCAAAATGGTCTTGCATCCTCTTAGCATGCTGGACAGCTGTCAGAGGGCCATTGGAGTCAAAATATGAGATTTTGGTTTGGTAATCTTGAGGTAGAGCTGCAGCATTAGCTGGTATCTGCAAGGGTGCATATCTGTTAGCCATATTTACAGGGTTTAGAGGATTAACAGGGGCAGCTGGGATAATAGGAACAGTGGGTACCACAGGGGTAATAGGTAAGGGTGAACCTAGAGTGTTGGTCAAGGGGATATGTGCAGTGGATGAAGATGTGAGAGGAGGACTTTGAGATGTGGATGGTGAACTAGGGGAACTAGGGGTAGACCGGAAAAGGACCTTGCATGGAGTAGAGATAAGGCTGGGATGATCTGAATCTGAGGTTAGATCAGCAGGCTGCTCCTGCCTTTGCTGCCTCCTAATGTTTCTAGGGATGGTATTTGGATTATCAACAATGATGGGTGGATTAGGGTCAGGATTTGCCCTAGTGTGCCGTGGATTTTTCTTGGGAGCCAGCTTCTAACTGTTTTTTAGGATTTTATAGGAAATTTTTATATCTTCAAGGACTGGATAAAGATTTTGGAATGGTTGTATATATTTCAAAGCTGAGATGAAGACTCACTGAAAAAGCTCTTCCCTAAAGCTGTCAATGTGACACAGAAACAGCTTTGCAGGCCTCCTGACTGATTTCAGGCTTGATCTGTAGCTTTGAGAGATGTATAGAAATTGAAAAATCCTTCGGTCCCCAGTGGAGTCGCCAATTATGTTAACACCCAGGTTGTTCCCTATGACTCCCAAGGGAATACGGCCGGGGTAACCACTAACCAATCTTTGGATCACAGTTCCTAGCCACACTGTAATCAGAGAGGGCTCTCTCTTTATAATTTGTCTCTGTTTTGATGGTGTTTTAGGCTAGTTATTATGCTCAGGTTTTGGTTTATGTTTTGGTTGAAGGACTTCTTCCAGGGCTTAAGGTGTAGTGTTCAGAGAATAGTATATCATTGGGCAATGGAGTCTGGAGTTGTGAAATGCTTTGAAATGCAGGATTGGTGATGTTCGGACTGCAGGGCCTATTGTGTATCTTTAAACAAACAAATTTAAACTTAAGTGGTGAAGCATGGTCTGCCAACAGAAAGCAATTAAGAATTTTCTATTGAGCTGGTGATATGAAAGTGAAACATGTTGCACAGGAGCAAACTTGAATTCCTGAAACAAAGCTCACTGTGAAAGATATATTCTGAAAGTGCAGCAATTAAGAATTACACTTATCAAGATTACAGCTGAAGAAAAACATTCATTAACAACACAGATTGAACTCAGGGTATTCCTTGAATAAGTCCTGAAGGTTATTCTTTTTCCTTGTTGCTAAACGCTTAGAAATTAGAAACATATATGGGTTGTAAAAGATTAAAGCACATAACAAAGAGAGTTACAGAAACTTATTGTATTGTGAAGTACACAGAAATCCTGCAGTTTTCAACAGACACCAGAACGCATTCAACACTTCAGAAATCCGAGAAATTCCATCACTTTCTTTATTAAACTTCTGAAAGGATTACAGCATAAGAACTTCTTCAGGAGAAATCAACCACAACCCTTTTCAAAACATGCGAAGGGGACTTTATAGAAATGTTTATACAAAATATCTCAGGCATTGAGTCATCTGAGAGAGAAATATCTTCATTGTTTCGTACAGAAAAGTAGAAAAGAAGTTATTGCAGCTTTGAATGCAACATAACTGCTCTTTAAGTCTGTCAGAGGATATTTTGACCTTTGGAGGTCACTGAGTCGGTTGGAACGCTTTGCTTTAATGCTGGAAAATGTGCCTTTACGTTTGTTGCGCTGTATGTTCTCGGCCCTGCCACCTGTGACTGTGCTTGCTGTTGTGGTGACTGAATAGCCCTGCTGAGTTGGCTCAGCCTTTTCATCTTTCCTTTGTATGCTGATTTTATTAAACTGTGCTTTGCATAACAATTCATATTTTTATAAACAAAATTTGGTGAATGGCTCACTGTTTACAAAATTGTTTGTATTGCTTTGGTCCACCAGTCATGTGTAGGTAATTGATGCCTGAGGATTGCATCTATAGTCTCCTCTGCCTCTGTATACTTATAAAAGTTGGGAGGGGCCTCAAACAGGTGTTTGATTTCATTCATTATAAAAAATAGATTCTCTACTATGTTATAGAGAGTCTGTCCTGTGGCTGGCCCTGTTTCCTCTGAGGTGCTGGGCTTCTCGTTGATTTGACTAGTGGCAAATGTGTTGACCCTTTTGGCATACTGGTCATGCGTGAACAATCTCCCTGCGCTGTTCAGTAAGCTAGGGAGCCCTCTGTTTTCTAACACCTGAAATTTCTCCAAAAATCTGTTCACCTCAGTCTGCATATCCTGGGTTCTTCTTTCCAATGTCTGCACTAAGTTTCTCAGTGTGAGAACCCTTTTGATCAACTGAATGTGCTCAGTTCTGTTTGGAATTCCCATGGCAGCCAACTGAGTGCTTGTCCTATTGTTAAGCACATTGATCATCCTGGTGGCTATCTCAGGCATGTTGCTTAGAGCAGCTCTTGCTCTCTGAATTTCAGTGTGTGCTTTTGGAATGAGGTCCAACTGCTCATGGATTGTTTCAATATATTGCCATTGCTCATTTATAGATTGGCCAATGTTAGCCCATAGCACTATTTTAAGCTCAGCCACCACCTTATCTAATTTGAGCTCATTTTCTAGCTCTTTGATTTTATCTTTGAGGGCTTTTATCTCCTTGCCCTTTTCTGCCACAGACTGCTTGGATTTATCATATCTGTAATTCACTTTGGCCAATTTATCCCTGGTCTCATTCAGCTCTGTCATTTGAGCTTCCAGGGCCTGGATCTCATTCCTCAGCTTTTGCATGTCCAGGCTTGGGGCCTGCTCTGTTGCTGGTGGTGCTGCTGAGGTGGATGTTGCTGCTTGTTCTGGCTGTTGAGGAGGAGGAACAGTAGGTGGAGCAGTTTCCTCAAGATTTATTACTTCAGGAGGAGGCTGGGAGGTCTGTCCTTCTTCTCTTTGTTTCAAAGCTGCCTGTAATGCTGCCTGTGCAGCCTCTGATTCTCCTAGCTTTTCTTGTGCCTGGATGAGCTGTTTGTAGAGAGACACCAGCAAATTTGTGGCTTATTTATCATGCCTCTGCTGGGAAACCTCATCTGTTTGAGGGTGGATTGTGGCTGGCATTTTTATCTTTTTCTTCAAGGCAGCCATGTCTGCATCCCTTAACTTCAATATCTCCTGGATGCCTTTGATATCTTTGGGATCATGCCCAATTTCAATAATTATATCTTCTAAGGACCTAATTCTGTTGTCCTTAGCCTGTGATGATGCCCTTTCCAACTCAAGTTGGGCAGCTGTATTATTAAGGCTATTTTCCAGCCTGTAGTTGTCCAAGGTTTTTTCTGCCAAGGAGGCATAGACCATCTCACCTGTTTGTTTGTGCAACTCAATTTTATCCATTGGGTGGATGTCTTTGGCAAGGACCTCAAGATTGGTCCTTATATAATCTGCATGAGTTTGGGGCTGTGCTACAGCTGGTAAGAAATGACTCATGATCATCTTTCCTTCACTGACATCAAAAGCAGACATCAGTCTTTGCTGGTTGGTGGGAGCCATCTTCAGCAAGTGATTATACAGCTGTATTTTTATGGGCTCACTCCTTTTCTTTATGTCTATGAACTGCTGTTTGATGCTGAGTTCACCCTCCCTCTACTGGCTAGAGGAGCTGACTTCTCCTCCCACAGTTCTGTTCTGTTCCCCTTGGAAGGAACTTGCAGATACTTCCCTGCTGGGTGGGCCCATGCCCAGAGACTGCCCTGTTGGCATTTCCTCATCCGAGAAAGGGTTCATTCTCTGTCTTTTCTCACCATGACTTTCTGATGTGGTCAAGGGAGTCTCTCTGTCCCTTTTTCTGCTAGTATCCTCCTTTTGTGGAGTTTGGAGGATTGATGCATCAACTGATGTTTCTTGCCTAGGAGGCACTGTATTTTGTGCCTGTTGTTCTGTGGAAATGGGGGCTTCAACTGTCCCTTCTTGCTGTGGGGGCTGCTCTTTATTATGCTGCCCTTCTTCTTGCTGCATTTCCTGTTGTTGTTGTTGTACCTGTTGCTGTTGTTGCTGCACCTTCTCATGCTGTGGCCGTTCAGTATCCATTTCTTTTTCCTTTCCCTTGCCAGATATATCTTCAGTGGCTTTGGGTGGTTGCTGGTTTGCAGTCGAGGAGGATGAAACTGCTCCCACTTGTGTGCTTGGCAGTGAAAACACCTGTGAACAAAGTTCAAGGTCAGCCATCTTTTTAAGATTCCTCACTGCTCTTTGATTCAGCTCTTCTTGTGTAACCGGCTCTTCTAGGGTTCCTCTCCTCCATTTTGCTTGGTTAGCATGTTTTTCAATGTGAGGGATTTTTAGATGATCATAGCCAGAGAGCCTATATCTGAGCCTTCTCAAAGTGATGAAGTGGTTGGGGTCATAAGGTTTCCAGAGGAAACTAGTTTGAAGGCCAAGGGACTCAAGCATCCTGTCTGCTTCTTTCCAACCTTCCTCCCTTTGGTTATAGACAAAGTGGCCCAGTTGGTTCCTGACTTTCAACTGTGCTTTCTTTCCTTTGCCTGAAAAGTGAAGCACATCAACATTGCCAAACTGCCTAAGTATTCTAGGGCAAATAACCTCATAGGCACATATCTGGGTAGTCTGTAGGGAGGCAGTTCACACCCATACATCCTGATGATGGTGTGGTGCTGGTAAAAGTACCAGTCCCCAATGCTGTATGATTTGGATAGCTGCAGGATCCTTTGCATTTCATCTGTGAGCCTTGGAGGGGGTGAGCCCATCATTATTGACATAGCTGGGTGAATGAACTGATCTATGAACTCACAATAGGTATAAGGAGTTTCACCTCTACAATGGAAAACAGATGACCAATAGACCATTGATCTTGGATTGCCTTGGGCATCCTCTCTTTTGATTGGAAAAGAGAATTTCTGATGTTGATGATATAAGATCAAGTGGTAAATGTAAGAGGTATACCTGAACACTCTTTCTCTTGCCAGGTTCATTAGTTTCTCATGTATTTTGTCTACTATATAGGTGGCATAGTCATAGCAGATAGGAGACTTGCCAGGAGCAAACATGAGCATGATTACCAGCACAGTTTGATCAAAAAACTCAATGGAGTTGTAGCCCAAAATGGGACTAATCATGTCTGCCAGATCTCTGCCTAGTTGGTTGAGGTATACTTGATTGATAGGAGGATACTTCACAGAGTCAGAGCCAATGTATAACTGGTTTAGTTTGGTAACCTGAGCATCTGTCATTCTGGCTCCTCGATTTATCACGTCTACAAGTGATAGAGGGACCAGTTTCTTCTCAGTCCTGAAGCAGAGCATATCCTTGATAGCTTCTGGGGTGACATAAAACACAACTGATCCTGAAGGGTCAAGAACTGCCCTCTGAGTGGGGTCATAATTTTCAGCACACAGATGGATCAACTCAGGGAATTGGTTAACTTGAGGGAGCTTGAAAATAGGGAGGAATGAGCTCCATATACCCAGCACATCTGTTCCAGCCTCATGCTTAGCCTTCAGTTCATTAAGAAGGTGAATGTGGAACTTGGTACCCATCAGCATTTCCTCTTAAATCTAATAGTCCATGTCTGCCAGAGACTGCCATTCCAAATGTCTCTGAGGGGCATTTAATGGAGCAATGTTTAGTGCTATTGGAGCCACTGGTGGATCCATGACTTCTCCTAGGATTTATGAACAGAGTTGATATGCAGAGCAACACCAAGAGTTTTCTTTGAGGGAGAAATGTGAATCGTTTGGAACAAAGAGTGAGTGAGACACTTGCAGCAATTGAAATACTGCTTAAAGGACTGACAAAACAGTAGCAGGACTGAGCAAAGTGTTTCCTGTGGTGAATTTGGTCAGTTAAGGTACCTAGTTCACGACTGCGCGAACTAGCTGCGAATTTCAACTCAATTTGTCAAATGCGGCCCTGTAGGAGTTTAATGGCTTCACTGGCTGGATATAAGTGTAGGTCACAGTGTGTTTAACGGTGAAAACAGAGTTTTAAAGTCTGTTAACAGTTCATTTGCGGAATTATGGATAAAACCAGGTTTATGGGATGATTTTGAAGAATACCTGGTGAATTCGTCGGCAAGAGTTGCGAATGCAGGTGCAATGGAGGCTCTGGCGGTCTCGGAATCGTCTTTAGCAAGCTGGTGCTGGTTTGGACGTGAACAGCATGCAGAAGTAACAGTAGTGTTTTTTGCCAAAAGTGGAAAAAACACGAGATTTTGGCCTAAAAATGGATTTTTGGCAATATTGGCGCGTTTTTGGGATGACATCAGCATGACGTCATCGGGTGGGGTCGGAGACGGATGACGTCAGCATGATGTCATCGGGTGAGGTGGCGAGCTGCTATTGGTCCACGGGGATGATGCGGTGGCAGACACATTGGCACGGGGGCGGACAAAAAGGTTGACGCAATGGCGGGGTGGCAATGACGTGGGGATGACGTTGGATGAGCGGATTGACAGAAACCAGAAACGGTTGGTGGTTTTGTATCGCACCGCTATATCTACGGAGGTGGAATGTGTCAGGCGTACCTCCGATGCATTGTGGGGAAGGCGCGTGGCGAGCACCTGACGTCACCTTCTGACAGATATCGAAAGGTATCTGTCGGACGTCGGGGCCGCTCCGATATCAACGAGGGCCGTCGGATCACATGGGTCAGATCCGACGGTTGACGGAAGGGTGATGTGATCGAACAATACGGATGGGGGCGAGATTAGTTTATTATTTGTTTTGGAAGCTGCACCCGGCGGAAAACATTAGGATATGGGTTTTTGTAAGGTTTTTTCAATGTATTTTGAAAAATCAAACATACGCGCCGAAACTTTGGATAAGCGGCCAAAGGTGGGTTTTTTGGGTTTTTTCATAATTTCAAAGGGGTTCATGGGTAGGAGGGGGCTTTTATAAGGTTTTTCTTTACAAACGAAGGTTTAATGGGTGGAATGATTTGAAAGAAGGGAGAGGGGTGAGGTTTAGGTTCATCAAAGTGACCAGATGCCAATTTGATCCCTGACAGAGGATTTATTTGCTAAAATGCCAAGGGGAGGGATATTTATACAAAATTTTGGGGTTTATACACCATGGTGTTAATAATAGTAGGGGAAGGGTAACATAGGGGAATTACATAATAGAGTTAGAGTTAATATGGGGGAAAATGTGAATGAGGGGGGGGAAATCACTAAGTTTATTAGAAACTTACTTAGTTTAGGGAGTAGATCAAAATGAAAAGAATTTTAGACAAGAAATGTGGCTTCTAAAAGATTAAGAACCACCATGAAACCATAATTTCTTCCATGAATCTCAACTGATGAGGGAGTGTTAGTAATGAAATGGAAAAGGGGAAGAAGGGAGGTTAGACCTGCTTCTTGCTTGCTGCAACTTGATGAAGAATAACACCTTCTTAACTCATTGATTTTGCTTTGGTAAACAAAGTTAGCACACATGCAACTTATAAGAAATGACCTTTCTGCAACCCCAACTGCCTACCCATCTATTTGCCTAGCATTTTTTATTTCTTCCTGGAGGGTGCACTTGGACTTGCAGACCCTTACTTGCCTTTTCTTTTCTTTGGCTTTTTCTTTTGTTTTTCTATCTACTTCTACCCTTATTTCTTCCAAGGTCCCAGATTAAGCTGTTGGGAGCCTTTTCTTCTCTACCTCAACTACTTGTCTGCCAAGATTAAACAGTTTGGACAAACTTCTTTCTCTATTCTACAACTGAAAATTCAAAACATGGCATGATCTAGATTAGACTGTTGGACCATCCATCAAAATTTAGTCCCCATCAAGCTATAAGCACAGATTGTATTCTTATGGAAATATGTGATCTTTGCATCATCAAAGCAGAGCATATTTGGACCTTTTCATTTCCAATCATGAAATATGAAACCTATTGGTATAGGTAGCTAACATGCTGGACCTGCTGCATGTGCTCTTCTGATGCTTCTTTGTGAATATCCACTATCTGCCTTAGCGCATATAGTCCCTGTATCTGTGCGAGCTTGCCCTCAATATTGGTTGTATGGTGAAGGCCTCATCAATCTAAGGCTAGACGCGCACTTTGAGAAGTGCCTCTTTCTGTCTTGCAGCATCTACCTGCCCTTTCAGTGCCCTTGCTTACTGCATCTTTGCTAACCGTTGGGTGAGGACGACTGTCTGTCCAAGTCCCCTTACATTGTCATACTGCTCCTATAGTTCACGCGCCTCTGTTTCCAGGCGTTGTATGTTGGGGTCCTCCTGCAAGGATGTGAGGACATCAAAAGCTTGGTCCAACATACCAGTACAGTCCTGCACTTCCCATCAAATTTCTTCTAGTCCTATTTGAATCATGCTAATGCGCTATTCTCTGACTTCCAGAGGAGTGGAAGGTTACGCCTTCAACCGTAGCTCAACAATCTGGAGGTTCAACTCCAACTCTACCCACGTTGTTTCCTCGCGCGCGGTTCGGACTCCACTTGCCAGATAGTAGATCCGCATCTCTGTGGGTAGGTTTGTAGTGATGGAAAATTCTAGAATGTGCCGGCATGCTTCATCAACTATTTGCACAATCTGCTGATTCTATGACCCTAGTTGGTCACACTCCGGACTGAGTTGTTCAATGTTTATCTTTTGCTCACTCAATACCTAGATCACACGGCCCTCCAGGTATTGTGATGCCATCCTGTAGTTGATACAATGTGTCTCGCAAAAAGGCAGCCAAATTAAGGCCCATTCCCTTGATCCTGCTAACCGCAGCTCTGTCATCCTCATTCTCCGCTGTTACCGCTCCTTTCGGTAGCACTATAGTGTTGGCCATCTTTTCGCGTAGCAGTTGTTCTACTGATGTCATGCCTGTTGCGATGTGGGTAGACAAGGTACCCTCCTGCGGGGGCCACACCTATAATTCCTGCAACTGCACCCTTAGGGCCCCCAACACAGTCTACTGCTCTAACATGACTTTGTGGAGCGCTTCCTTGGTGACATCGCAAACCATTTCACCGATGTCGTAGAGGTCACCTTTCGTTAATGTGATCGAGTCGATGGCCAATTTGGAGGCCTTGACCTTTTTCCATGGACCCGATCTCTCTGTGACGCGTGGCCTTTTGAGTTGGGTGGAAGTTGTGCCTGGGTCTGCACCCTCTCCTGCAGGGTTTGTGTCCTCTGTCTCCTGTTCTGTAGATAATTCCTGGCCTTCCCCAGCCTGTGTTGTTGTGGCCCCTACTGTCTGCACTGTTGTTGCTGCTTCGGTGGCCTTTGTCTGCTCCGTAACTGCCTGTGCTGCCTCGTGGACTATCCTTACCTCGGCTGCCGCTTTTTCGTTGCACCTATTCTTCACCAGCTGTGTGACGCGCGGCTTGGATTCCCCCTTTCTTTTCTGTGCTGCCACCTTTTCCAATTCTACTAAATCCGGGGCGCACCACTCGGGAGGCCATGTCTCTAACACTGTAAAAATTGCATCATCCATGGCGATGAATGGGAGCTTGGTCCACTGCTGTGCCAGATCTTTCCACACCCTGATGTAGACATTGTGCATGTTCGCCTTGAAGTCTACAAAACTTTGCAGACTGTTGTACACCATGGGGGATAGGTGCAGCCTCCTATTGATCCACATATGGATGCTCGCCTCCATGAGCACCTAGAAAATCTTTGTATCGTGAATCCGCTTTGCTTCCTTGGTAGCCCAGAGCGACGCATACTTCCCGACCTCAAGTAAGTCATGCTCAATCTCCGAGAACTAGTTGTCCTCCATTAGTTCACCAACAACCAGCAAGATGGACAAGAGCAACCATGCGTAGTGGAAGGTCTTACCCTACTCCTGGGCCTCCTTGTAGTTGATCAAAAATTCTTCACAGAGGAACTCGGCCCAGTTGAATTGGACCCCCTCTGTGCATTGTTCAGCCAATGCAATCACCAGCGCTAGTACCTCATCAGTGCGGCATTTTCGCATTACCTTGCCGACCAGGAGTTGGGTGGCTACGCACACCCCTTTATCCTTGATACTAGTGATGGCATAACCCCTCTTTTTCTTTTCTAGCTTGTATTTGGCCTTCATGGCTTCCGCGAGGGCCAAATCACTGCTTTTTCTTGCTATTGTCGTGGGGTCTTTTCCCTTACAGGGAAGCCAGGAAATTCAGTGGATGAGAGCCACACTGATGGGAATAGGCTCCTCCAGCCATAAGTACCCATCGTGCACCAGGCAAAGCAGCTGCCTGATGACAAAAATGGTGATGGGCGCACGGTGAAAATGTGGTATCCACAATAGATGTAGCAACCCGGCCTTCTCCACACTGTGCAGCCATTTCTGTGGCTCTAACGTAATTACTAGCCCCTTTGTGGTCTGCTTCATGAGGCTCTCTGTCTCTAAGTGTGGGAACTTCTCGCTGTCCGCGAGGTCCCAGTCTTCAAACTTCATTGTGGGCACGCAGCCCAGGGGCGAGCCCTCAAACACAATTCCATCAGGAAGGAGCAGGGTCTGGAGTGCGCTCTTCATGGCATCCAGATCCTTTGGTATCTTTTCGCGGAGGAACGTACTCGGGAAATTTCACTGCAGAGCGCACTGGCTGGATATCCTCCTCTACTTCCTCTGCTTCCTCTACCTCAACGATCAGAGCCTATAAATCCTCCTCCTCTTCATCTGACTCAATGGTGACAACCTTGCCCTTTTCTTCCATTGAGAGCTTACTGAACTGTGGATTCCTTGGGGACATCCGGACTAGTCCCGTGGCCTGCTTATATTTCTTCAGTCTCAGTGTCCGAGGTGATTTTGGGATTTCTGGCACAACCCCAATCTCTTCGGAAACATCATGTACCGTGTGGGTTGGCGTGGCCTCACCAGTGGTTCCTTCCTCAAAGCCCAAACCTCGCCTGGTAGTCGTCATCTTGTCCATCTTGTATGCAGTCTTTCACAAACTTAGGGGCTCAGATATCGCTCGGCGCTCAACATTCCGTGTTCTAATCAACTGCTCAAATCTCAAGTGAAAAAGTGTTGTCTCATGGCCAGCCTTTGGAGCTTTATAGCGTCTTTTGAATTCAAATTTGACCATTCCCCCAATTTCGGGCCATCAATGCTTTCTTGGCGGCAGATTTTCCCAAATCTTGCCCATAATTCGCGTCTTAAATGCCCACCGCCCTCTCCATTTGGCCTTAAAGTGGACATCTCATCATGAACAGTAACACCAACGGTCACCTCCCAGCTTATCTATGTGGCAGCGTTGTCCCTCATGCATGGGCGCGAACCTTGGGATATGCTGATTCTGCGTGTAGGTCCCTTATCATGCAATTTCAAAACAGACTTCTTTATAGTCCCGCACTCTCTTTCAACTGCCTAGAGCACTGAGACTGTACTTCCTACGGCTAGTTAGAGGGCCACACCATCTGTGCGAGGCTTCAACTTGTCTTCCCGTATAGTCCGCGGGGAATCCTCAATTGTCCTCGCGACAACTGGCACCATGCATTCTATCGTATGTAGTGTGCTCCCCTAGTTACTGCGTTTGGTGAGATGCGGTCATAGCCATGGCAACAGAGTCATAAATTCTTGGCTATAGTCTTTTAAGTCAGTGATATGATCATCTGCACCTTGCCTTGTCACCCTTGGTCTACCGACGCGACATGCTTGCTTGATCTCGTTTTCCGGCCTTGTGACCTCTGCGTCCATCAAAAGGATTTTCTTCCTCAGCCATACCTGGTCTTTTTTGAGTTCACGAGTCTAAGGTTCCCTCACCGAATGGCTTCCTAAAGCCTTATGTGTTCAACCTCGCATAGCTGTGTGATTTCTTCGTCTTGGGCTTCATGCACTGTCAAATCTGCAGGGGCTATTACGTGTGGATTCCCTTTTTCATTTTCTTTAGAAATTATGGTCCTTACTCTATTCCACACCTTTGGAATCACTTCTTCGGTCAGGGTTTTGCACATGGACCCATAGGCCCATCAGACCGCTGGTATGTGCAAGTCCCAATTAGTGCGTCTCGCCTGGTGAACCTTATGCAGTACTTCGCACACCCTATAGAATGCTTCCTCATGGATAATTAGTAACGTGCGTCGCCTTTTCTATTGCTGTATTTTGTCCTAATTCTCTATTCTAGGAGTGGTGTGCGCTGGTGCAAGCTGTACAGCATATGTCCGTACCCATCGGGAAAGGTGGGCATGCAAGTTGTCCCGCCCCTGGTGACTGGCTCTCATCCTGAGCTGGGGTTTTCCAAATTGTAGGCACATCATCCTTCGACATCCACACCAGTCCTCAAAACTTCCTTGATGCATACCCCACCATCATGCGGGCGTTGCGCGCAGTGCCCACTTCAGAGCACTGAACCGCTGTTGTTCTAGTACTACGCTTTCGAATTTGTTCAGGAATTCATCTACCACTGTCAACCCGTCATACCTAGGCAGATCCCTTGCTTCTATTGTTACACAACATAGTGATCTTATCATCATGTTGCAATTGAGTGTGGTTACCTCATGTAACCGGTTCTGCCATCGTTCTACTTCTTCGTCTGAATCCGAAGTGCAGGAGTTGTCGCGCTCCCATGAAATCCTACCATCTGCTGTCGGATTCACCCAATCCTCTTCTCATGTGGTTATCTTGTAGATGCAATCGAGATCGTCATCGCTATCATCGTCGCGCACCGGTTCAGTGTATCGTGCTCCTTCGGTTGGATCTAGCGGTACTACTACGCATAGTGACTTGTTTTCAAAGATCATTTTGCACTTGTTCAGATTTATGACTCCATTCATATTTGTGGCCAATTATATTCCTAGTAGCGTGGGATAGGGATTACTGTTATCGACAATCTCTATTACTTCAAAATCTGCCTGCGCGCTCGCACCTTCAATATCTATTGTCACCCCTTGCAATCTTCCCATGGGCAATATCTTCTGTTGGTTCACCATTCGTAACTGAATAGGAGACCATTGTAGCATGGGTCTGCCCATGCATTCCCATGTTTGTTTTGGCAGTACATTTGCGTCCAATCTGAGATCCAGGATTACCTGATCCATTTCATACTCGCCGATTTGCACAATCAACCTCATTTCCCTTCCGGTGTGCAATACATGCTTCCCCAATTTCCGGACCACACGTGGTTCTCCTGACCCAACGAATCTAGTGATAAGTTCTGATAGTCCTTTGACTACCTTGCTGTTGCACAACAGTTTCATGCATGTCTCCAGAAAGGTAGTGAGCATTGAAGGATCCATTCCTAGTTCTAGTTGATCCTTACTACCTAAAGTGGAGGCCTCCATGAAGCTCTTCTTAGCTTCCATGAATGTCTCCTTCGCGCATTCTAAATCAAACTCGGGTTCCTTTGTAGGAGCCTTGCGAACCCATGCACTTTCTTCTGACTGCTTCCCCTTATCATCTCCCGTGGTCATACCGCTCCTGAGCATCATGTTTACATTCGGGTCTTCTTCGCGCGGCTCAGACCTCATCATTTGTAAACTGTGAGTCGGAGGGGGCTGGAGTACCCCTTTTTCACGCATCCTTGCGATCAGCAAACGACAGTCTTCTGTCTCATGATCAAACTGAGTACAATAAAAACATGATATCCTTGTTAGGTTGCTACAATCGTGGGCATAGTTCCCTAGCCCTCTGCTGTTGTAACAAATTAGTTGTCTGCGACCCCTTCCTAGTCCCATTCCGCCTTGTCCTCGACCGTGCCCCTGAAATCCAATGCGTGCCATCCCTACATTTGGGTTGAGGGCTCGTGTTTCGGTCTGCACCCTGTAGGCAGGGGTCTAATCCATCGTTAGTTCATAACTCTAGCAGGTGCATTCATTGTGGCTTATCGACCTGCATAAATTACAAAACAATTTTTGGGACGTCTGCTTATACTTCTGCAATAGATGACAATTATCCATAATGTGTTTCCCTCCTATTTGACAGATCGCACACCATAATGCAGGTACCGCGCTCGGCCCTTCCTGTGCCTCTGGTCTCAATGGCATCGGCCCTCCTCTTGCCAAGTAGTTCACAAACACTGGACAGTGATCCTTGTCGTACCCTTGGCCTTTACATTTTATGCACCATACTTCCTCAAATGCCTCCAACCAAGATGTCCTGTCCTATTTCAAACTTTGCATTTCTAGACACAGGTTCTACAGTTGTGCGTGGATTTGTTGGACTCCCAACCCAGGATCTTGTATAGGGGTCTCATGTAATCTCATTTCCATCTCCAACACTTCAGCCTGGGTGGAAAGTTTTTTTTTGAAAGCGTCGTCCTTAAGTGCAGTGTCAAAGATGCTACAAACCATGTGCGATGTTGTCCATCTGTCAACATCATATTGGCTTCGCGAATCGTACTCTTCAACCTTTGGTCCAGATCCCAGGGGGTCTCACCCGGGAGCATCGCGATCTCCTTAAACCCGATGATTAATTGTGTCTCTGAATTTGGCCTACTAAATTCCCTGTTCAGCGCAGCCCGGACCTTTGTGATTCCTGCATTTGGGTGGTCATTAGAATGCTTGATATACCATGTTAATGCGCGATCCTGTAGTGCACTCACCAGCATAGCCTTCTTAATATTGTCATCCACGATGCCTTGTGCTTCCCATACTGCTCTTACCACGAACCAGAATTGGTCCGGATCTTCATTCCCCACTCCTCTGAATACTAGTAGTTTGATCGCACTTGCCATACTGAACTGTGGTGGTGGCGGAGGTGGGGTGGGTGGAGATGGAGGTGAGGAGGGTGAAACGGGTGGCGATGTGGGTGGAGGTGGTAAATGCGGAATTCGTTGCCTTATCAAACTGACCACGCTTCTCGAAGAAACCTTCGCAAGCTCTTCCTCGCTCTCCCGCAAGGGTGAAATTAAGGGACTGGTTTCTAATTCTTCACTACTTCCACTTTTGTAGATCTTCCCACTCCACGTAGTCCCAAACATTAATTTATTCGCATAACCCGCTTTTCACACAATATCATTTTAATCCAAGTGTTCAAAGATTTAATATACTTACCTCGCGGTCCCTTGAGGAAACGTCGCTCCGCCTCACTATAGCTAACAGTTGTGTCTACACAAACTCAGTGATAAATCCTCCTATTATCCGGTCGATCCAATGGTCCACAGCTCACACGATCTTATCTTCTAAAGCTTCTAGTCTGCGCACTAATTCTGGAGTCCACACTATTGGTTTGTCGAGCCTACACCTTCCCTGGTTGTCCGCTAACTTCACGATCCACTCATACAGCTCAGAAGGAAAGGATGCAAAGAAAATCTCGTGGATTTCCATATACAAGTAGCGTTTCAACCATTGTTCCTCAGATACTCGTGGATTTCTATTTTTCTGCGTCGTGAACTCGTGAATCTTCTTGTCCAACCACTCTTCAATTTCTTTCTTTGTTGGATTCCAGTGGCACGACATCAAACATCCCTTATGCAGAGCCCGGTCCCAGCAACGAAACCATTTGTGGACCTAACCCAGGTTCAGAAGTGATTTAGCAAAGCAAATCTCGATACTACTGGCTCTTTCAGCAACAGTCCGCAGAGCGCGGACTGAGGTCTCACCCAAAGTAGTATGGGAGGGTGCTAGAACCAGGTTTCCGCACCTTGGGAATGTCTGATGAGATTTTGGAGATACTCGATGCGCACTTGTTATTCTTTCACAATCTGTGATGCTACTTCGGCGCAGCCCTACTCAGGGCGCAACCCATATAATACCCAAGTTCTGTGTTATTTAATCTGTTATTACCCGATTACTTAACTTGTGGATGTAAGATTAATGATTGTTACAGTATATTCGGTAATCATAACAGTGCGCATAATAAACAAACCAATATAGATGTAAAGAAGACAATGCACCACAAATACACAGAAATAAGAATCAACTTCTCTTTATTAATCTTCAATCTCGATTACAAACTCGACACCGCCCTGCGCACTCAGCTACAGGGGTCTGCGCACTCAGCTGCGAACTCTACTAGGCCTCTACGCACTCAGTTGCAGAGCCTCTCCCTACCACTATGACCCAAGAACACTTAAACTCTTTCCTTCTGATTCATTATCTCATCATATCCCTTAGATTCTCTATATTCTTCTCTATTTTCTTTACACTTAGAGCCTCACTCTATTTATACAATTCCATGGTCCGTGGACCATGGGTAGGCCGACATGAGATTACATTACATTACAAAACTTAGGGCGGACAACCCTATGACTCATCCTATACTTCGCGCTTCACGCCCGCAATGTGTGGAGTCTTACAAAACCTTTGACGAAAACTTGGGCTTTGAGCCCCAAAACATGTTGTGGGGGGATTCCATGCCCAACACTTAGATAATAGCATTTGGTTCATGATAATTTAGCATTATTGCAAAGCATAGTTTCTTGGAAATTAATTAGGAAATGGTGCGATTTAGCATTGAATTTTTGTCTCTTTCCTTGTACTTTATTTCGTGAAATTGGTTAAGGTTCCATTTCAAACATTTCATTTTCTGCAATTAATTTAGGATTTGGTTTAAGTACATGCATTCCATTACATCATGATAGCAAAAGAAGAACACATTGTATGTTGCACATATAGTGTCAATACCTCTTAAGTTTGTACGAACCCTGGGTTGATAATTAAAGTTGGTAGCCTTGGGAGTTGCAGCACTCTTGTTGTAACACTGAGGCTCATCAATTTTTTTGTGTTGTTGCCAGGGAGGTGTCAAAGTATGCATTGTTTTCCTCCCTAGTTGATTCATTTCTTTTTAATTTTTGCAAAAACAAAAATAATAATTGCATTAGGCATATTTCATTTCAAAAATAGAAAAGTGCATTGGATTAATGTTTTCATTCAATCATAACAACAACAAAAAAATCTCCAACACCAACCCACCCCCCATTTGAACATGTGGTGCAGTAAGAGCCACATCACCATTCACTTTTGCATGTAGAAGAAGAAGATGGCAAAGAATGTAGAAGAAATGGATGGAGATGATGACAATGAGGAAGATTCTCTCGGATTTCTCATTCAAGATACTAATATCAATGTGCACATGAAGAACATCCCTCCATCTTTTCTTCCAAAATTTCATGTTCTAAGGTCAGAGGATCTGGAAACATTTCTCTTTGAATTTGAAATTGTTTGTAGATCTTATGATTACTTATTAAAAACTCAAAAACTGAGATTGTTTCCTGCAACATTGAAGGATAGAGCTCTTAAATGGTTCATGATTTTAGGGACTAATTCAATAAGATCATGGAATGATATGCAAAAGATATTTCTAGACAAATATAAACATCATGATCATAAAGAAGAAATATTTAGAATGAATCAAAGAGAAGATGAGAGTCTTGGGGATCTAATAGAGAGGTTCATGTATAATGTTAATAGGGAAAAACTACATCATTTAGGACCCGACACACTAAAAACTCTCTTACTTAGAACAATTAAGGATGAGTGGATTGATCTCCTTAATCTCACGAGTAGAGGTGATGTATACTAATTATCATTCGATGAAATTTGTGAAACATGCAAACGCATATCAAGAGGAAAAGCAAGAGTAGGTAAATTAGCATCAATATCGGTAAATCAAGCTAAACTTGGAAATTTGTTTGATGATTTTAAAATAAAAATTCTTAGCAATCTAATAAAACAAGTAGAAATGTTAAGAATAAAAAATGAGAAAAAAGAAGTTGTTTGTGTTGTCCATGCAGAATCACATGATGTTAAATGTTTCTCCTCATTACCAAGGTTGAAGGAAGTTCACCAAGAGGACAATGGAGCAAGTCAATTTCCAATGCATCAATGTTATGTAGCTCCAAGAGAACCATGGCAGCCTATTCAGCCTGATATGATGCAAGAGCCTAATTCACAATTTCAAGGTTATGCATATCCACCTCAAAGTAATTGGAACACACCTTTTCCTTGGCAACATTGGCCATCTCAACCCCAAAACCAATCTTGGCAAGAAGGTTGGCAAGGAACTTATGGGAGCCATCCACAATATCCTCAATATATTCCTCAATATCCTCCATACCAAACTCCATGTTATCCTTACCATTCACCTCCACCAAAACCACAACCCCATCTACATCCATCTCAAATATACACTCCCACTCAACTACCTGTACCACCATTCCCAAACCCACACATTGAAATAGCTCAGCCCACTTAAAATGCTGAGGTACAACACTTCCAAACATCTCCTCTTGAGATCAATGGTATTCACCATAACTCAGGAAGAGTATTGCAAAAAAGACATCATCTTGATATCATTGAAGGACCACATCCAAAAGAAGAAGATTCAAATAAGAAGACCACAAAACCATGGGCTGCGATTGATGAAGAGAAGACATCAAAATCAAAGATCGAGAGAACTCCCTCATGGATACCATCAAATTCTCCATGTATTCAAGAGAACAATTAGCAAAAAGAGGAAGATTTGAAGGTCATGGTAGAAGAAGACATGAAGAATGATCCAAATTAGCAAGTGGACCAGGGGCATCACAACTATATTGAAATATGGTTCCAGACAGTCATTAAGTTGCAACAATACTCTCTTCTTCAATTGTGCTTGATATCATCAAAGTCAAATCATTTGATCTCTCAAGTTCAGGTAAATGTCAAAGCATACATGTCAAGCCTACACATCAATTTTTCTATCATCTTGATGTGCACATGGCTCCATTGGAAGTATTATTGTACTTGAAAGTGATTTTGTTTTTCAAGTAGGGTAGGGTAAAAAAAAAAGAATGAAAAATAAGAGAAAAAATAAGAATCTCAGGTGAAAACCTCCTTTGAGATGCCTCAGATTGGCTCATTGATTGAAAACCTCCATGAGGCAGTCAATGGGTTGGGAAAAAAGAAAAAAAAAAAGAAAAGATCCTAGGTGAAAACCTCCTTTAAGGCACCTAGGCAGACCTACTAGTTGAAAACCTCATTGAGGCGGCTAGTAGGCCTAGAAGAAAAAAGAGAAAAATAAATAAAATAAATCCTTTCTCCATGCATCTCTTTGATAAATGCATGTACTCTCCAACATCTACAAGCAACAAGAACAAGTTGGTACCAAAAGGAAAATTGGTCAAGCCTAGTGAAAAGAAATCAAATTTTGACTTTCTCCTCCTTTGCTCAAATGCTCCAACAAGGCCAAGGCCATGCCAATCCATCATCCTCATCTATTTTCACCATCCACCCATAATTCTCAAGCTTCTACCATTCAGTTTTCTTGTTGTCCTAAAAAACTACAGGATGCTCTGTTTTACTACAGGATACAAAAATACATAGAGCAAAAATTTGTTTTTGCCATAACTTGAAAACCATGCATCCATTTTCCAAGCTGTTTCAGGGGGAGATGCATATGGATGATGGTAACATTCTCATTCGATTTCAGCAAATTCCAATGCACGGTTTCCAAGAAATTGGCCTCCATCACCTTCATCCATTTTTGCATTTTCTCAATATTCGTGCATCCATTTAAAACGTTGTTTCATGGGGAGATGCATATGGATGATGGTAACATGCCCAAGAAATTTCAAAAAATTCTAGTGCATGGTTTCTAAGAAATCGGCCTCCATCACCTTCAACTATTTTTAGTTTTTCTAGAGATTTGTGCATCCATTGACCAAAAATTTTCTATGGGGAGGTGCATAATGATGATGGAAACATGCTCAAAAAGTTTCAGCTCAATCTAGTCTACCATTTGGGAGATATGGACAAAACAAGTCGTTGTCCTGTAAACCTATAGGATACAGAACAACACCTACAAGATTGGCAGTGAGCAGTTTTAAAGGAGATCCAAAGGTCAAAGAAGCTCCTCCAGAGCTTAGCAGCAACATCAGGATCATCAGCATCACCATCCAACACATGCACATCAACATCAACTCAACAGCATTATGAATGTCTCTCCAACAACTATTAGGTAGGTACAGGTATGCAATATACTTGAACTCTTCTCTTGAGCATATTATAGTTAGAAATTTGTTGTCAATGCATGAGAGATGAGGTTTTATAAGCTAAGGATGGGTCAACAGTCTCAGCTATCTTCAACTAGTTGATTGCAACTCACTCCTTCACTCATGCAATGTTGAAAAGTCAAATTATGAAGGGTGATGATTTCAAGGAATGCGGATAGCAATTAAAAGAAGAAATTTTTACAAAGGTCAATGTCACCACAGCACTCCAAGACCTCCATTCACTTCATATTCACTATCTATTCATCATTCATCCATCCCATTTCATTCTTGAAAAAAAGCCAAAGAGAGCATCCTCTCCATTTTCATGAAATTTCCATTTGCAGGTCAGCAAGAAGGATGGTCAAAGAGCAAAGGAGGATCACAAAGAGACCCCTTTCACTCACATTTTTATTTTACCACTCATTACCATTCATTCCTCCACCATTTATGTCATTTTTTGCACCCATTTACTTTAGTTTACAAAGGGACTGTGTTTTCTACAGGATGATCCTGTAGGAATTACAGTGACCCAGAAATCCTACAGGAGGCAGTCCTAAGGCAAATAAATGGCAGAAAAAGGTAACAGAATGTTGATAAGGGTGTGGAAGACCTTGCCAAACTGAAAAAATTGTCAAGAACCATCTTGAATAAGGGGAAGAAGGCAAACTAATAGTCTCAAGAAACAAGGATTTTTCTTTGCACAAATATGTTTTTTTGCTTATGGAATTATGGATTCAACAAGATATTATGGAATTATGGCACAAATTGTGGAACTCCAATGATTGAGAAAATTTAGGAATGTGTTCCACTAATCAAGGGAGCAGATCCACCAATCAAGATATTTCAGTGGGGAAAGCTTTCTCCATCCATGGAGAATGATTCTTAATCATTTTCTATAAGTACCAAGTCGAATTTGTCTTTAGGGAATGATTGAGAAAATCTAGAAATGTGTTCCCTGTCATTTAATGCAAATTCCTAGTATTGGGGACTAGATCCACTAATCAAGGGATTTTGGTGGTGAAATCTTCCTCCATTCATGGGGAATGATTCCTAATCATTTTGTATAAGTACCAAGTCGAATTTTCCTCTAGGATGAGATTTTCATTAGTGTTATTGTGGAGAGAGCTCGTATTCTTGCAGCTCCATTGTATTTTCTTACATGGATGTAATTTTATTGACGAAAATAATAAAGATTGGTGTCATGTTTAGCTTCTAAATCTTATTCTCCTCCATAGGTCTCTGAGTTTCCTTGGGCTTGGCCATCCCAAGAACCTCAGAGCCCTTTTGTATCATTTTCTTTGCTTCTTTTAATTGCTTATTCACATGCATCACTAGTTTTTATTCCTTTCTATTTCTGCATTTAGGATTAATAATTTCTTGTTGTAGGATTGAGTTAAATGGCTGATGTAAATTCTTTTGCAGGATCACAAGTATTATCTAATCCTTGGAAAATCTTTGGAATTTCATAGTAATCATTGATTTTCTTGGATTAGTCTTCTTATTCCCAAATCTAGATTGTTGGACCTCTTTTTTACCAAAGAATAGTAAATTTCTAAAAAAATTTAAAGCATGCTAACGAGCTTCAATTAAATTGATTCCACTTGAATTAGATCACAAAGGCATTATAGTTCATAACAAAAATTACCCCATTTCATTTTCACTTGATTTGGTTAGACATTTTTTGGATTTACTAGCTCACTAGTTCTCAAATTTCTAGATTTTTGACTAGTAATTTTTTTTTTTCATGGGTTAACATAGGCATTTTAGAGTGATTCAAATTGGAATAGGAACCTAAGACATCCTAGTTAATAAAAAAAATTGTCCCATCCAATTTGGATTTGATTTGCTTGGTCATTAAACCCTCACCAATTTCATCATTTCACAAGGAAACTTCTCCAAGCTTTTTGAGAAAATCCATCCATCTCCCAACTTTGGTTTTGAGTTCTGAGTAATCCTAGGAATTTTCCCACTCCATTCCACCCATCACACACCTTTCCTAGGCCTCCCATCACCTCCAACACCTCACATTTTTCTCTCGGATGTATCCATGTAGGTTCACTGTAATTCCTACAGGATCATCCTCTAGGTTTCTAGTACATCCTGTAGGTTTTCCTGAAATGGCCTGTTTTAAGGGTGAATTGATGGAAAACCTCTAGGAAGTCACCAAAAACCTCCCAAGGGTCTTCCACACCATCCAACCATCTCATAACCCTTCCATTCATCCTCAAACATCCTTAATTCACCTGGCACATCCACAGAATCAATTAGTTTGCATACTTGATTTTGCATAAAAAGACAAAAAAGCAAAAATAGATTTAGTTCAGTCTCTTTACTTGCAAATTAGTGATGTTTGATGCTTCTTACTTCTGTGCTTAGATAGTAGCTTTTGGTTCATGATAATTTAGCATTATTGCAAAGCATAGTTTCTTGGCAATTAATTAGGAATTGGTGTGATTTAGCATTGAATTTCCGTCTCTTTCTTGTACTTTCTTTCTTGCAATAAGTTAAGGTTCCATTTCGAACATTTCATTTTCTGGAATTAGTTTAGGATTTGACTTCATTACATGCATTCCATTACATCGTGACGGCAAAGGAAGAACACATTGTATGCTACACATATAGTGTCGATACCTCTTAAGTTTGTATGAACCTCAGGTTGATAATTAAAGTCGGTAGCCTTGGGAGTTGCAGCATTCTTGTTGCAATACCGAGGCTCATCAGGAAGGAAGAGGAAGAGAGAAATAAGAGAGAGGAGATAGAAAGGAAGACAAGATTCTATGCACAAGAATAGGAAACCACAGTAGAAGCATGGGATGTGAGGGAGGCCACTAGAGCTATGAAAGACATGGATATTGATTGAGTTGCTAAGAGGATGAGCAACACTTTTAGTAGGGGGGTGATGATGAGCCTCATCATTGGGTAACTATATGGACCTTAATTCAACTCCTAGCTTAGTCAAACTAACTCTTCTCACAATTTATTATATATTTTGAGTATATTTTGTTTAATGAGATTAGTCAAAGTGAGATATTATGCCTAGTGGAGTAATGTGCATTGAATGCAGGTTTGTGAGAGAAAATCAGGGAATTTTGGCTAGATTAAGGGCTGAAACTCGAATGAGATAAGGAAGAGAGATTTTAGGAGGTGAATCCTCCTCATTTACTCCTCCCTCATGTTGTAACATATTTTGGCACACTGATTTTTTTTTTAAATCTTTAGTGAAAAATTGCCACTTTTCTTCTGGGCTAAATGCTGATAGATATAATTATTATGCTTTTGAATGTTTCATATATATATATATATATATAGAGAGAGAGAGAGAGAGAGATATAGATATAGATATAGATATAGATATATTATTTTTATAAAAATATAATTATATATTTTTATGAAAATATTTAGTTTAAATTAAAATTATATTATAAAATAAAATAAAATTTGAGCCTAAGTCAAACCAAACATTCATAAGAATCCCAAAAGTCAAAGTTAACCTCTGGGCAGTTTTAAATGGAGGAGATTGTAAAAAACCAAATCAACCGTCTCCATTCTACTTCGGATCCCAGGGTCATTCGAACTTTAACAGCTAGGGGGGGTCCGAAATTAGTTGTTTTTTCAAAACAACTTTTGGATACGTGGCATCAGCAGGAGAAATTCGGACCCCCCCTTGAAAACCATTTACCACTAAGGAGGGGGCCCCAAAACCATACCCTGTATTAATTAGAATTTTATATGGCAGAATACTATTATGAAATAAATTTATTTCACGATGGAAGGCAAAGTGGGTAAAATGGAATTACAAGTTAATGTGTTACAACTACACGTAAAATAAATTCTTGGTTCATGAAAATGAATAAAGGGAGGTTTTGCAATCATATATTGATGAAATTAATGTACAAGAGAAGAAAAAAGAAATTTACAGTGTGAAAGTAAATGAGTTTTTACAAATGAGTTTTTACAGGGAAGGAGAAACGGGACATGGATTTACAAAACCACACATAGTTTTGTAAATACATGAGAAATAAAAACACTACAAAATTTCAAATAAGTGGATGAATTTATCCATAAATTTATTATTTGAGAAGATACTTTCTGAATTTATTAAGTAAATTCATTCACGAAATATTTGAAAACATTTACGATTTTGAAATTAGTGAAGCATTGTCAAAAAGTGACATAAAAGCATTCCAAACAGATCTTCAACAACAACTTCATAAACTCCAGATTTCAAGGCACATAAATATCATATGAAAGGAAAATTGCGGAACAACAACTCCAGATTTTAAAGGCATGGAGATATCAGCATTCAAAACATCAAAAGATCAACAGATTGAGGATCATTCTGCAGATTTTTAGCAATCATTCAACCAACTCCAGATTTCAAGGCAGATACTTGCAACAATTCTAGATTTCCTGCAACTAATAAGGAAATATTATTTATTTTTAATATACAGTTCAGAATTTCATTCCAGGATTATTGTAACAGTTTAGGGGATATTTAGTCTATATATTGTTTTATTTGTAATAAACAAGGGTGGGATTTTGATGCCAAGACTCTACACTTTGTAATAGCTTCTCTTATTTGATTTCTAATGAAAGCCTTATGGCTCTGGTTTGACAGAATTTTGTGTTTCTTGTATGTTTTTCCAGTATTTCCATATATGTTTTCTACACATGTTCAAGCATTTATAGGAAGGTATGGGTAAGTGTAGATTGAGTATCAATTTATTCTTAAATCCCCTGCAAAATCATAACCTTTAAAAAAAGATTAGCTTATTGGACTATTTGTCTGAAATAGCTCCTCTTAGAATTGGTTTCATTTTGGCCTTCTTGAATACTCTGCAATGTGTTTTGTTGGGATGTAGAAATCTTCTACACACATCCAAATTTCCCTAGTTGTTAAGAAGTTTGTCTGACTGCTTAATTATTAGGAATCTCCTTACATTCTTCTACCATAATTCTTGAAAAAGCTAAGTCATTCTGTCAGGCTGGAAGCTGACACTTTCAGAATGGACCCTGTGAGAGAGGCCTTTAATCATGATTAGGGATTGTCATTGATCGCCAACCACCCCCAATTAAAACCATAAATTTGGCCATTGTGCTTGATAGGCTACTATTCAGTGACATGTGAACAATGTTAAACAAAGCCTCTTAAACATTGAGGAAGCCCCCTCTGGTTCAAGCTCCAGCTTGAACCTAAAGGCTAGTTGAGTTGGTTTCCTGGTGTAGTTTTTTCCGCCAAGGACTGCCTACGGGAAATAGGCACAACACACACTAAATGAAAATGGAAGAAGCTAGACATAGGCAACCATGCAAGCACCCTTGCTAATAAATCTTCTTGAAGTTCAGTACAAGATATGTTATCTATTATCATAGGATCCTCACATCAAATTGATGCAATTAACTTTCTCCTCTTCTATTTTGAGTTGTATTCATCATGAGCACCCATAACACTTCTTTTCAAGACTACAGGAACCAGTTGGTTCTCCATCACAATCCCATAGTTTGAAGATGTTCCAGGAATAATGTTGCACATAAGAGGATGTCGTAAACAGTAACATAACTGCAAGAAGTATACACTTAACAACTAAGCACAAGAAAAATATTGAGAATCACATTATATGAATCATAAATCTATATATTGTATTTACTTTTTATATGATTTTTCAAAACTCAGTATCAGGTCTAGTGACATGAGTATCTAACTTCAAAATTTTACAGCAAATTATCACATTTAAATATAAAGATAGAAAAATGTGAGTTGAACTTCCATTTGTTTTAAAATACCGCATTATATCCCAACACACACCAATCATGTATCTATGTGATTTATACAAAAACAATCTCAGATTCTCAAGATCAATATCAAACACATTGCATGTAAAATAAAATCAACAATGGAAAATCTGGCAAGAGATTCGCATATCAAGTAGAACTCAATAAATAGCAAGCTAAAAACTAACAAGAATATGCTAGGTACAATAATGATTGCAAAAGAAAAAAAAATTGTATTATGTGTGGCATAGCCTCTCACATGTGCACAGAGACAGTCAATATTTTTGTATCACTATGTATGAGGGTTATTTTTACATGGGTACTATGAGAAGTGAAGGAACATCTCTAAGTTTCAACTATCATGTTGTTTAGAGGGCTTCATTTAATATTGACAGATCCACATCCAATAATGGAAATAATTACCTTCATCATCAATGTGATGGAAGTTGTGATTCCTAATAAAATGATGTTATTTTTTGAATACCATCTACAGGCCCGAATGTCTTCATTCATACAGGTTGTTACTAAACATATAAACTTTTTCCTACTCTTTAAGGAGGGCTTCCATCCTCAGTTTTATGGGCATTGATTTTAGGAAAAAACTAATATTCTTTGTATATTTCTCTGTTCTAAATCATAAATGCAGAAACAATTATATCAACCTTTGCATGTCATATATGATGTTACTATATAATAAATACTTATTAGACATTTATCAACATTACAATAATCATGGTTAGAACTAAAGCAACAAATAATGAAATGGCACAAGTGATTAATATAAACGAAATATATTGATATTAAGCGAAACCAAGATCCAATCAGAACCAAACTCCCTCATGTGACCATTCACATTATCAGGAAAAATAGCTAACCATGGAACCATGGAACTTGGATTACAATCAAATATGGAAAATATATTTGAGAGACTGCAATTTATCCTTATTTACAAAATGACATCTCCACAAAAGTTTCCACGCATCTTGTTTATTTCCATAACATCCTAAATCATATCATGCTCCCCCTTATGCATAGCTCATTGATTCCCACTAGAGTTGAAGCCATTCAATGGACAATCAATCATAGTAGAAGATGATTCTTCTCCACTTGTTCTATAGTTACCTATCAAAGTGTCATATGTTAGCGCAATGAAATTTGCTAGAGCATCATGGTATATGTTCACTGTTAGGTCCCTATACTACTAGTGTAACCCCTTATTGTTATTAGTACAACCCCCTTATTATATCCTTGTGCCCATGTAGTCCCCATATTGTTATTATTGTGCCCCATAGAAGTCCACTATTGTTATTATTTTGCCCTTACATTATTATTGTTATGTCGGTTATGATTATATTATGACCCCTTAGACTCCTATATATAAAAAGGAGGTCTTGTCATTTGTATTATCCAAGAATTGTTCATTTGTGTAATGTAAAAGAGGTTCCCCCCTCGAAGAGGCTGATTCCTAAGGCGTTCATCTATCTTTTCTATCCTTTTGTGAGTTGGTTTCATAAAATTTGGTATCAGAGCTTTGGATTCTAGGGTTTTGTTGCTCCAAATAGGTCATCATGGCATTTTCGCTATAACGGTTTTTCTACGACGTTTCAAAAGCTAACAAAAAAACTCATTTGAGATGAAATCTCGTTGAACCTCGGGTCCGAATTTCAGATCTTGTCTCGCTACATTTTCGGAGATATGATCTAAGGAAGTTAGGGTTTTTGCAAGCTCCATAATTTTATCTAAAATAGGTCATCGTGGAAGTTTCACTATAACTTGTTCAATACAAAGTTTCAGAAGTTGAAAAAAAACCATTTGAGAAGAAGGCGGTCGAAACCTCGGGTCCAAATTTCAGATCTTGTCTCGCTATATTTTCGGATATATGATCTGAGGAAGTTAGGGTTTTTGCAGACTCCCGAATTACATCTTAAACAAGTGACCTTGGGAAAATTGTCATAAATTTCTCTCTAAGCATCAGCTTGAAATTTCGTAAGAAGTTACAGAAAGAGGACGGAGTGTAGTTTTTTGTTTATAATTTTCAGATCTGAAGGTCAAAATTGTGACATGTGGCACTTCATACAAGTTCTCCCTTTTGAAAAGGTATATAATCAGGTCATCTTGGGAGATTGTACATAACTCATTCTTGGAGAATCCAATTTCAATCAGACTGGTGGCATTGGAAAGAGGACGCAGAGAGCCACTGTAGGTCGTGATTTCAGAACTGGAAAATATGAAATTACAGAGTTATAGTCGTTTCAAGATCAAGCTCCTAAAATCAAGAAAAGGCAATATGAGGAAGTTTGATGGCAAGGATCCGGTAAATTGGATACTATTGATGGAGCAATATTTTGATCTACATGAGGTGCAACTGTTACAAAAGGTACATATTGCATCTTCATATTTAGAATCGAATGAACTTTTATGGTATAAATGGTTGTGTTCTCGTAAATCATTTGTCACTTGGTTAATTTTCACGGAATAAATGATAGCGTATTATGAGGATTCAAAAAGTAACACCTTCTTTAGCCAATTGATAAATCCCAAACAAAAGGGTTCAATGGCAGAGCACATTGAGGATTTCGAAAAATTGAATATAAGGGTAAATGATATTCTAGAGAAGAAAATGATTGATGTCTTTATAGGGACTTTAAAGGATAACATTCAACATGAGGTTCGTCTTTGGGAACTTGATTCATTGGAGAAGGCATTCAAGTTGGCAAGAAAAATTAAGAGCAAAATTATGGAAACAAGGAATCTTACCACTCACAACTATAAATATGGAAGTGTTTTTTCTTCTAGCCTTCCACAACCTACAAGGTTTACACGATAACAATTGGAAGAAAAAAGAGAAAAAGGGCTTTGTTACATTTGTGATAGCAAATACACTAAAGGTCATAAGTGTGCTGAGAAGAAATTATTTTACATAGATTGTGAAGAGGAGGAAGAAAAAGATCAAGAAACATCAAAACAAGAGGATATACACTAGGAACCAATCCCAGAGAAAGAATAAATGAATCCAAACATATCTTGTAAAGCATTGGAAATAATTACCACTCCTAAAACTCTCAAGATAGAAGGACATATCAAGAAGAAAAAGGTTAAGAAGTGAAAGATCACATCGAGAAAGAAAAAATGAATCCGACCATATCTTGTAATGCATTGGCCAGAATTACCGCTGCTCAAACTATCAAGATAGAAGGACATATCAAGAAGAAAAACATAATAGTGTTGATTGATTCGGGAAATAAAAATAATTTTATTCATTGTAAAATAGCCAAGGAATTGAATTGCTTCCTATATCCAGCACCAAAGTGTCAAGTGATGGTTGCAAGTGGAGGAACCATAAATTGCTCTGGAAAGTGCCATAATATCAAGTTATCCATGGGAGAATATGTATTGAATAGCCCAATGCTTTCCATTCCAATGGGTGGTGTTGATGTTGTATTAGGAGTCCAATGGCTACAATCAATGGGTACAATAGCTTTTAATTTTTAAGAACTTTTCATGAAATTGTCTTCAGAAGGAAAGGAAGTTGAATTAAGGCGTATCACAGGGAAACTGGGAAAGATAATCAGCTCTAACGGACTGACAAATCTTCTAAAGAAAGAAAAACAAGGCGTAATTGCACAATTATGTTCACTAGAGGTTCCCACATCGAAATCATCTATTTCTCCAGATCTCCAAAAAGTCTTAGATAATAATTCTAATGTATTGGAGACTCCCAAAGGCCTCCCACCTATTCGTGATCATGATCATTCTATTCATTTCATTCCAAAAAATGTTGCTCCAAACATCAGGCCTTACAGATATCCCTATGCCCAAAAGAGTGAAATTGAACGTATGGTTGCAGAAATACCAGAGGCTGGTGTAATTCAACTTAATCAAAGCTCTTTCTCTACTCCAATAGTATTGATGCACAAGAAGGATGGGTCATGGCACATGTGTCTGGATTATAGGGAGCTCAACAAGTTCACTCTTAAAGATAAATTTCCCATTCCTGTCATTGATGAATTATTGGATTAATTGCATGGATCAATTTACTTCACCAAGTTGGATCTTCGATCAGGATATCATCAAATCAGAATGGAGACTGAAGACATTCTGAAAACAACATTTAGAACTCATGAGGGTCATTATGAATTTTTGGTCATGCATTTTGGCCTTACCAATGCACCTTCTACATTTCAAGGTTTGATGAATTCCATTTTCAAACCTTTCCTTAGAAAATTTGTTCTAGTATTTTTTGATGATATACTAATCTACAACAAGTCTTGGAAGGATCATATTCAACATGTTGACAGAGTGCTCAAACTATTGGAGGAGAAACAATTATATGCAAAAAGCTCCAAATGTTTCTTTGGAGTACAAGAGGTGGAATATCCAAATGTTTCTCATGAAGGTGTTAAGGTAGACCCTAGAAAAATTAAAGCCATTAAGGAATGGAAAATCCCCACATCCATAAAGCATCTGCAAGAATTTCTTGAGTTGACAGAGTATTATCGCAAGTTTGTTAAGAATTACAGGAGAATAGCAGCACCTCTAACAACATTATGAAGAAAGATGCATTTTCATGGACTCCAGAAGCAACAAAGGCCTTCGAACATCTTAAAGAGGAAATTTTCCAAGCACCGGTCTTAGCTACGCCATACTTCACAAAAACCTTTATTATGGAATGTGATGCTTCAGGAAATGGAATTGGTGTTGTTTTAATGCAGGATGAAAGACCCATTGCTTTCGAAAGTCATCCAGTCAAAGGAAAGTATTTACACAAAGCTATTTATGAGAAGGAAATGTTGGCAATACTACATGCACTTAAGAAATGGCGACCCTACCTAATGGGAAGACACTTCAAGGTCAAAACGGATCATGATAGTCTTAAATACTTTTTAGAACAAAGATTATCCTCTGAAGAGCAACAAAAAGGGGTCAAAAAGATGTTGGGTTATGACTTTGAAATCATCTACAAAAAATGGAAGGAAAATGTTGTGGCAGATGCACTCTCAATAAAGGATGAGGATGTGGAAGCATTGTTTTGTGCTATTTTTATTATCCAATTGTTGGTTTATTGGGACCTAACCCAGGTTCGGAAGTGTTTTAGCCAAACAAATCCCGCACTACTGGCGCTTTCAGCAATAATCCGCAGAGTGTGGACTGAAGTCTCACCTGAGGTAGTATAAGAGGGTGCTAGAACCAGGTTTCTGCACCCTAGGGATGTCTTGATGAGGTCTGGAGGGGTCGCGAACCGATCTGCGCACTCGCGCTACTCTGCACAGTTGTCTAGCCCTTGCGTAGTTCTACGACGAGGCACTACCTAGATTCCTTATTATTATTATTGCGGTTATTATAGATCTAATCTAATTATTAGGGTTTTAATCAAGCATTCAATAGTTATAACCAGCGCGCATAACCATAAATCTTAAAGATATGCATAAAACCATAACATAATAACAAACATACAGCTCTGCAACCAGATGCACAATAATTCAGAAACACTTATCTTATATTAATCTTCTGTTTCAGTACAATCCAATTCTGCCCTGCGCACTCAGCTGCAGGGGTCCGCGCACACGGCTGCGGACTCTACCAGGCCTCTACGCACACAGCTGCAGAGCCTACTCTAACTACTACCAACCACGATTCGGACTTACAGACTCCGAGCGAATATTGCAGTCATAAACCCATAATACTCAAGATTAGAACCAAAAAGATTCCTTCTACCCTTAGAGCCTCGCTCTATTTATACATTCCCATGGTTGGCGGACCATGGGTAGGCCGACTTGCTTTTTATTATCTTACATTATTTTCAAGCGAACAACCCTTTGACTTGACCCATTACAATTCGCGCTCCGCGCACTTCGTGGAACTCTTACAATATCAATACCCAAAATTGTGGGCTTAAGCCCCAAAACTGTTATGCGGGGGATCCACTGCCCAACAAGCCCCCAACACAATCATCATGACTCATCTCGAGTCACTGGCATGGTGCGTTGATCTTCACGTGGAGGTCATCCAACAACTTTTGCGCTTCGCTTACGTCCGCAACACATTCTTCCGCCGTTTGCTGTACCCATTGTGCGCGAGTCTTCGTTGTAGTCTAGTGGGTCAGGATACTCGGCTCTCACCCGAGAGACCCGAGTTCAAGTCCTGGCAACAGAACCATTTGTTGGCTTATTGGGGCCTGACCTAGGTTCGGAAGTGTTTTAGTCAAACAAATCCCGCACTACCGGCCCTTTTGGCAATAATCCGTGGAGCGCGGAATGAAGTCTCACCCGAGGTAGTATGGGAGGGTGCTGGAACCAGGTTTCTACACCCTAGGGATGTCTTGATGAGGTCTAGAAGGGTCACAAACTGATCTGCACACTCATGCTACTCTGCACAGTTTTCTGGCCCTTGCGTAGTTTTGCGACCAGGCACTACCTAGATTCCTTATTATTATTGCGGTTATTATAGATCTGATCTAATTCTTAGGGTCTTAATCAAGCATTCAGTAGTTATAACCAACACGTGCAACCATAAATCTTAAAGATATGCATAAAACCATAACATAAGAACAAACATATAGATCTGCGACCAGATGCACAATAATTCAGAAACACTTATCTTATATTAATCTTTTGTTTCAGTACAATCCAATTCCGCCCTACGCACTCAGCTGCAGGGGTCCGCGCACACAGTTGCGGACTCTACCAGGCCTCTGCACACACAGCTGCAGAGCCTACTCTAACTACTACCAACCATGACTCGGACTTACAGACTCAGAGCAAATATTGCAGTCATAAACCCATAACACTCAAGATTAGAACCAAAAAGATGCCTTCTACCCTTAGAGCCTCGCTCTATTTATACATTCCCACGGTCCGTGGACCATGGACAGGGCGACTCGCTTTCTATTATCTTACATTATTTGTGGGCAGACAACCCTTTGACTTGACCCATTACAATTCGCACTCCGCGCACTTTGCGGAACTTTTACAATATCAATACCCAAAATTGTGGCCTTTAAGCCCCAAAACCATCACGCGGGGGATCCGTTGTCCAACACTAACTAGATTGGATAAACGAAGCAAGGGATGAATGGAAGAATGATGAAGAAGTGTGGCCACTCATTCAAAAGTTGTAGAATATCCTAGTTCAAACAATATTACCAGAACTTGACAAGGAAGGAAAAATCATATTGGAGCCTGGAGCAATTACAAAAACAAGAACCCAACAGCTACAAAATCAATCAATTTCAAAGTATCTCACCAAGTGGAAGAACTTACCTGCTGAAGATTCCACATGGGAGAACAAGAATTTTATACAGAAGCATCAAGAACTACTCAAGCGTTGAGGACAACACTTTTTGTAGGAGAGGGGCATGTTAGGTCCCTATACTACTAGTGTAACCCTTACTGTTATTAGTACAACCCCCTTATTATATTTTTGTGCCCATGTAGTCCCCATATTGTTATTATTGTGCCCTATAGAAGCCCACTATTGTTATTATTGTGCCCTTACATTATTATTGTTATCGGCTCTAATTATATTATGACCTCTTAGACTCCTATATATAGAAAGGAGGTCTTGTCATTTGTATCATCCAAGAATTGTTCATTTGTGTAATGTAAAGGAGGTTGCCTCCTCGAAGAGGCTGATTTCTAAAGCATTCATCTATCTTTTCTATCTTTTTGTGAGCCGGTTTCATAACATGCACACACAATGAAATAGAGTGTCAAATGTACCTGGCATGGCAGCTAAGGTTGGATGGTCTTGCATCTCCCTTTGGTCTTAGGTTATCGTCATAGTTGTAGATTGTTGCATTGTTATGAAAATAAATATATCACATGTTAAATAATGGTGGTGACCAAATACTTAAATCTAAATCCATGACTCTATTCAACAAATGAAAATAACATGGCACCATAGACAAGGCATTACTTGATCGAAGACATCCTCACTTATTGAGGTATCGAAACTCAAATGGTTCATATTTTGATAGATCAACATTTAAATCAATTTCCAAACCATGGTTTTTTTTGTTAGTTCTTCTTTTCTTTGTAAGGCTGAGGAGATTATTCTTCCTCTTCAAAGATGAATCAAGAGAACCCAACCCAGGTGTGAAGTAAAAATCCATAATGTGCAAATTATTGGCTTCATCCAACATTTTTTTAACCAGACCAGTCAACTGGTTTGTCTTCGTCAAAGTAGTAGGATGGTTATCTAAAATGAGATGTACATGGCTAAACAACTCCTCCCTTTCTAAATGAAGTGCCTTGGCATCTGCATCAACAATATTTGTGGCCATAAGAGTAGCATCGACATCTACATCATGGTTTTGGGGCTCTATATTGATCTTAGGAGGGTCATGAATATCTTATCCTCTGAATGTTGATGAAGCAATGGATTTGAATTATACGAGTGGAAATACAACCAATTAATCTTTATGGCATGCTTGCAAATGTTTCCACGAATAGACCATGGAAATTCACAGGTTATAAAATCTGTAAGATACCAGTTGACAAGGTGTTTTTTACCTTGATCTGTCTGACTCCTCACCCAGTAAGCACGAGTTATGCTCTCATGAGGACAAGAATTAGTATTTATAATTTTTCTTGATCATTCCATTGATAGTTCAAGCTTCTTTTATATCTTGTAGTTGTTTAGAAATATTTCTTTTTTTAAGATTTCTTTGAACCGATAAGAAGGTTCAATGGTTGTTAATAGCATATGCAACAACCAATCCATCCTACGGGCACATTTTTTCCTTCTATTGGATAAAAATGTTATTTTTAGGTAACAATGGTATGACTCAACAACATTATTGGTCACCTAATTTGCAATAGGAAACTCACATTTCATCCACATCACTAATTGAAAATAGAACTATGTTAGTCTTAATATATCACATTTATAGAAGACAAAAATTCATATAATATGGAAAGTTTGTTTACTTACGAATCTTATCTCCAACAACCCAATTCTTGTGGAAATAGCCTAAAAACTTCTCTTCATCTGCAAATTTGTAAAAAAATGATTGATTGCATCTTCCACTTCATAATTGAGAGTGTGTTTCGTGATAAAACCTAACTCACTAAACATCTCATTGGCTTTTATGGAACTAGTGGCCAACTGATTGACATTTTTTAACCAAGCCCTATGTACATGCCAAACACAGAAGATCACATCACAACCTGTGATCCTCCTCCCTTATTCAATGCATTTTAGTTTCTTATTTTTAGAAAAAATTGCAAGTTTGGTTATATCATGGCAATGCTAAAGTTACGTCAAGGATGTGATTTCAACCAATGCATTAACAACCATAAAGACATTGACTTTCCAATCAGGATGGATTTGAAAACACTTGTGCATGAGCTGCTCCAACCATAGTGCAATATCATTTGATGTGTTTCGTGATGCCATGACCCAGGCAACTAGCACCTCGCTTTTTTGTTCATCAAATTCCACGAGTGTATACAACTGAAATTTTCATATTCAACGTTACATAAAATCAAATATAAGATATTAATCATACTGAATGTATACAACTTAAATATTTATATTCAATCAATCATTGGCATCTCACTTACCCCATATTTATTTGTATTAAATGTTGAATCCATGTCTATTAAGCTATTATGCGATAGCTTGAACATTGCCTCCAACATCCACTTTGTTTCAATCACTATTATAAAAGAAACTTCCACACCATTGGGCATTTGGTAAAATAAAAAATATTCATGGTGCTTTTGATGCCAAAGGTTTACACTCATTTCATCCTTTTTGTGCGAAGTTGATAATTTCCCTTCGCCAACCTATTATATATATTTACAATATATTTCTTGCATGAGACGAAATCCATATCCTGAGATGTTGCATCAATGTCAACATGTCTCTTAATGTGGGTTTTATACACTATATCAATAGGCAGTCAGACACCAAATTTTTTCTTACAATTAGTCTTATTGGTATTGGAATGGGACAAAAGGGAGGAATATTTTTTAAGAGGGCATAGGATGTAAGGTAGCTTTTGGATCCCATCTAAAATATTAAGCATTTTAACTCTGCTATAAATGAAGCAGATTTTTTTAAGTTCTCTTGATAATCGATAGGTGACGGAGGATTGTAATGCATCTCTAATGTCATCAATGAACACAATGTTGGGAGCCCAAGCAACCACTCTATTTTGATGCCCTCGATTATTGAATCCATATGAATGGGGAAATTTAGCAGTAAGCAGTAAAATTTGTGTCATTTCATTTCATTTCTAGCAAGATACAGTTGAGAATTTCATTCATTTGAGAGTATATAACGATTGATTGTTTATCAGATGAATATATGTGATTGGTCAGCGTTTTCTTTCTCTCATATGAAGAGTTTAGACTCAAATATATCATGTTTGACTTGTAATCTAGTTTCTAAGAATTTAAAATCTCCCCCTTTATCAAAGTATGCACTCTCAACTTTGATTGTCCTATTGTTTGATTGTGTGAGTGTGCATTCCCAACATTAGTTATCATGTTGTTTCATTAAGTGAGTATGCACTCTCAATTTTAATTTTTTCACTGTTTGATTGAGTGATTATTTCAAGCATAGATGGACTAGTAGGTATGAAGCTCATTTTTGGGACAAGAGCACTTGGAAAGGCATTTGCTTGAGCCCTTGTAGATAAGGATTTAGACAAATCTACTTCAACAAAGATGGAGTTAGCCTTCAACAAGAATGATATAATGGAACCAATATATCAATACTAATGTCCTTTTTCATTCCTTCATAGTTTTGATGACCAGAAACTTGAAATCCTAGAGATTTTAGCACTTGAGTATGGAATGTGGCAACATTTACAGTAAAATATAACCAATTTCAAATCAAAAACAATTACAGAATGAATTTTTCGTTTTAATTGGAAATACTTTCACAAAATCTTCAACTAGGTGTAGTGGAAGAATACTCATGTCAAATGTTGCAAAGTGAAAAAACCATTTGTCCAAAGATCCAGAAAGTAATGTTGGTTTTCTTTATTAGTATATAACAGTCTCTACTCAATAACATATAACAATCCATTCTATTGCCCCAACATGGAACTACCTACTAACTAAGAAGTAAACTTGTACACAATGTATTTGCAAATGCAAGATGTGCATCATCTCTCTTACATTCTGCTGCAAGAGAAGAACATATTTGGGAGGAATTATGCTCCTCATTGTGGCCTCCAACAAAAATTGCAGAAGTGAAAAGGTTAATTTCTGCATTGGGTGTTTTTTGGAAGTTCTATATAGATTGTTTTCCTATAGTCGTGAACAGAGAGAGAGAGAGAGAGTTTATGTTATTCACTGCAATACGGAGTTCAACAAATCAGAGGAATTGCGATCAGATTACTGTGATAAAGAGCTCAGATTAAACTCATTGCCGGAGCTTACATAACAATGTGTATAACATGGCAGAGCATTTAATGTACAATATGGTTTTTTCTCAATATTACAAAAAGCCTTATTTAGCATAACATTTGTTGTGGGTTGATTGCATAGGTTTTTGGAAAATTAGGCGATCGATCGATCATGAGTTCGATTCCCAGCGGCCGCGAGATGTGAAGATGGAGCCCCACACAAGAGCAGCTGAGAATCTGGGAAGTTATCTACAATGGCGGAAACCAGACTCCTAAGCCCGAGTAGATTCAGGTCATTGCCGCGGAGCTCTGTTGGCATGGGACTGTGGCGGGAATCAACGTGTTCTACTGGTTCAAAAATCGTAAAGATCGAGAGAGAAGGAAGAGTCGTAGCATTCAGGGAGCTCATGCTGCTGCAAATTCCTCTGGATTTTCTTTTCTTCAACCGAATGAAACCAGGTTTGGAATTTCAAATTCATATTCACCAGATTTGGAAGCCCAATCCCAGCATAAGTTGTCTAGAGGTGAGAAATCGGCTCAGAGTAGAATCTTAGGGTTAGATCTGGTGAATTCGAGATCTAGTCCCCCGGAGAATTCCCCTCCCTACCATCACCATGGCAGATCTGTTCTTAGACGCACAAGAAGCCCTGGCACTTTGTCTGGGCATTTCTCTGACTCCTTTCAGATCCAAATTTCTCTACCTTCAGGCAGAACCATCCTGCAATGGGTCTGTTCTTCAGATCTGGTGTTGGATCTCAAGCTGGATCTAGATCGGCGAATCGGGATCCCTTCAGGCCTTCAGAGACTTCTCTTTCAAGGTAAACAACTTGAAGACCTTCTTCCCCTCTCTTCTTACATCATTTCCAGAAATAGCTCTACAGTGTTATCCCTTCGTTTGAGAGGAGGTGCAGCGAGACAGTCATCCTCTGCTCCTCCTTTCTCTTACAAAGATACAGTACAATCTGAGAATCCCGAACCCTTGGCAGGTCTTAAACCTAAGCCTTTTTTGGTTGACAAGATAGAGGAAGTTCCCTCTGTTGAAATCACCAATGAAGGTCCTGCAAACCTGCTCCAAGAATTTGCAGAAAGAGCCATCATTTGCAGATTTAACGGACTGTGGCCGTGATCTCAGGATCTCTATGCATGGATCCATGCAAACTGGACTCATCATTGCAAGATCAGTTTCTGTTCAAAAGGATACTTCATTGTTCTATTTGATGACAGTAAGCATTATGAAAAGGCTTTAGAAGAGGGCCCTTGGTTCATGGGAACTGCAGGGCTCTTCTTGACTCCTTGGTTCCCAGATTTTGATCCAGCAACTGCTGTCATTACCAAGACACCTGTATGGATCAGGCTTCCAAACTTACCTACCCACTTATGGCATGGTGTTGTCTTTGAAGCCATAGGCAACACCTTGGGCAACTTCATTATGGGAGATTTCTGGCGGGAAAATAAAGGTCTCTACACATATGCCAGAATATGTGCGTAGTTAGATTTGAGCAGAGGACTTCCAGAACAAATCAATCTCAAGTTAAACAACTATGTTTGGACCCAGACATTGGATTACGAAAATACAGCATTCAGTTGCCGCCATTGCCACCAATCAGGGCATCTGCAGAACCCCTGCCCCTCTCTCCCAGCGAAAAAAAATATAAGGATAACCTCTCCAAACGATGGGCTCCTTGCTCTCCACCTCTAGTCGTGGATTCTGATTCCACTAGCTCTGAAGATGAAGGTAGCGATACAGATTTGGATCAAGCCCCTCAATCCGTGGTCCCTTCCACCAATGGTCCGACGCAATTCTCCGATACAGTGATCGCCCAAAAATGCGTCCATTTGACCTCCTCCTCTGATTCAGAAAAGGAGGGCCCCCCTGATGCAGATCCCCAATCTTCAAGTTGTCATGGCTCATTCACCCCAGGATGGTTGGGTCGAAGTCAAAAAAAGGAAAGGGAAAAAGCTTTGTGTTGAAGCGTCTGCCCATTCTGGGTAGAAGTCAGTCTTTTTGCTTTCAGCCATATGTTGTAGCTTCTTGCTTGTTTCACTCCTTCTCCGGAACCGAGGTTGATAGTCCTATCATTTCCAGGTGCCGGTTTTCTGTCTCTCTTGATTGTATCATCCTGTACCATATTTTTGATCAATAGAATTAGTCTAATTCAGAAAATAAAAATAAATAAATAAATAAAAATGCGTATAACATGTAGTGTTTTTTTTTCTCTTATTTTTGCAATAGGTTTTGTTCTATAATATGATTAATAATCCAACAAAAAGCTTTGATAATCTTTCCCTGCAGATGGCCTTCTGTTGAGATTGTAAGAAATGTCTCTACTTATTTGTGTTATGTAGCTTGTAAAGTTGCAGGGAGAGCCAAATTACCTGCATGTAGTGTTTTTTTTTTCTCTTATTTTTGCAATAGGTTTTGTTCCATAATATGATTAATAATCCAACAAAAAGCTTTCATAATCTTTCCCTATAGATGGCCTTCTGTTGAGATTGTAGGAAATGTCTCTACTTATTTGTGTTATGTAGCTTGGAAAGTTGCAGGGAGAGCCAAATTACCTGCATTGGACATCAAGTGAATGGAAACCTATGGGATAAATTTTGTTATTTGCATATTTTCCAATTGTTCCGAGAGAAAGGGAGTATTTAACATAATTTTTGAGATTAAAATTAATATTTGTTTTACAATTTTTCCCATTTTCCATAGGAACGAGCGAAATTCTTAGAACTTTTTACCTCAGTGATTTTCAATGGTTAAACCATGTAACATTGCTAGCACAAAAAGTGCCCTTGCACTCCTTTGAACCTGCGACCTTCATTTGAACAGAATCTATTACGGTTTCCTGATGTGAAAACGTGGGATGAAATGGTTAAAGCATGGTCACAGTGACCACGCACAGGGAGGTTTTGGCGAGGTCGAATGGTCTAACGGTGATAATTTGCATGTGGTTTTAAGCTTCAAGGCTATTTGAATGGGTTCCACCCACAACATTAACTCGACGAGCCGGCACATGGGCTCTCGGATGTGGCATCAGATCGCGAGAGAATCTAAATCCTTTTTGAATATGGATGGATTGACCTCGAAGGGGGCAAAGTAATTGCCTATGGCCGAAGTCAGAGATTTTTCCGACCAGCAAACAATTCAGGCAATTCCTTCACATGAATAGACTACTCTATTTTTTTGGTAAGTGTCTTCCATATATATTTATAAATATTTTTGAAATATTATAAATTAAATCTTAAATTAAAAATCCAACCATTTATAAAAATTGAATATATATATATAATTACATTAATTTCATATTTAATAATTTAATTTTAAAATTGTAAAAATATTAGAAAACAATTTTTTAAAAACTTAACAAATCAAACGATATCGCTTTAATTAATTTTATTAAACAAATTATGAATCAAATTACATTAACCAAAGAAAACACTGATTTTTTTATATTTTAATATAAAATTTAAAAACATATGACTAACCCTCTTATTTAATAAAATTATAATTATGAAAAAAAAAATTACTAGATTTTTTTATATAAATATTTAAAAATTATATATAAATCATCGTAACATTTATGCTGAAATGGGCTCCATTTTTCCAACTTAGAAGACCATTTATATTACAACCATGCATGCTTATATTTTAGTCTTTCTTGTTTTAAATTGTTGAATTGAAAACTTTAATTTTGACTTCCATTTCATTCCTCCAAGCGGAAGATTCTACATTTCCGGCGCAGCCTCTCCTGTGCTTTCTCACCCAATCGCAATTTGGGACACCCCTTCACCCAAAGATACCCTAACGATATACAATATGCAACTCCTTCCAACTCGCCCAACTGAGGGCACCGATGAACCAATAGAAGTTCAAGTTTTGTTAGCTGCGCCAAATTCCGTATGCTCTTCAACTTCACACAATTGAATACATACAACCTCTCAAAGGACACCATTGTTTTAACATTCGGCAGCTCCTCAAGTTCGTTACACGCTTCAATGTGTAACTCTGGAAGCTTTGGAAGACCACAAAGGCCTTCTATACTTCTCAGATTGTAGCACCTATACAATTTCACAGATGTGAGTGCCTTTGGTAATGTTCCAATCTCCACCACATTAATACACTCCTCTAAGGTGAATTCTCGAAGGTTACAGTACACAACGTCATCAAACAATACATCTGATGTGTGAATTATGGGAGAAGCAGCCACTTTCAACCAACTCAACTGACTCGACCATTCAACTGAAGCCGATAAACACTTCAAATCCCCGCGATACTCCAGACCCAATTCCTTCAAGTTCGGTAAATCACCCAGCGAATGCATCACCGTCTCCAGAATAGGGTTTCCTATCCACAAAACTTCTAAATGCTTGGGGAGTTCAAAAGCACTTGCCAATTCTTTAAAATTTGTGCCCGTCAACTTCAGTGTTTTCAGGGACCTTTGATGTGCCACTTGCGAGGGACATACTTCAACTTTTTCACAGTGTTGAAGACCTATATGCTCGAGTGTTCCTATATTCCCAAATGTTTCGCTTGAGATTGTTAAATTATAACAGAAGTTGGCATCAAAATATTTAAGGCTACTTAAACAACCGAAGGAATCTGGCAGCCTCTCCAATTTCTTGCAGCCAGTTAGGTCCATGTGGTGGAGGTTCGTCAAGCCACCCAAGGAATCTGGCAGCCTCTCCAAGTTATAGCAAAATGACAGCTGCAAGCGGTGGAGGTTCGCCAAGCTGCCTAAGGAATCGGGCAGCCTCTCCAAATTGACGGCCCGCAGGTCCATGTGGTGGAGGTTCGTCAAGCTGCCAAGGGAATCCGGCAGCCTCTCCAATCTCTCGCACCAAGAGATGTCCATGTGCTGGAGGTTTGTCAAGCTACCCAAGGAATCTGGCAGCCCCTCCAGTTTGTTGCAGTTAGACAGGACCATGTGGTGGAGGTTTGTCAACCTGCCGAAGGAATCTGGCAGTCTCTTCAATTTCTTGCACCAATACAAGTCCATGTGGCGGAGGTTGGTCAAGCTACCGAAGGAATCTGGGAGTCCCTCCAGTTTGTTGCACCTAGACAGGTCCATATGGCGGAGGTTGGTCAAGCTACCCAAGCAATCTGGCAGTCTCTTCAATTTCTTGCACCAAGACAAGTTCATGTGGCGGAGGTGGGTCAAGCTACCGAAGGAATCTGGGAGCGCCTCCAGTTTGTTGCACCTAGACAGGTCCATGTGGCGGAGGTTGGTCAAGCTACCGAAGGAATCTGGCAGCCTCTCCAATTTCTCGCACCCTGACAGGTCCATGTGGTGGAGGTGCTTCAGCTGCCCTATGGACTTTGGAATGCTCGTGAGACGGCTCGCATCGATAATCTTTAATTCCTGCAACTGCAAAGGTGCCTGGCAGATCAAGCGTTTCGACCGTAAGAAAAACGATATAAACATTAACTATATATATATATATATGTTCTCAGGAGTAAAACCGTCAGAAATAACTGGAGAAGCCCTGCTATGCAATATCAATAGTTGATCATGACCACACACTTTTTAACTCAAAAAGATTTACCTGTGATCTGCCTTGCCACAATGTTTCCAACACACTCCCCTCCACTTTCAAAACCCTCAGGTTCTTAATATTAATCCACAAAGGTAAGCAAATGTACGGACAATCACGCCAGAAAAGCCATATGAGATTTGGCAAGCGCACCCGCAAAATAGGATCCAACAGATGACCTTGTGTCTCAACAAGGTGCAAATTCATGACACTAATACCAAGAAACCGATAACGTTTATTGTACATTCTATTGCGAAGCTTCATCATGCGGTTACCCAACAGCTGGTGATTCCTTCGGTACCATGACAACAATTGTGAGCTTGTCTCCTCTCGTTCGGTGCTATGCTCGTCAGGGAGCAGCCTAATTCCGCGTGCTTCACTTATAACCTGTTCATTATGGTGGAGAGTTAAGACACTGCACACAGCTTGCTATGATTAAATATAAATATTTCGCAGGTGAATAACGATTGAGAAGTTAAATTCTGTATACATATTTCTAAGCCAAAATGTAACTATTTTAAAAGTTTGAATGATTGAAGACTTACAGATGAGTGCTTCTGCAGCCAATCATGAAAGTTATTGGTGGGGCAACATAAACGGCGCGGCGATTGATACTCTGCGACCTCTCTTGCCATATCCCGGAGGACATCATGCATATGGATATAATTTTTATCGTCGACTTCTACAAGGCATTTACCCTCTAAATTTGTAAACCCCGACAATCCGTTCCAGCCTGATCTGTCCCATGCTGTTATGGCACTAATTTTGTTTTCTCCTACGAAAAAAAAGGCAATATCTAAAAAGATCTGCTGTTCCTCTTCACTGAGCGCATCGTAACTAATTTTCAATCTGTTCTTTATCTCGGGTGAAACTTTTGATTTCTGAAGTTCAGCCTTCCAATAGGATTTATCTTTTAGAAAGAGATGTGCCCCAAATACTTTTAAAGCTAAAGGCAGTCCCTCGCATACCTTAAGAAACTGATCAACTAGATCTTCAAATCCCTGTAGCGGATGGGCCTGACAGAAGGCATGTGAACAAAAAAGCTCTAGCGAGTGTTGTCTAGAGAGGCCCTCTAACTTATAAATGCATGACTGTTCCAGCCCTGCCCTTGCAAGCACATCTTTAGAGCGAGATGTAATCAAAATTAAGCTATCCGGTCTTAAGACATCTTTAGCTGGTAAAAGGGCCTCTAGCTGATCCTCATGATCTATGTCATCTAAAATTAACAAAACATGAGAAGATTTAAGATGCCTTTCAATTATCCCTTTGCCTTCATAAATGTTCTGTATACGCAGATCTAATTCATTGACATTCAGGCCCCTTAGAAGTACCCTCTGCAACGAATGTAGGGAGCTTTTATTAGCATTTTCTCTTATGTCTGACAAAAAGTAAGATTTATCGTATTTCAATCTCTTGCTATTGAAGAGTTCTAGAGCCAACGTTGTCTTGCCCACTCCACCAAGGCCAACTATTCCTGCCACCTGGACTTTTCCACTGTGCTGCTGCTGCTTCAAAACTGTAGTTTCAAAATCTGCTACTTTTTCATTTAAACCAGTGGGATACTTGGCCACATACAACGGTGGCCTTTTGCTCAATTTCACGACACATTCAACGATCTTCTCTAACATATGACCCTCGTCACTGCATATTCACCAAAAGTTTTTTCCAGTCGGAAAAAACGCTTTCTTTATTATTACTAAAGAAAGTACAGTTACATGATTCTGTTCCATGATAAGTACTAAAACTTAGCAGCAAGAAACCCAATGGAAAATAAAACAAAAATACAAAAATAGATCGACTACTGTGCTGTCATCCACTTAAAGTTCATTGGTTCAGAAATGCTTTGTTACCAAAAAAAAATTATGTTCCATGACAAGTACTAAAACTTAGCAGCAAGAAACCCAAAAGAAGATAAAACAAAAATAGATCGACTACTGTGCTGTCATCCACTTAAAGTTCATTGGTTCAGAAATGCTTTGTTACCCAAAAAAAATGAATCTGTTCCATGATAAGTACTAAAACTTAGCAGCAAGAAACCCAAAAGAAAATAAAACAAAAATACAAAAATAGGTCGACTACTGTGTTGTCATCCACTTTAATTTCATTTGTTCAAAAATGCTCTGTTACAAAAAAAATGATTCTGTTCCATGATAAGTACTAAAACTGAGCAGCAAGAAACCCAAAAGAAAATAAAACAAAAATAGATCGACTACTGTGCTGTCATCCACTTAAAGTTCATTTGTTCAGAAATACTCTGTTAAAAAATAAGGGAGGAAAAAAAACAAGAGACATATGCTAGTTCAATCTATGAAATCGAAATATGAAATCAAAATAAAGCCGAAATCAAATCTAGAATCCCGATTCAAAGCAGCATGATGAATGACTCCATGAGATGCTGAAATGCCTCTTTTGGAGAGAAATGCATATTCACCAAAAGTACCAATATAAGATAAACAATTAATCAATCGGAACCGAAGGACAAAGCATCAGATTAAGTATATAGATCAGAGAGGGGGAATTGGAGTTCTCACCCGTTAAACGCGCCATCCAGATCAAAACCGCTTATGTCTGCAACTCTGGAAAGAGCATCTCTCCAATTTTGAATAATGGCAGAGTCATATCGAAGCTTCTCTTGACGTGTTTGAGAGTCCAACGTTTTCTTCATTTGGAGTTCATGCAGGCTGCGAGCATACGCTCCATTTTTGTTCTGATCTGTCCACCTAAGTTCAGCAGGGTGGACATGGTAAAAGACCGGAATAATTGGAGCCCCAGACCCCAGCATGAGAAGCAACTCATCTAAACACCATCGTGACTCCGCATATTTAGGAGAGAAGATAGCTACATGGATCGAGGCGCTTCCAATAACGCTGGATAGCTGAGAAGGAAAAGGTAGTCCTTCCTGCAAATCCTGCTGATCTAAAAAGGGCCTTAATCCACGGGAAAGAAGAGCACGGTAGAGATGAGCAGCAAACGTCTTCTTCACTTCCCCACGATGGTTAATAAACACATCGTAGGGAATATTGCTGCTGCTGTTATTGGAATCAACAGCGGTGGAAGAGGATGAAGCACCATCGGAAGTTGCGCGAGGAGATGTCTGAATTTCAATTTCAGAGTTGGTTTGGGGGATCGAGGATGCAAGCGTTCGGTATGCCATTGCGAATTGTTATACAATAATACAAACACAGACAAGGCTAAATTTGGTGCTGCGAAGCTCTGGATGGTCCGATGCAGAGGAAGGAAATGAGTTGAGGAGCTTCAAAGGAGCGGAGAAATTGTAACGAGAGGAAAGCCCGGAGGTGAAAGCTTACATAAACCCTTATCCTTGCAGATGCCGCGGCTAATAAAATAAAATATCCTCAATGGAGGTCTAGGGGGTTAGCGTCCACCCATTAACAGCGTCAATCTTATCTCTTTACATTAAAATATTATTTTTTTCCATTATGTCGGTGAGATTGAGATTGTGATTTATTAGTGTTTGAAATATTTTTTTGAAATTTGATATTATTTTAAAATAAGATTCTATTAAATTTTATTTAGATTTCTAACAAAATTGATTTTAAAAAATCAACATTGACTTTTTAATTTACGTATCCGTGTTGGAATGCAACTTGAGTTGCATCTTATGATGTCCATATTTTTCATAGAAATTTGGTAATAAAATGATAATCAAAATTGTAATTTTTTTGGTTCAATTTTTTTTCTTTATTCAATCTCTTTAACAGTCCTATGAAATAAAAATTATACAAACAACACAAATCAAATTTAAAATTTGTAAAAATCATTATATATTAATTTATAAAAATCCTAAAAACAAATTATAGTACAAGATCTTATCTTTTTGCATGTGGGATCCACCATATTTACACTTTAGTGCAACTTGAGCTGCATCTTTTACTAGAGGGGAAATGTTCACATATAGCTACCAAATGTGGTGAATAGCAAGGACTAAAGTATTTTCTAAATTTGATATGAAATCAGGGTTTTGGCAGGTGGCAATTAATAAAGATGATAAGTTTAAGACTGCTTTCACTGTCCGAGTAGGACATTATGAATGGAACATCATGCCTTTTAGACTAAAGCATGCCTCCTCCAAATTCCAGAAGGTTATGGATAATGTTTTCAAGCCATATTTTGATTGGTTACTAGTATACATTTATGATATACTTATATTTTCTAAAAACGTCCATGATCACTTTAAACATATCCATAAATTTGTACAACTTGTCAAAACCAATGGATTGGTTCATAGCAAGAAAAAGATTGAATTATTTCAGACAAGTATCTAGTTTCTTGGTCATACAATTAAAGATGGGCAAATCAGTCTGCAAAACATGCTTTGGAATTTGCTGATAAATATCCAAATATTATCACTAACAAAATTCAATTACAAAGATTCTTGGGATGTTTAAACTATGTAAGCAGCATTTACAAAGATTGCGCCAAAGATAGATCATCACTCAACAGAAGACTGCAAAAACATCTAGAACGTTGGTCTCGGGCCCACACTGAAGCTGTTAGAAGAATTATAATGAAGGTAAAAACTCTTCCTATACTTCATATCACTGATGAAGATTCTTTCAAAATTGTTGAAACAGATGCCAGCAATGAAGGGTGGGGAGGAGTTTTGAAGCAAAAGAAAGAAGGAGAAGAACAAATAGTTTAGTTTGTCTCAGGGACTTGGAGCCCACCTAAGAAAAACTATTCTACTATAGAAAAAGAGGTCAAAGCAGCATGGAATTGCATTGATAAATTTGATATCCACCTGATACAAAAAAAAGTTTCTCTTAAGAACAGATGCCTATGTATTAAAGAAAGTCCTCAGTAAAGCTATAAAGAAAGTAGGAGAAGCTAAGTTCTCAAGGTGGCAAGCTCTATTTGCGAATTTCAACTTTCAAGTCGAACACATCAAAGGCGAAAAAAAATGTCTGCTTAACTTCCTAAGAATAGAATATTCAAATCAGAAAAACATTGCCATGGTGACAGTAACAGAATGGGACCCCTCCCAACATACAAAGACTCTGAGAAGTATTTCTGAAACATAGAACTGGGAAGAATATTGTTCCAGATGGAAACCAACATGGTAGCTAAGTCTCTAAAATGGTTAAGTCTAGAAGATAAGTCTCTTTTAGAGAGCTTGAAGCTGAAGAAAACCCATTAAGAGGTATGTATACTTCATCATCTAAAAGGATTATAAATTCTGTAGAACTTGAATATTTTGAAAGTCAACCTGCACCTAAGTGGTGTCTGCCCAGTATCTCCTCGTCAGAATTATATGTTGACTTATCTATGTTCCATATTAAAGTTGTAACTAGAATATATATCAAAGAAAGTATTAGTCAAATACAAGAGATCTCAGATCTCTAACTGTGGCAAGAACAAAACTATTCAGTCCTCTATGGACTAAGGGATTGATCCTTACCCTTATGCACCCCAGATGCAAATATTTGGTTCCCAATCTTTTGGCTTCAGCATGAAGTTTCTTAGTGTCAAGAAGAGAAAGTGTTGTTTTACTTATATATATATATATATATATATATATATATATATATATAGATAGATATATATAGATATATATATAAAATAATAATTACTTATTTAAGAGGTGTATAAGGCTTATATAGAATCGTTATTCAAGCTTATGTATTGTTTTCATAAATTTCTATTTGTTTTATATATAATAAAAATGATAATTATTTCTTTAAGAAGTGTATAAGGTTTATATAAAATTGCTATAATATAGTTTATTTGTTTTATGTTTTGAAAAGTTTTGTAATGCTTTAAAATTGGTTTGTTTGGTTAAGAACTCATTTTTCTAAGACTTAAGGAAACATGTTGACACTATGATAGATTTGCCTATTATGCGAATAAAATATAAAAATAACAACTAGTTTATTCTTTCTTTCTTTTCTTTTTTGTAAATTTCGACAAAAAATATTACATAAGGTATTACACTGAGAGTTCTTCATTCCATATAAAATCAAAACAACTAGTTTATTAACTTAGTATTAAGTAATTGTTTTGATTTTTGGTTTGATTTTAATTCTAATTATAACAATTCCCTGATTGGGGTGACAAACATCGAGGTCTGTGAGATGCGTGTGTGGTGAGAGTGTAAATTTGTCTGATGGAAACGAGGGCACACTCCCTGTCCTCCCATTACGTATGGTGTACGGTGCGTTTAATAATGTTGCATGCGAAATCTTAGTCTCATTCATTCTCTCCGGGTTTGAGTGTTGGAGAGGTAAGTGGGTTTATGGTGCTCGTCAGGGTTCAGGAATGTTATATTGTTGTGGTAGTATGGTGGCTAGTAGCTTGTGGTCTGAGCTTTGTTATTCAGTTTGGTTTCTTAGACCCTAGGTTAATCTGGGAGAGTTGGAGGTTTTGCCACTGTTGCCTCCTCCATAGCGAAAGGTTCACAAAAGTGTTAAGTTCTTCTCCCGCAACCTAGTATCTCTCCTCCATCAGCATCTTAAGTGAATTTTGCATGGTAATTTGATCAATTCTAGTGCCTATTCTTGCATTGCTTACTAAATTTCTCCCAAAGTGTTATTTGTGTTTAGGAAGGTGTCTGAGTTTCTTGTCCGTTGGGTATATTTTGGGTCTTCCTCTTTCTATGGTGTCTCCCTAGATTCTTGAGATGCATCGCTGGGTGAGCACCAATTGGGTTCGGTGGTGGAAGGGTGGTTTAGAGACAATTGTTGTGGCTTGTAATTGTCTTAGGTTCATTTCTTATGTGCTTGTGCTTTGGTGTCAAGTTATTGTCTTCGTCTGTGTTCCTAGGTGCTTCCCTTGGTAGAGGAGAAGCAAAGGTCTCAGTCTGGTTGGCATGTTTCTTATCTATGGGTTTGCTTGTAACTCTCTGAATTAGAGAAATGTGGTTTTCATCCCTATGGAGTAGACATATGTTAGATAAGTCGGGGTTATCCTTCGCCCTGCTGTAGTTCTCAGCATTTTGGGTGTTTTTTCTACTCATTGATGAGGTGTATCCCTAGGCCCTCAACATGAGACTTGTGTCATGTAACTCCCACTCCCAGCCCAAGTGGAGGGGAGTTTCGTCCAGTTAGGTAGGATGTAGCACAGAGATAAAGGTGGTGTTGGAGGGTTTTTTTGCTGAGCATCTAAGGAGGGGTGGCCAAGCTGTTGGGGGTGTGGTCTATGCAACGCCGGGAGCCCATGGTGGCAGAGGTGGTGTGAGAGTAGGGCGGGGTGGTCGCGTAGCTGGTGGTGGAAAGAAAGGCAGAGTGGCACATGAGGATGGAGGAGGTGTGTGGGGTCGAAATCGTTGGCCGGGGGGTGCAGGTGTTGCTAGCTAGAAAAGTCACTCCGAGGTATGTCATGACTTGCTTCAGTCTGTTCTGGATCACCTAGAAGCTTATAATAGAGCCAAAAAGGAAGAACACAAATTCTTCATTGCTACGCTTAATCAATTGAATTAATTTCAGTTCCATGTCCAACAAAGGATTGTGGTGGAGTGGCAGGGTCAAAATATGCTGACTGAAAAGATGGATAAGTTGTAAACGTGGTTGGCTCACTTCGAGCAGCATGTGCAATGTACTTATTGTCCCCCTTCCCATCTAGGTACTGGGCTAGACAATCCAACTTCAATCACTTCCGATAATTGAGCATGGTCTCAGGTGTTCTTCTGGTTCTATTGGTATTTTGGTGCTTTTGGTGTATTAGGATTTGGATCGTTCCTTTAGTTTTACTTTTGTTTCTTTGTCATATGGTGCTAGCATTAGTCAACAAACCTAGTCAGGGTGAGATTACTTTCATTTTGCTATCTATGTACTTTTGTTTTGATGAATTAATCGAACCTTGAATTACAAAAAAAAATCTAATTCTAAAAATCAAATAATTTTTTTCTACAAATTCTATTATATCATTTTCTCCCTGAGTTAAAGTTGTTAATACAAAACCACTGGTTTTGAGACCACTCCCTTCTCCTCCTTTATAAGCCTAAAATATTTCATCAATCACATTCACACAAAGGTCAACGGTCCTTAATCTCTATCTGAATTGTCACCACCAAATTTATGGGAAGATGAAGGTATATAACACATAGAAAGAGGTATAGCTATCATAATATCAATGAATATACCACCCTGTTCTACTTTTTCTGACACCTTTAAAAGTCACAAATATTTTCAAATTTTCCCAGTTGTTGTTCCTAGCTAACTTCTAAGACATATGCAAATTTTCATGACTAAATGGTGCATATACTAATTCTTGGATTATTTTTAATAATAATTTTATGTTGTAAATGAGTTTAATTTTGTAGAAATATCAATTTTTATAAAATTATTTATTTTTAATATAAAATTATCTTTATTATAAAATTTAAAAAAAAGTAGGGTGCATCCCTGATCTCCAAGTTCATTTATGTATATGCAACGAATTTCAACAAATCAAGCTTAGTACCCAACACCAAGCCACAAGACAGGAGGAAGTGTATATTTATGTACTACGTGTCAAAATGTTATCACAATAATGGTGTATATCAACACCATCGTGTTCTTTTACTTGATTAATGTGTTATGTGCAACAATTCCTCAAATAAATCAATAGTTGTCAGTCTTCTAGGTATATCAGGGATGAAATCAATGGAAAAGAAAAATTGAGGACCCCCTTGGTTATTCGAGCTTTAACAATGAATGGGGGGGGTGTCCGCAATAGGTTGTTTCCCCAAAACCATTTTTATGACATGGAAATATCAGATGGATTGTGGCACCCCCCTTCAAAAAAATTTCTTACCAGTAGTAACCACCCCTGCAATCCACTTGTAGTTTTATAAATGACGAAAAGGTGTCATCATAAAATGAAGAATGACCACATGTCAAGGAAGTGCCTTCTATTTGAGGAAGAACACAAATGTACATATCAATTTCTTCTCAATTATGCAAAGGCTTATTAGTACAACAAAATGCCAGTTTGTAAGGGGAACATTCAATGTCATCAAATTCTGAACTAGTTGGTTTCATGAACATTTTCATAAATGTGTCATGGCTTGTACTATAAAATCATTGGTTTTTGATGATAGAGGTGTACTGTTTTTCTAAGTTGCTTGAGGAATCAAGCCATAATGGTGGTAAAACCCAGTGGAAGAATATGCAATAAAAATGCACTGCCATTGGTAAAGAGATGACAGTTACATTGAAAAATGGTAGTGCAAACTTCTAGTATGATTGGTCAATTTCAACAAGCTCATCGATTTGATGAGAGCTAAATTATTCGTTATGCCCAGGAAAATGTTGAAGGCTTCCCAATTCCTATGACAAACTTCAAAGTTTCACAGTTTGGTCATGAACAATCAAATCCAACTTTTTTTTTTTTTTTTTTCTCAAAGTTGAATCATATACTATAGTCAAACATTATGTTCTCTTAAGAAAACCTCCTAGAAACTTGCTCTAGTTTTTACATGCAATTGAAAGGGAATTTGAAGTATTGGCAATTTTAGGAAAATATTAAAATACTCCAGTCCTAAAGGTTTTTTATTTTTTGCACTCACACAAATGTAATTGGTACAACATTTTACACCATGGAGTATTTGGAAGGTCAGATTATTCTAAATCTTGGACTGTCGAAATTGAACCCAAAACAAAGAAGAGCCATATACCTTGCTATTACCAAAACTTAGGAAGAAATGCACAATGTTTATGTTGATGTAGTTTCAAATTATTTGAAAAGAACCTTTGGGAAAATGAAATAGTGCCTTCGAATGCAACATGTGGACCTGTTTCTGAGGTTTTTATTCGAATTCATTAAGAAGGGTTTCCTTCCAAAGATCACAAAATTCATATATTTTCTTGAAGGTATTTGTTGTTAAATCTATCAAGAGCATACATATGAAAGCATGCACAAAACTAATGAAAAAAACAAGAGAAGTCTGATTCATAATCCATGAGTCGAACTCTCATTGGAATCTCATATATCCATAGTAGAAATGAATACATTATTATATAGATGACATATTTCTAATTTGATTATCCGTTATCTGACTAATCTACCACCCCTAATAATTTGTTGAATGATAAGTGACTACATCTATTAATTTACTACCCTAATTCTGATAACTCGGAACACAAAATTTGCTAGCAAATTTTCCAACAATTACATAACTTAGTTTAAGAATTATTCTCAACACTCCCCCTTATTGCTTAATGAGGTGATCCCAAGCATATCCCTCATGTATTGAAACTTCCCTTTTGGTAGTTCTTTGGTAAATATATCTGTAATTTGATCATTTGTTGTACAAAACTTTATTTCAATTTCTCCTTTTGCCACATAGTCTCTTGTGAAATGATATGTGATATCAATGTGTTTGGTGCGATTATGAAACACCAGATTTTTAGTTATGGAAATGGTAGACAAGTTATCACAGTAAATAGTGGTGGCATATTTTTGTTCTTGTTTTAGATCTAACAATACTTTATTCAACTAAATTGTTTCACATGTTTTTTGTTGTTGTTATGATATACTATGCCTCTATAGAAGACAATGAAGTAGTTTGTTGCTTCTTTGAACACCATAATAATACACCTGATCGAAGGCTGAATACGTAACCTAAAGTGCTTTCTATCATCAAAATATCCAGCCCAATCACTATCTATATAACCAACCAACCCAAAATTATTTGATAAAGTATACTAAATTCAATAATTTATTATTTGAGAGAGATACTTCAAAATTATTTTTGTTGCTCCAAAATGAATCTTACTTGGACTTTGCATGAATCTAGAAATCAAGCCTACTGCATGCATAATATCAGGCCAAGTGGTAGTAAGATACAAAAGGTTTCCTACTAGACTCCTATAGGGTTGGGAATCTACCTTTTCAGCTCCATCTTCTACATAAAAATTTTCATTTGTATTCATGGGTGTGCTCATGGGTTTACAATTTCCCATTTTCCATTTTTCAAGAAGATTTGAAACATATTTTTCTTGTGAAATAAAAATTCCATCATTCATTTGTGTCACTTCTATGCCAAGAAAATAATGGAGCAAACCCAAATTAGTCATTTCAAATTCAGTCATCATAGCCTGCCTGAACTCTTCCACTAACAAATCACTTGAAGATGTGTATATCAAGTCATCTACATATAAGCACACAATTATTATATCATTACAATTTGACTTTATATATAATGTGTGTTCATTTTCACTTCTATTAAACCCCTTTTTCAAAAAATAAGTGTCAATTCTACTGTACCATGCTCTTGGAGCTTGTTTAAGCCCATAAAGAGCCTTTTTTAGTTTGTAGACTTTTTGTTTATTTCCTGCTTCTTCATATGCTTGGGGCTAGTGAACATATACATCTTCTTTCAACTCACTATTTACAAAGGATGATTTAACATCAAAATGATAAACTAACCATTTATTTTGTGCTGCCAATGCCAAAACAGTTTTGATTTTATCAAATGCCAGTTTGCAAGGGGAACATTCAATGTCAGCAAATTCTGAACTAGTTGGTTTCGTGAACATTTTCATAAATGTGCCATGGCTTGTACTATAAAATCATTGGTTGCTGATGATAGAGGTGTACTATTTTTCTAAGTTGGTTGAGGAATCAAGCCATAATGGTGGTAAAACCTAGTGGAAGAATATGCAATAAAAATGCATTGCCATTGGTAAAGAGATGACGGTTACATTGAAAAATGGTAGTGCAAACTTCTAGTATGATTGGTCAATTTCAACAAGCTCATCGATTTGATGAGACCTAACTTATTCATTATGCCCAGGAAAATGTTGAAGGCTTCCCAATTCCTATGACAAAATTCAAAGTTTCACAGTTTGGTCATGAACAATCCAATCCAACTTTTCTTTTCTCTTTTCTCAAAGTTGAATCATATACTATAGTCAAACATTATGTTCTCTTAAGAAAACCTCCTAGAAACTTGCTCTAGTTTGTACATGCAATTGAAAGGAAATTTGAAGTAATGGCAATTTTAGGAAAATATTAAAATATTCCAGTCCTAAAGGTTTTTTATTTTTTGCACTTACACAAATGTAATTGGTACAACATTTTACATCATGAAGTATTTGGAAGGTCAGATCATTCTAAATCTTGGATTGTCGGAATTGAACCCCAAACAAAGAAGAGCCATATACCTTGCTATTACCAAAACTTAGGAAGAAATGCACAATGTTTATGTTGATGTAGTTTCAAATTATTTGAAAACAACCTTTCGGAAAATGCAATAGTGTCTTCGAATGCAACAGGTGGACTTGTTTCTGAGGTTTTTATTCCAATTCATCAAGAAGGGGTTCCTTCCAGAGATCACAAAATTCATATATTTTCTTGAAGGTATTTATTGTTAAATCTATCAAGAGCATATATATGAAAGCATACACAAAACTAATGAAAAAAACAAGAGAAGTCTGATTCGTAATCCATGAGTTGAACTCTCATTGGAATCTCATATATCCATAGTAGAAATGAATACATTATTATATAGACGACATATTTCTAATTTGATTATCCATTATCTAACTAATCTACTGCCCCTAATAATTTGTTGAATGATAACTGACTACATCTATTAATTTGCTACCCTAATTCTAATAACTCAGAACACAAAATTTGCTGGCTAATTTGTCAACAATTACATAACTTAGTTTAAGCATTATCCTCAACACTCCCCCTTAATGCTTAATGAGGTGATCTCAAGCATATCCCTCATGTATTGAAACTTCCCTTTTGGTAGTTCTTTGGTAAATATATATGTAATTTGATCATTTGTTGTACAAAACTTTATTTCAATTTCTCCTTTTGCCACATAGTCTCTTATGAAATGATATTTGATATCAATGTGTTTGGTGCGATTATGAAACACTGGATTTTTAGTTATGGAAATGGTAGACAAGTTATCACATTAAATAGTTGTGGCATATTTTTGTTCTTGTTTTAGATCTAACAATACTTTATTCAACTAAATCGTTTCACATGTTTGTTGTTGTTGCTACAATATACTATGCCTCTATATAAGACAATGAAGTAGTTGGTTGCTTCTTTGAACACCATAATAATGCACCTAATCCAAGGCTGAATACATAACCTAAAGTGCTTTTTCTATCATCAAAATATCCAGCCCAATCACTATCTGTATAACCAACCAACACAAAATTATTTGATAAAGTATACTAAATTCAATAATTTAATATTTGAGAGAGATACTTCAAAATTATTTTTGTGGCTCCAAAATGAATCTTACTTAGAATTTGCATGAATCTAGAAATCAAGCCTACTGCATGCATAATATCAGGCCAAGTGGTAGTAAGATACAAAAGGTTTCCTACTAGACTCCTATAGGATTGGGAATCTACCTTTTCAGCTCCATCTTCTACATAAAATTTTTCATTTGTATTCATGGGTGTGCTCATGGGTTTACACTTTCCCATTTTCCATTTTTCAAGAAGATTTGAAACAATTTTTTCTTGTGAAATAAAAATTCCATCATTCATTTATGTCACTTCTATGCCAAGAAAATAATGGAGCAAGCCTAAATTAGTCATTTCAAATTTAGTCATCATAGCCTACCTGAACTCTTCCACTATCAAATCACTTGAAGATGTGTATTTCAAGTCATCTACATATAAGCACACAATTATTATATCATTACAATTTGACTTGATATATAATGTGTGTTCATTTTCGCTTATATTAAACCCCTTTTTCAAAAAATAAGTGTCAATTCTACTGTACCATGCTCTTGGAGGTTATTTAAGCCCATAAAGAGCCTTTTTCAGTTTGTATACTTTGTGTTTATTTCCTGCTTCTTCATATCCTTGGGGCTAGTGAACATATACATGTTCTTTCAACTCACTATTTACAAAGGATGATTTAACATCAAATTGATAAACTAACCATCTATATTGTGCTGCCAATGCCAAAACAGTTCTGATTTATCAAATCTTGCAACATGAGAATATGTTTCATTGTAGTCAATACCTAGTTGTTGAGCATATGCTTTGCTACTAACCTTGCTTTGTGCCTTTGTATTGATCCATCAGCTGCATACTTGGTTTTATACAACCATTTCACCCCAATGACTTGTTTTTTAGTAGGAGGATCCACAAGCTCCCATGTTTCATTCTTTTTAATCACTGCCATCTCTTCATCCATTGCTTTGCACCAAACTAACTCTTTTACTACATATTCAAAACATCTTTTCTCTGCTTCAATCTAAGACATCAAAGAAAAATTAGTATAACCATAAATTTCATTTAAAGATTTTGTCTTTTTTGAAGGAGGACTTGGACTTGAAACAAGACTTGAAGTAGCAAAAGATGATGGAGTGGATGTGGCCTCTAAAGTATTTTGATTACTGGATGGATTTTCAGAAACAAAAGATTCATCTTCTTGTACAACAATACTTGGAGTTTGTTGTTTCACATCATGATTCCACTGCGATTCTTCTTTCTCAACAAAGAACACATCACGACTAATCATTAATTTTTTAGTTAGTGGATTGTACAATCTATAACCTTTGGTTTCCTCACAATATCCAATTAAAATTCATTTCACACTTTTATCATCAATCTTTCTTCTCTTTTCAGTAGGAACATGAGCATATGCAATGTAACCAAAGTCTCTTAAATGAGAAATATTGGGTTTTCTTCCACACCATGCTTCATAAGGGGTAATATTTTGCACACTTCTTATTGGGCATCTATTAAGAAAATAAACAGATGTAGCTACAGCTTCAACCCAAAAAAAATTTGTAAGGTTTTTACCTTTCATCATGCTCATATCCATCTCAACAATTGTTCTATTCTTACGTTCAGCAATGCCATTCTTATGGGGAGTATAACTAGTTGTCAATTGCCTTTGAATGCCATTCATTTTGCAATAAGAATAAAACTTATTAGAAGTGAATTCTCCCCCTCTATCTGTGTGTAATGTTTTTAGACAATAACCACTTTGCTTTTCCACAAGAGCTTTAAATTGTTGAAATATGAAAAATGCATCGGATTTTTATTTAATGAAATATACGCATGTTCTTCTACTAAAATCATCCACAAAAATAATGAAATACTTATTTTTGTTCAGAGACAAAGTTTGCATAGGACCACACATATCTGCATGCACTAGCTCCAGTGGTTTACTTGCTCTCCATGATTTTCCTACTGGAAATGAATCTCTATGTTGCTTACCAAGAATACACCCTTCACAAACTTTATCAATAGAACCAATAAGTGGTAACCCTTTGACCCTTTGCTTGTTATATAAAAATTTCAAACCTTTCATATTCAAATGTCCATAACTTATATGCCATAGCCAAGGACTATCATCTTAAGCAATATTCTGTTTTGCATCATATTAGTCTTAGCAATAATTTTACTGTGATCATATTTATCATAGATTATGCATTTCTTTTCCTTGAAAAAAATTAAATATCCCTTTTCAAGGAGCTTCCCCACACTCAAAAAATTATGTGCTAGACCAAGAACATATAAAACATCATTAATGTGCTTTGGTTTTCCTTGTTTTGTCTTCACATCAATTGTTCCCTTACCCTTAGCTTCAACTGGCTTGCCATCACCCAATAGTACATCAAATTTGGTAGATCCATCTATATGCACAAAGCCATATTTTTTTCCTGACATGTGATTGCCGCAACCACTATCCATAAGCCATAGCTCTCTATAAACATTATTAATTGAATCACAAGCCAAGAATAAAGTGCCTACCTCTTCTTTTTCTTCAGAAAAATTAGCTTGTTGTTTTTGTTTTTCCCAACAATTTCGTTCAAATGGCCAAGTCTTTTACAATAAAAACACTGAACTTGGGATTTATTAAATCTTTTACCTCCATCATTGTCATCATTACTCTTCCTTTGTTGTTTGCAGAAAAAAATCTTCCTCGACCTCTGCCTCCTTTGTATGTTTTTCCTCTTCCTCTTCCTCTTCTAGAAGTGTTTTGGCTTTCCTCATGAGAGGAACCACTTTTGTCTTTGAAAATATTTCCTCTTGCTTGAAAATCTTGCTCAATAGATTTTTCAGAAGATCTACTGATTCTTTTCTCATGAGACTGAAGAGACCCCATTAGCTCATTCATAGACAACTGAGTTAGATCCTTAGACTCCTCAATAGCAACAACAACCCCATCAAATTTTGCAAGAAAACTTCTTAAGATATTCTCAATAATTTTTTGATCTTTTAAATCTTCTCCATGAGACCTAATTTCATTCACTATAGCCATAACTCTAGTGATAAAATCTTGACTAGATTCAGAGTTTTGCATGCACAAAGTTTCAAATTATCTTCTTAAGGACTGCAACTTAACAATCTTTACCTTATCATTTCCTTGATATGCTTGGTGCAAAACATCCCATGCCTCCTTTGATTTTGCTACTCCAATTAGTCTTGGAAAAATAAAATCATGCACTACTTGTTGTATTAGGAAGAGAGCCTTTGAATCTTTTTTACAATTTTCCTTTGGTTGCGTTCTTTGGTCTTGAGTCTAGCGAGCATGTTTTTGAGCATCTGGTTCTGTATATCCATTTTCTACAAAATCCCACAAATATTGCGAGAGAAACAATTTTTTCATCTTAATGCTCCAAAAACCAAAGTTATCACCTTTAAACACTAGTATTCGTGGCTGAGAGATATTCATATTGTTGGCCATTGCTGCTAACTACTAAGCACTCCCACCAATAACCTGAATCTGTACAGGCTTCACAGAATTATGAAAACTCTTGCCAGTGGATTTCACAAACTTTTGAAACCTCTTGCCAACAACACACACTTTACATATAAATCAACTCTCTTAACCTAACTCGGATACCACATGTTAAATCTATCAAGAGAATACATATGAAAACATAAACAAAACTCATGAAAAAAAAGAAGAGAAGTCTGATTCTCAATCCATGAGTTGAACTCTCATTAGAATCTCATATATCCATAGGAGAAATGAATACATTATAATATAGCCTACATATTTATAATTTGATTATTCATTATCTGACTAATATACTACCCCTAATAATTTGTTGAATGGTAATTAACTACATCTATTAATTTGCTGCCCTAATTCTGATAACTCAGAACACAAATTTTTTTGGCTAATTTGTCAGCAATTACATAACTTAGTTTAAGCATTATCCTCAACATTTATGAACTATCTAGGGGAAAGACGATAGTAACACTTATAAATATGGCTACTCAAAGGGGTTGTTGTGTGGAGATTGAAAGAGCCATGATAAATGGGTTTCTCAAAATTGGAAAAGTGAAAGATGCCATTATTCTCTTCAGCTAGTTCTTGGATGTGAAGAAAATATAGCATTTGCTTGAAATGGAAGTTGAATAATACAATTCTGGATAAAGGGAAAATATTGTGATTTTTATCATTACAATTTGGCACCATTGTAAAGGATCACTATTCCAAATGAAACAGTGTTGTCATTGGAGGGAATGGAAAAAACTTGAGGCAAGATTTCTTACATCAGGTTGTCAATGAACTTTTATAGTTTTCTACAGTTATGCCCTCAAGGTTTACCCAACATCCATAAGGTCTACAAGCTTTGGGGCTGAATTGCTATTTTGTTTTTCTCTACAGAAACCAAAAGAGATGCTATCAATAATGAATAAAGAAATAGTTTTTTTTGTAAATGAAAATTGAGGCCTACTGATTGATAAGTATTCTTAAAATGGAACCCAAATCATACCAAAGAGGAGTTTCCCAATGGCAGAAAAATCTAATGTTATGAATATTAAATCTGAAGTAGAGTACATTATTGCTGCAAATTTGAAGACGAACTTCTCAAGACAAGAAAATTATTCTTAATAGTGCTAAGCTCTAAGTTTTGTTTTCCCATTGGTTTGAGTATCATAATATTACTAAGAAGAAATATTACTTATCACAGGTTGTTATATATTTGTCGATTGACGTTTGAAATAAAGTTTGGGCTACCTCATATTCTATATATGTGTGGTTTGTATAGATATGAATACTAGTTTTCCTTACATGTTCAATCAAGTTGACTATCAAATATTTCAGGTTTAAAGGAGACACTTGGCAACAAATAATAGTTAAAAAATTTTCAAGGCATAGAATCAACAACCGAGGATGAGGTAGTAGAGTTTTGAGGCATGAAATCAACAATTCCAGATTCTAAAGGCATGAATATATCGGTCCAAAAGACAATTGGTTAATAGGTAGCAAGATTTCCTTTTTTAAAGGAAGATGGATATATTTTCAGGGATCAACATCAACAACTCAGATTTTCAAGATGATTATCAATAGTCAAAGGATCAGTCTCCAGACTTCAAGGTAGAAAATTTGCAAACAACTTCAAATCTCCTGGAATTCTTTTGGATATTATTTTTATTTTTGGTGCATTGTTTAGATTTTTATTCAAGGCATATTGTAACAACTTAGGCCCTTGTAAATTTTCTATATATTAGACCATTTGTAATGTAAAAGGGTCAGATTTTGTGCCCAAAAACCTTAATATTTTTGTGAAATTTGTTATTACAAAGAATTTTATAAAGGGCTTCTAACTCTAGTTCATGAAAAAATTTGTTACTTATGTATGTCTTTTCTAGTGATTTCATAACATGTTATTCTTCATATATTTGAGGTAACATAGAAGTAATGGGTAAGGATAGGTTGATTTTTGATCTCCCTGATAGCCCTTGCAAAGTTATTATCTATACTCGGACTAGCTAATTGAACAATTTGTTTGGATTAGTACCTTTGCATCAGTAAATTGTTGTCTTTTGACATCTCTTAAATATATTGTTGTTAGCTATAGAAATTGTTCTACACACTTCTACTCTTTATTAGATAACTAGATATTCAGGGAGGATATTTAATCATTTAATTTCTCCTCCATTCCTCCATCAAATCCTTTCAAGCTATGTTATTCTACCATAATTGAATGCTGGCACTTGGATAAGGCCTCTGCAAGAGAGGGCCTAGTTTGTGAGTAGAGATTTGTGACTCATAAACAACTATCTATACAAAAAATCATATAGCTGGAGGTTGTGCTTCATAGATTGTTATCCAGTGATAGTGAGCGACATTAAAAAGCCTTGTATTACTTGAGGGAGCCCCATTTGGTTCAAGGTCCATCTTGAACCTAAAGATTGGTCACGTTGGTTTCTCAGCACACTTTCATAGCCAAGAACTTCCTTCGAGAAACAAATAAAACACACCCCTTGTTAAGGGCATTGAAGTTTTAAGAGTATATTTTTATGAAATCTATTGTTACAGAGAATTTTGGGACTATCAACACATGTTGAAAATAAATATGGACATAACCAGACCAGCAACACACATAAAAATAGAAATATATTTTTGGTCAACTTGGACCTAGTAAAAACCCCTTCAATCTTCTTTGGGGAAAACCTGTTAGAGAGCTCTTCAAATTTATTTATCTTTCAAGTTCAGGAAAAATATAGTTGCAGACAAAACAAAAAAACTAAATACAACTTATCTCTTCAACCCAAAAATCCTTGAAAATTGTGCCCACTTTGCCTCGATTTTCATGCCCACTTGAAGCTGAAAATATGTACTATATGCATATGACTGTATGGACTATATCGTAGGGACTCCATATGGATTGTACATATTTCCAGACTGCTATACAGACTGTATGGATCTTTTTTTATCATTTTTTTTCAAAACTTCTCTCGAACGACGTTCAATTCACAACATTGAATGTTTTTCATGCCGTACCTTATGCTATCTTCTATGCCTTGATTTTGATGCCCATCTTTGCCCAGAAATCACTCCTTCAGCTTGTTGCAACAAATTTCTCCTTCAAAACTTTTCTCCAGCTCTCAGCCTCCTTTCTCCAATCTGCTCATGAAGAATGAATTGTAGTCTCTCGTTTCTTTTCCGCCTCTTGTTTCCCTAAATGACTTTTGGGAAACCCTAAGATCTAATGGTTTAGATTCATTCAGATCAAGGGATGAGAATAAATGTGCATTTAGTTCACACTTTCTATTTTTTAACTCACCCATTAAATAAAGTACTCACATTGTACTTTATGTCTAAAGTCACTTTTCACTTTATAATTTAACATTGACTTTACCACTTATAAAGTAACTTTCACTTTATAAAGTCACACTTAGGAAAAGAATTATTTTGGACACTTTTTCCTACGTAGAGACTAACCCATGCGAAACCACTTGTCCAAGGTACATTAAAAATCAACAAAAATATGATCTACATTCTCTTCTATGTTTTTTTTAGGCCCCTATAATACTATGGATTCCCCCATTATTATTGTCATTGTAGCCCTTATTATTATTGTTTTGCCCCTATTGTCCCCATATTGTTATTATTTTTCCCCATAGAATCCCACTATTGTTATTGTTGTGCCTTATATTATTATTGTTAAGTCGACTTGATTATATTGTGACCCCTTAGACTCTTGTATATAGAAAGGAGGTTTTTTCATTTGTATCATCCAAGAATTGTTCATTTCTATAATGTAAAGGACGTTTCCCCCTCAAAGAGACTGATTTTGAAGTCGTTTATCTATCTTTTCATCTATTTTGTGAGATGGCTACATAACATTTGGCATCAGAGCTTTGGATTCTAGGGTTTTGTTGCTCCAAACAAGTCATCATGGCATATTCATTATAACATTTTTTCTACGATGTTTCAGAAGATGATATTAAAAATCATTTGATCCAAAATCTTGGTGCACCTTGGGTTCGAATTTTAGATCTTTCATCGCGATATTTTGGAGATATGATCCAAGGAAGTTAGGATTTTTGCAGGCTCCTGAATTACATCCCAAACAGGTGACCTCAGGAAAATCGTTATAACTTTTTCTTTGTGCATCAGATTAAAATTTGGTAAGAAGTTACAAAAAGCTAATGGATTGTAGATTTTTTTCTATTGTTTTCAAGTCTGAAGGTTGAAATAGTTACATGTGCACTTCGTACAAGTTCGCTCTATGGAAAAAGTATATAATTGGGCCATCTTGGGAGATTGGGCATAACTCTTTCTTGGAGAATCCAATTTTGATGAGCATAGTGGCATTGGAAAAAGGATGCCAAGAGCTACCACAGATCACAATTTGGGACCTTGAAGATCCGAAATTTAAGAGATACAACAGATTCAATATCACTCTCTTACAGAGAAAAAAAAAGGTGTGTAGTTTTTTTTTTAAATTTGCATAAGTTTGGTTTGAAAAATTAGTTTGAAGTGATTCAGAGGGCATAGTGAGAAATAGTTATCATTAATTTATGCCCCAAAGAAAGAAAATGTAAACACCTAGTAAGCAACTTGAAATCTCTATCATGACTCATGAAGAAGAGGAAGAAATGCAACATGATATATCAAAATTACGAGATCATGTGCAACAATTTTCACTCTCACAAAATGTAACAGAAGCTAATATGGATGGATTAAAGAAAGACATGGAAGTTAGATGAATGGAATGGAAGCTAAGATGAATAGCGTGGAAGCTAAGATGGATGGCGTGGAAGCTAATATGGATGGCATGGAAACTAAGATGGATGGTATAGAAGCAAATCTTAAAGACAACATGGAAGATTTGAAGATAGATTTGAAAACGTTGCTACAAGAAATGATTACTATTGGCGAAAGGGTAGTAAAGGAAACTCATGATGAGATCAAAATAAATATTAATATTGATTTAACGGGCTCTAATGTTGGATTGAAGAACCACCATGTTCCAAATATTGATATGAGGAAGTTTGATGGCAAGGATTCCATAACATGGATACTATTGATGGAACAATATTTCGATCTCCATAATGTTCAAAACACACAAAAGGTATGCATTGCAATTTTATATTTGGAACCAAATCAGTTTGTATGGTATCGATGGATTTTCTCTCATAAACAAATTGTCACTTAGGCATTTTTGACGAAATAAATGATAGCACATTATAAGGATACAAAAAGAAACTCCTTTTTTAGCCAATTGATAAATCTCAAACAAAAGGGTTTAATGATGGAGCACGTCGAGGACTTCCAAAAATTAAATATAAGGGAAAAAAAATATTCTAATGGAGCATAGGATTGATGTGTTCATAGGGACGTTAAAGTATAAAATCCAACATGAGGTTCGCCTTTGGGAACCTAATTCATTAGAGAAGGCATTCAGGCTGGCAAGAAAAATTGAAAGAAAAATTATGACAACAAGGAAGCCTACCACTCACAAATATAAACATGGAAGTGTTGTTGCCCCTAGCCTTCCACAACCTACAACGTTAACACCACAACAATTGGAAGAAAAAAGATCAAAAGGGCTTTGTTACAGTTGTGATAACAAATACACTAAAGGTCGTAAGTGTGTTGATAATAAATTATTTTACATAGATTGTGAAGAGGGGGAAGAAAAGGAACAAGAAACGTCAAAGAAGAGGATATACACCAAGAACAAACCCTAGATAAAGAAGAAATGAGTCTAACCCTATCTTTTAATGCATTGGCCTGAATTAACACTCCTCAAACTCTCAAGATAGAAGGGCATATCAAGAAGAAAAAGGTAATAGTGTTGATTGATTCGGGCAATAACCATAATTTAATTCATTGCAAGATAGCCAAGGATTTTAATTGCTTCATATATCCAGCACCAGAGTGTCAAGTGATGGTTGCAAATGGAGGAACCATAAATTGCTATGGAAAGTGCCATAATATCAAGCTATCCATGGGAGAATATGTATTGAATATCCCAATGCTTTCCATTCCAATGGGTGGCACTGATGTTGTACTCGGAGTCCAATGGCTACAATCTTTGGGTACGATAACTTTTAATTTTCAAGAACTTTTCTTGAAATTTTTTCAAAAGGAAAGGAAGTTGAATTAAGGGGTATCGCAGAGAAACCAGGAAAGATAATCAACTCTAACGACATGACAAAGCTTCTAAAGGAAGAACAATGAGGTGTAATTTCACAATTATGTTCGCTGAGTTTCCCACATTGAAATCATCTATTTCTCCAGATCTCCAAAAAGTCTTGGACAATCATTACAAGGTATTTGAGACTCCCAAAGGCCTCCCACCTATTTGTGATCATGATCATGATATTCATTTGATTCGAGGAAGTGTTCCTCCAAACATCAGGCCTTACAGATATCCTTATTCCCAAAAGAGTGCAATTGAACGTATGGTTGCAGAAATGCTAGAGGTTGGTATAATTCAACCTAGTCAAAGTTCTTTTTCTACTCCAGTAGTATTGGTGCATAACAAGGAAGGATCATGGCACATGTGTTCGGATTATAAGGAGCTTAACAAGCTCACTATTAAATATAAATTTACCATTCATGTCATTGATGAATTATTGGATGAATTGCATGGATCAATTTACTTCACCAAGTTGGATCTTCGTTCAGGATATCATCAAATCAGAATGAAGGTTGAAAACATTCCGAAAACAACATTTAAAACTCATGAGGGTCATTATGAATTTTTGGTCATGCCTTTTGGCCTTACCAATGCACCTTCTACATTTCATGGTTTGATGAATTCCATTTTCAAACCCGTCCTTAGAAAATTTGTGTTAGTATTTTTTGATGATATACTAATCTACAACAAGTGTTGGAAGAATCATGTTCAACATGTTGACAGGGTGCTCAAACTATTGGAGGAGAAACAATTATATGCAGAAAGCTCCAAATGTTTCTTTGGAGTACAAGAGGTGGAATATCTTGGTCATATTGTATCTCATGAAGGTGTTAAGGTAGACCCTGACAAAATTAAAGCCATAAGGAATGGAAAATCCTCACAACCATAAAGCATCTGTGGCTATTTCTTGGGTTGACAAGGTATTATTTCAAGTTTGTTAAGAACTATGGGAAAATAATAGCACCTCTAACAACATTATTGAAGAAAGATGCATTTTCATGGGCTCTAGAAGCAATGAAGACCTTTGAACATCTTAAAGAGGTAATGTGCCAAGCACCGATCTTAGTTACGCGGGACTTCACAAAAACATTTATTGTGGAATGTGATGCCTCAGGAAATGTAACTGGTGTTTTTTTAATGTAAGAAGAAAGACCCATTTCTTCCGAAAATCATCCAATCAAAGGAAAGTATTTACACAAAGCCATTTATGAGAAGGAAATGTTGCCAATACTACATGGACTTAAGAAATGACGACCCTACCTAATAGGAATACACTTCAAGGTAAAAATATATCATGATAGTCTTAAATAATAATTTTTAGAACAAATATTATCTTCAGAAAAGCAGCAAAAATGGGTCACAAAGATGTTGGGTTACGACTTTGAAATCATCTACAAAAAAGGGAAGAAAAATGTTGTTGCAAATATACTCTCAAGAAAGGATGAGGATGTGGAAGCATTTCTTTGCACCATTTCTATTATCCAACCATATTGGATAAACGAAGCAAGGGGTGAATGGAGGAATGATGAAGAAGTGTGGGAACTCACTGAAAAGTTACAGCAAGATGCCAGTACAACTGATACATTTAGCTGGAAAAATGATTCATAATGGTACAAAGATCGCTTATACCTATATAAGAATTCCCAACTCAAACAAAAGATTCTTATGGAATTGTACACCTCTCGCTTAGGAGGGCACTCGGGATTTTTAAAAACTTACCACAGGGTTAAGAAGGAATTTTTCAATGATGGCCTTAAATCTGATGTTCAAAAGTTTATGACGCAATGTTTGGTTTTCCAACAAAATAAAGTTGACACAATTAAGACCTAGGTTTATTACAACCTTTATCCATTTCAAGTCAACGTTGGGAGGAGGTTTCAATGGATTTTATCACAGGTTTACCCAAGTCCGAAGGAAAAAGTTTCATCATGGTGGTAGTTGATAGACTTACCAACTATGCACTCTTTTGTACATTATCTCATCCATTTAATTCCAATACAATTGATACTGCATTTATGGAAACAATTCGAAAGCTACATGGAAACCCAAATATTATTGTAAGCGATAGAGATCCCACTTTCACTGGAAAGTTTTGGAAAAAAATATTTTCTTGTCTGGGTACTCAATTAGCTCATAGCTCATCTTATCATCCTCAATCTAATGGGCAAACTGAGATAGTAAACAAATGTTTGGAAGGATATCTTCGTTGCATTGTATTTGATAAACAAACACAATGGGTCAAATAGTTTCCTCTGGATGAATGGTGGTATAACACTTCCTTCCATTCTACAACAAAAATGACCCCATTTATGGCACTTCATGGTTATCATCCACTGTCCATCACATCATATGTAAGAGGAAATTCTAAGGTTAAATTAGTGGAAGATCACATCAAACATCAACAACAAGTTCTCCAACTCTTAAAGGATAACCTCACCTTGGCGTAGAATATAATGACACAATAGGTAGATCAACATCGCATCGAAAGAAGTTTTGATGTAAGTAACTGGGTATTTCTACGGCTACAACCATATAAACAAATGTCCCTCAAGCAAGCTAAGAAGGATAATAAATGATCACCAAAGTATTATGGTACGTACAAGGTTTGGCAAAAGATTGGTACTATGGCATACAAATTGGAGCTTCCTGCAGCTCCTCGAGTGCACCCATTTTTACATGTTTCATGCTTAAAGAAGGTTATAGGTGAAAATCTCCCAGTTCAAACAATATCTCTAGAACTTGACGAGGAAGGAAATATCATATTGGAACCTGAAGCAGTCACAGAAACAATAACTCGACAGCTATGAAATTGATCAATTTCAGAGTGTCTCTTCAAGTGGAAGAACTTACCCGCTGAAGATTACACATGGGAAGATGAGAATTTTATACATAAGCATCCATAACTACTCAAATGTTGTGGACAACACTTTTTTGAAGGAGAGGGGCATGGTAGGTCCCTATAATACTAGTGATTCCCCCATTATTATTATCATTGTAACCCTTATTATTATTGTTGTGCCCCTATTGTCCCCACATTGTTATTATTTTACCCCATAGAAGCCCACTATTGTTATTGTTGTGCTCTTATATTATTATTGTTATGTCAAATTGATTATATTGTGACCCCTTATATAGAAAGGAGGTTTTTACGTTTGTATCATCCAAGAATTGTTCATTTGTGTAATGTAAAGGAGGTTTCCCCTCGAAGAGGTTTTTTTGAAGTCTTTGATCTATATTTTCTTCTATTTTGTGAGTTGATTACATAATAGTTTTTACATAATATGCCCCAAGTCATCCCAACAAAACTACGTTTCTTCAAAAAATCACTAGTAGGAATTTTATCAACCAAAATGCACCATTGGAATAGACGATATTTGGCTGGATAGGACAACCTTCATAATTTTGGTTACCACCAATCCAATACATTCATCCTTTTACCTTCACTGATATAAATGTAGCCCTCTTGGTGTATATTCCATGCTCTGAGACAAAATCCAACATATTGTGTCATCCTTGTTTGTAAGTCGAACATGAGATCTACTTAGAGCTAAAGTATATTGCCTCCATTGTTTATAAAAAACAAGAGGCATGTCTAGCTAGTTTTCATTATACCATCCTTGAGCCCAAATTGTGGTATGGGCATTATTAACCACCATTAGGGGATTTTTGAGGTCTAAAATGGTCCTCCTAAGAAAAATGTATAACCAAATAAACTTTATAAGAACCAATAGGATTCAAGGTGATGATGTCAACCATGGGGGATGATTCACCATTTTGGAGTAAAAAAGTAAAAAGACTAAAAATAATAAAATAATAAAACTACTTTTTTCAACTTATCTCCCTAAGGTTTTGCTCAAATTTCAAGTGGGAGTACTCATTGGATGCAAAATTTAATTACTCATCCAAGGAGTACCCATGCTGGATACTTTCGATGGACCCTGCTACACGAAAAATGAGAAATACATGAAAAAATGTGATTGCAATCACATTTTTCATGTATTTCTCATTTTTTGTGTAGTAGGGTCTATCGAAAGTATGCAACATAGGTACCCAGATGAGGAATCAATTTTTTCATCCAAAGGGTGTTTTTGCTTGAAATTTGAGTAAACCCATAGGGAGATAAGTTGAAAATATGAGTTGAAAAAATAGTTTTTTTCCCTCTAAAATTTGATGATGTAATCTAATCTTATTTTATTATTTCTGTTATTATTTTATAATTTCTTTAGGAGGCCCTTTTTAGACCTCAAAATTCCCCTAATGTTGATTTAGTGTGTTCCTCCTATTCACATGAAGGATTCCAATCAAACCTTGAGGCAACCAAAAGCTATCACCACAACCAACCCATGGATCAATACCACCTTTAACCTTCTCTCCATTCCTAATCAACCAATTTTGAAACTTAATCTATTCAAAGTTATAAGTTCTCGATCCACTGGATAATTCCAAATTTAATGAAATGTGTTTGCTGTTCAAGTCCTTGTAATATAAGTTTTCCAATTTTAATGAAATGTGTGTTTTCGGATTCAAGAGATTATCTGAAACTTTGTCTATAGGGGAAGATCATTTGACCACACATTGAATTATTATAGGGGAATCACCTAACAAAATGAGAGAAGAGACCTAAAATTATTTGGAAAGAAGAATTCCTTGGAGTAAACCATAGGCTTCTACATGATTATTTCTCATATTCCCCAAGCCCCATGAATACTCTAAAACTTTGATATCTCTAAAGCCACAAAGTGCCCTCCTACTCTACTCGTGAGGTGTAAACTAGTTGGTTTGTGTGGGGTTTAGTTCTCACAAAGTTGCAGGTTCAAACATTATGGGGATGGATTGAGGATGGAAGCCACCTTAGGAGGATTAAAACTATTCCAAGGGGCATCCAAGCCTCACCAAGTTTAGCACAATCCTGGTTATAAACATCCCATTGTAGACTGATTATTCTCCTTCCATGTAATAAATGAGCTAGCCTTGGCCTAGGCTCATCCTAGTCACAAAAAAGTACCCTCCCCCTTTTTCGACCCCTTAATTACATCATTTAGATTAATAAAAGAAAAAGTAAATAAGTTAGCATCAACAATTATTTCAGAGAAATGTATTATTTATGAAAATTTTAATATATTTTCAATACACATGTATTCATGGATTGACGAAAATTAATGACACCTTACCATAGATTAACAAAAATAGATTGGAAACTATGCTACATGCCCAAGTCAAGGCCCCCAACTGGCATGCCCTATAGAAGCAATCTTTCCAAGGGCAGAAAATACATCCCTTATGTTTGGAAGAGGCTTAATATATTTCATACATTTTCATTCATTTTCCTTTCTTTAGAAGTACGTGGAAAGAAATCCATAAAATAATTGGGGTAAGATCTCTTTTGGATATGAAACTTAGTTGATGAGGGATTAGAGGCCTAGATCGAAAATAAACATAAGGAAAGCTTTAGGGCCCTATCACTGGGGTCTGCTAGGGTATTTGTTTAGACAAAAATGGGATTATTTTTGTATGATCCGGGAAATTCATATATGAAGGTTTCTCTCTCTAGCTTGGTTGTACAAGACTCTCTAAAACATATTGTTTCTCAAGGCCACAAGGTACATGCTCCCACCATCATCCCAAAACATTAGCTATGTCCTTTCTTCAATGGAGCTTTACAATTGTCCCCCATGGTGAGGGGTTTTGGAGGGTGCATCTATCTATCAAAAACACACTTCTACTCCTTCTCATGTAATATTGACTTGGCAAATAACAACTATGTTGAACTCTTTCTTTAAAACTTCTTCTGGAATTGGTTGTGCACCTTCATATTTCAAAAGTGAACATTTATAGGGATTGTTTGAGAGTCATAAATTGGATGAATAGAAAATCAAAACTAAGAAATCACTTTTTGTTTCCACTTTATCATAAATTCACATGTATATTACAACAATTATCTTATATCTCCTTCTCACATGTCTATAGGGAAAAGTATAAAGAAGCTCATAAAGTTTCAAAAGAAGGATTGGAAATGGCTCAAAGTGAGTAGAAACTCAAGGAAGACAGGAAGGTGTGTTCAACCTTCTCCAGGTATGCCCTTGTGAATGACTTTTTTTCATCATGAGAGTAAAAAACTGATGGATTGTTATATTTTATGTTTATTGGGACTCTCTCTATATACAAAGGCAATATATCTCAAATCCTCTCTCTTTAGAAGGACACATAGATGATAAATTATTTTCTAACCTTTTTTACTATTGAGCGAGAATATATAGGTGGTATCCACCAACAAATCAAAATGAGGATACAAGGGAGAACTTGGTAGGCAATGCACACAATATAATGAACCATGATGTTTTTCCTACTAATTTTGCTACAAATCAAAGACAATTTTTGCATTTCTGGCCTTCAACAATGTGTTTTAGGTGTTTTGACACTTACTTTGTTTTTCAAAAAATGTTTTAGGTGTTTTGACACTTTGTTTTTCTAAATGTTTTGACACTTGCTTTGTTTTTCTATTTTTTTTAGATATGAAACCAAAATTGGCTAGTTTTGTTCTTAGATTATGCCATTAAAATGTTGAACAATATTTATGCATGTGTATTTTATTTTTTCTATAGATAAAATGCTATTTTTTCAATGAAAAAACAAAACTAACAAAATTAGATAAATAAGATTTGGTATTTTATATTTGTAACTTAAAATAATATATTTAATATATTATATTTTTAATTTAAAAAATAATATGTTAAATATTATACAAGATGTGCCGTATAATAGCTTAGATATTAGTAATTTGTTAGTCGACTCACAGAGTGTGACTACATTTTATTAAAAACATAATATGTTCAATATTATTAGGTCATTTACAAGAGGATGGTATTCATTTTATCAATAAAATTGATCACATTTTATAATTCAGTTAATAATATTAACACATTATAAGTTTTAAGTTTTTAAATAAAAAGTTACGTACATCTTTAACCTATTATATTTTAAATTAGAATTAGTCAATTAATAATATTTGGCTCATTTAGTTAATAATATTCATTTTCGACGGGAATTGATGAGCAGCTCCTGCGCTGTATTGAATGGATTATCTTCTGAAATACACACCGTCCGATTGTGAAATTGCAGTTTTCCATGTGCGGTTGCACAGGAGGAGTCGAGCATTTCTGTTTTTCATATATTTCCGTGTGGATCCCTCTGCGCAAAATGGGACAACATTGACTGGACGCCCTGCACGCCTAGGTCGAACGACAACATTGACTGGCCGCCCTGCACGCCTTGGTCGAACGACAACATTGACTGGCCGCCCTGCATGCCTAGGTAAAGAGTAGAATTAGGTTGCATAGCCGGTGAGTTCGACGAAAACTACTTGGGAAGACGACCCTGAAGTTGCCCTGCAAGCTTAAGTGGAGTTAACCATCTAAATTTTAGGAGGACCTAATTAACTAGTTATGTTGACTTTTGTTTATGTTGACTTTTGTTAACTAGAAAAGCTCTCGGTTCAATTTCTTAATTAGAAAATTCACTATTTTTAACCATTCGAATTGCCTTTAAAATAAGGAACAAAGAAACAAGTTTAATCATTGTTTTGGTGAGCACGGGTTGGTGAGTCCAAAGCAATAGGAAGCATGAGTTGACAAGACCAAAGCAATAGGAAGCATAGGTTTGTGCACGGAGCTTGTGAGAGGAAAAGTGTGCAAGAGAAGCTTTTGCACAGGTCGGTAGAGGGTATTAAAGATCAACAATATTGGCAGAGTTTCAAGCACGAAAGACAAGTGTGTCTCTCGAATTGAAGTAGTTGTATTTTATAAGAGATCAATTGCTGAGTTTTTTCTATCAATAAAATTCTCAAGCAAGCTGACGGTTTTCCCAGTTGGGTTCCCTAGAAAATTCTATGTTTTTTAATTATGTGATTGTTCTTTTATTTTTGATCCTATTCCACTACATCTAGTAGAGAAATTATGTGTTTATGTGAGAAGAAATTTCATTTCAGATTTCTTGTATTAGCAGATCAAGATTTTGTGGATTTTCTACATGGTATTAGATCTTTTGGAACATATATAAGATCATCACAAGTGCAACACATCCATGGAGAAGGATATCTGATTAGCCACAGCCTGAAGGACAAGTGTCGAGTTGAGGAAGAGGGTTGGAGGACAAATTCTAGGAAGTTTTGTGCATAGTTTGAAGTGATATTTATCTTAGGAACAAGCAGTAGATTTCTGTTCAATTTGAGAAGGAGGCAAAGCTCATAGAGCCTAGATTGGGAGGGTCATAAGGTCTACAAGTGGCTAGTATTGAGGGTTGAGTATTCTTAAAAGTACAGAACAAGAATGGACTTGTTAGAAGAGGAAGGAGCGAAGTTTTTGTAGCAGTTTGAGGCCGAGTAGGAGTGCTATAGAAATTGCTACAGGAAGCCCTAACTAGGGGAAAAAAGTTGTAGCCTTGAGTGCATGCACAAGACCAAATATTTGGAACAAAAGTTAATGTCTTAGGTAAGGTAAATTTTCTTCTAAATTAGTGTTGTGGCTAGAATGATTTGTTGAAGTTTCTAAGTCTAACAGTTACAAACCCTCCATGACTTTATTGATTTATTCCTACCTACTTGTTCTGTTAATTAACAAGTTATTTACCATGTAAATACTGAAAATAAATACAAGTGCATGCTCAACACGTTATAGATCATCAACTGAAGGAAACAGAAACAAACACACAAATGACACCGTTATTTTTGGACTAATGTCCCAGGAAAAACCCAATGCGGGAAAACTAGTGCAGCTATCTGAGGGTTTTATTATTAAGCAGTTATTTTTTGAGTACACTAGGTGCCAAACTGGCTAACCCGACAGAGATAAAAAAATATGGCAACAATACCTCTCTTCAGAAACAGGTATTTAGAAAGCCTGCTCCACGAAATCACTCTCCAACATAATCTGAAGCTCATCATCAGCCCTACTGGCCGCTACGTCAGCCTACTGAGGCTCTACGCAGCCTCTTTGGCTCTCTGTGTCACTCTTGCAGCCTTTACGTGGATGACGCAGGCCCTTTTGGCTCTACACAGTCTCTGCTACCTCTACATTTCTCCCTTTGGCTTTGCATCTGCCTCTCTCTGCTTCTACATTGGTCTCTCGGCACTATCTCTGCCTCTCTTCCTTTTACTCACTGCCTCTCACTGCAACTGATCACTAATTCTATCTCTCTTAACAAACACTACTCTAGAGAATAGAATGACTGATCACTCTGGTGCATTCTCCAGGTGACCCTCAAGCCTCCTCTTATACTTTTCTCGTTGAAAAATCAACAGCCGAGATTAAGTCCCTAATCAACGGCTAAGATTAGATCTGGCTTGATCCATGTCTTTTGGACCATTCTAACACAATTTTATATTAATTCACATTAATATTTTAATTTGCCTAAGTTTAGACTTAAGGACTCTATTAAAAATATTAATTATTTTAATATCTCCCTAAATTTTTAGAATATGTCCAAACTCTTTTTGGGTATTGGATATCTCATGTGCCCTAACCTCTCCACCAAATTTTGTGGCTAGAGCACATCCGATGCTACCCCAAATAAACATGATTGTCCAGGTTTGGGATAGTTTTGGTGGACATCTTATGTACTATTTGGAGGGTAGTCATAAGGTGTCTTTGGTGCCTTGAGTCCAACATTTGAGGACTTGAAATATGATTAGAGAACTAAAATTGTTGAAGCTTAGAGTTTATCCTTGAAGGGATAAAGGAAGAAGCCAAGAGGGCTTATTTTTGAGCCATAGTTCACTGTGTAGAGATGGACTTCTACAGTGAGAGTGGGCAACCTCCATTGCCCTAAGATTTTTTTTTTTGTGGAGTAGAAGTGAGGCAAGTAGTGGGAAGGTTAAAGACCCTATGAGATGGCATCCTTGATGGACAAAGAAGTAGCTAGAGGGAAAACTATTTGGGCCAAAGATCAATGGCTTAAAGGAGTTACGTTCACTGATAGTGGTAGATTGTGGAGCTAGATATGCATGACTTCAGAGGCAGAAAAATTGAGTAGCAAGGCAAGAAGTGCTTAGAATAGAAAAGTGATAGACTCACAGAACATGGTGGGAAATAACAGGTCTTCAAAATAGGTTCTGCAAAAGAAAGCAAGGAAGCCTTCTAGTTTAGAGGGAGCGACTAAAATAGCAGAGAACATTGTAATGTTGGAGATAGATCCAGGTGGACGAGGTTCTTCCAGGAACACATTCCTCACTAAGACGGAGTGTTGAAAATTGGTGAGAAAATTAACTCCTTGATTTGTGCCTTAATTCAAGGAGTCAAAGTCGAGTTCCTTTTTGTGCTTGGATGATTTCCTAAAATTTAGGAGTTTCCCTAAAAATTGGGAGTGCATGAGGCAATTAACTAATGTGTTGTAGTTGAAGGTCGAGTTTTGATCTTCTAGTGTGAGTTAAATTGGGCACTAAAGACTTAAGTGGAGTTAGCCTCCTAAATTATATCAGAACCTAGCTAACTAATTTTGTTGACTTTTATTAAATAGAAAAGCTCCAGTTCAATTCCTTAATTAGAAAATTCAGTAATTTTAACCATTCGAATTGCATTTAAAAGAAGGAATGAAGGCACGAGTTTAATCATTGTTTTGGTGAGACCAAGTAATAGGAAGAACGAGTTTTTCTATGGAGATTGTGAGAGGAAGTGTGTGGAAGAGAAGCTTATGCACAGGTTGGTAGAGGACAGAAAAGATCAACAATATTGCAAAGGTTTCATGCTTAAATCAAGCAGGAAAGAAAAGTGTGTTTTCCAAATTGAAACAATTGTATTTTGTAAGAGATCAATTGCTTAGTTTTTTCTATCAATAAAATTCTCAAACAAGAAGAGGGTTTTCCTAGTTGGGTTCCCTAGACAATTTTGTGATTTTGAATTGTGCCACTTTGCTTTTATTTTTGTTCCTATTCCACTGCATCTAGTAGATAAATTCAATGTTTATTTGAGAATAAATTTTTATTTCAGATTTCTCATATTAACATATCAAAATTTCACAGATTTTTTATAGAGAAGCATGCCACTAAACCATTAATGTTATCTGCAAACAAGAAATTTAGGTATGTGTAATTTTAAGTGTAAGCGTAATTCATTGTGAGTTAGGTAAGCATAATTTTCAGCGCACTCCTCGAAAATTATTCATTGTCTCTCTCATATATGGGTTGCCCAGGTAGGTTTTCCAACTTCTAGCAGGTTTTTTTTCCCAACAACATTGTTTGGTATTATATTTCCATTTTTGGATTTATGTTTATTGTTTCAGTAGCTGACAACAAGGTTTAATAAATATACAACAACCATATGGCTCACAGTGGTATGGTAGTTAGCATCCATGGCCTGTACTTTATGAATTTTGTTGTTCAAGAACATAATCTAAAGAGAATTTGCATTCCATGAAAACATTTTCATAGGGTTTGGAGCCCATCAATGGTTTCTAATGTTGAGCATCAGGTCCTCAATGAAAATTTGAAGAAAGATTTATCATCACGCATACATCCGATATCATCATCCAACACTTCAATCACAAATATGCAGTTGGATAATCTTCCTAAGCAAAGGAACACCATTGTTGAATTTGATTTTAAAAAGTACATGAATTCCAAAGCAATGGCAGTGAATGAGGCATGGATAAGGTTATCCCACTTAGATATCTTGAGGAAATACATGAATCCATGAGGTGTTCTCTTCTAGCAGGAGGGAAGCGAGTTCTTCCTATTCTGTGAATTATTGCTTGTGAATTTGTGGGAGGGACGGAGGAGCTGACAATGACAACTGCTTGTGCAATGGAGATGATGCACATAATGTCTTTGATTCATGATGACCTGCCTTGCATAGACAACCATGATTTACATCGAGGTAAGCCTACAACCCATAAGGCCTTGGCTAGGCAGATCCAACCAATCAAAAAGGCTTGTTTTCATCTTATTTCATCCAACAATTTTTGACCACGTGTAAATTTAAACAGTGTTTGTGACTTCTGTGACTTCCCTGTCTATAGTAGCATCCTCTCCTAAAAACTCTGGTTCAAAGCTCTTTCCAGACAAAGCTCCTTCCAAGACATGAAGGCTTACCCCAACTAGGATTCACGCCCCCTTTTCAATCTTCCATGGTGGGATTCTAACTTTTCCACCATGTGTTCTTTAATCACATCCACACATTGATCTACCACTGGGCGAGGAGGGAAAACAAGAGGATTTCCTTCCATTTTAAGAAGTTACAACTTTTCCAAGTGCTCAATGGAGTTAGAAAACATAGTTATTTGATAGTAATTTATGTTCAACTCAATTAGAGACGTGATAACCCCTATAGATTCTAGAAAAGCCATGAGATAGTTAAAATTGATGTTGAGATCTAGATACTCGAGATTCATCATATTCTCAAGATATTTTTAAAGGCTTCCAAGCTTGTATATATTATGTATAGTATTCATAAAAAATAGTATAAATGCACATTTTTCATTTGTTGATTAAAAATAATAGATAATGAAAAATTTGAATTATATATCTGTCAATATCAAGTTCATTCAATTATTATTATAAATATTATTGAAAAATATTAGTAACCTCTTGAATTGAATTTATATTTTAAACGTTGGTAATGTATTTATCTTCTGCAAATTCATAAAGCATCTTGTACCTATTGACCTCTGTCTTCAATTAAATTTATGTAGAGATAAAAAAATAAGTGTGTAGATTGATAGACGGGAAGATTAGGATATTTTCAAAATCCTGCAACAACACAAGATAATGAAGTTACATATAGTTGATGATATCTTCAAATTTTGAAATTATGGAATGCTAAAGGGCTAATATTAATTATTTTAGATTGTTAGATTATAGAAATGTTCCTACAACCCTTTAAATTAACTTCCCATGTTTCTTGAACTTTGTAAACCCTATCCAAAACACCAACTAGGGACATATCACCCATCATTCTGATCAATTTTTCTCATAATCAATAAATAATGATGTACCTAACACACTTAGGCACCAAGTTTTGGGTAGTTAGTCAAAAATTATTTCTTGCAAACATGATGTTGCCATATATATATATATACATACATTAAGCAGGCAGGTTGAGGAAGTGTCTCCTTCCATTTTTTATGTGATTGCTAACTTTCTTAGCATAACCAGGGAATTGCAATGAGACTCTCAACATTCTCTCAAAAGCACTACTTTCAAAATATAAAATAAGATAATATGTAAGAACTATAAACAACATACAAACAATGATTGCATACTCTTACCTAACAAAACTGTGTATGATAAATTATAGAATTTGATAGAATTAACACATTGATTTATGAAATCATATGATTAATATTGAAGTGGGAATAAATGAATATTAATCCCACATGATTCTCACCTCTGGGTTTTTCCTTAATGTTGGGATTTTCTCTTCAGTGGTAATGGGTTGGACATTTCAAGCTCTCAGCAAGTAAAAAGGTGTGTGTGCTTTGTTGGGACGGGGTCCCTTGGGTCAAATTTTGTTAAATATTGTAAAGTCTCCACATTTTGAGGAGTGGAGTGCGAGTAGCGCAGGTCGATAGGAGTCAAAGGGGATTTAGGAAGGTCAAAGCCCCTTAGTTTGTTAAGAGTCAAGCTGTTTTGAGACTTGCCCATGGTTCACGGACCATGGTATTGTAATGAAGAAAAATATGAAATGAAGTCATTGAAGAGTCATAAGATATCTCAATATAAGAAAGAATAATGCATGCGTTGAGTCTATTTTTATCTATTCTATACTTGGGTGAAGGGAAAGGCTCTTGCAACTGTGTGCGTGGAGACCTTCGTAAGTCCGTAGCTGAGTGCATGGGCCCCTGCAGCTGTGTGCGCAGGGTTGGGAGGAACAATAATTGAAGATCTGAAGCATAATAAAGGCTTGTTTTAACGAACTATCTGTGTATTTGTGTATCACTATTTTATCTCTGAATTTACTATATTTTTGATCTGTTGAATGAAATTAATTAGGAAAAGTACTTAATAGATTCATGAAGACGTAGATATGTTTGTTTATATAATGTCATGGATGTTTAGCGCAATCGATGAAGGACATAAATCTACTAACGGTTAGTTACTGTAAATTCCGGGTTTTAAGGGTTAGGGTTTGCGAAGGGCAAGATAAATCCCGAAGTTCGGTAGAAACACATCACATAGTCCTCTGGATGCAGAAACATTGTTCCAGCATCCCCCAATACTGCCTCGAGTGAGACTACAGCCTGCGCTATGCAGGTTGTTGTCGAAAGGGTCAGCGGTTTAGGGTTTTGTTGGTTAGCGCAACCAACTACAAACCTGGGTCCAAACCCCCTCAAGACAACAAATGGTTCCATTGCTAGCATCGAGATCTATTTGAGGAATGTGTGATGTGGCATAAGTGGATACCGACTAAGAAGGAGATTTAGAAGTGGATAGATTAGAAGCCTCAAGAGTTTGCAACTCAAGAAAACAAGAATTCACACCTGTCGAAAGAAGAGTGGTAGCAGAGATACTTGTATACAAAGGGACACAAATTTTTATTCTTCTATTTTTTGTGCGAATTATACAAATGGTTGGCTAAATTGGTGGATGGTCAACTTACTTGGAAGTTGGATAACCTTATTGTGGCTAGGGAAACTTGCGTGGCCTTCTTCTCATCGAATCTGACATCCCTACAAACCACTGTCATCCTATTGGTTGGAAAGTACACCCGATAGTTGTGAGGTGTACTAGTGTACCCCACAAATATCCCTAACTCTGCCTTTGGCTCAAGATTCTTCCATGCATCTTTGGTCACATGGAAATATACCGATGACCCAAAAATCTTGAAGTGACCAACATCTAGCCTCGTACCAGAGAAATCCTCCTCTAGTGTCTTCATCCCAAGTATCCGATGGCGCTTCTATTCTACAAATAGACTGTTTTGTTGCATGCCTTAGCCCACAAGTGTAGTGGTAGTCCCTTATCATGTAACATTGCTCATGATACCCCCTAAATTCTTATGTTCTTCCTCTTGGCCACCTCATTATGTTGTGGGCTATTAGGTGTCGTCAACTCCCATTTAATCCCTTCTATTGCAAAGATGTTTTTAAACTCATTTGAGACATACTCACCACCCTTATCACTCTGTATAGATTTAACCTTCTTTCCTGATTCTTCTCGACCAATGCTTAAAATTCACAAAACTTTATGAAAGTTTGATCCTTTTTTTGCATGAAAAATATCCAGCATTTACGAGAAAATTTGTCAACAGAGATAACATAATACATGTGTTTGGTCGTGGATGTTTTCGAGAATGGTCCACACACATCTGAATGGACTCGCTCTAGAATAGCCTTTGCTCGACTCTCTCTGTCATGAAAGGAAGAATTGGTGTATTTACCCAAAGTACACCAATTGCATGTATCAACTTTCTCTAGCGTACCTTTCGGCAAACCAGTAGAAATTTGCTGCAATATTTTCAAAGCCCCATGATGCAAGTGACCCAATTTCCTATGCCACAACTCGCCAACATCTCGGCTCTACACCATCTTTGCTTTCGTTCTCAAAGCAGCAAAATCCTCTACATCAAACTTATAGAGATTCTTCACTCGAATCCCAATTTTCTTTACCTGACCCATGGCTATGTGTCTAAGGAACGTGTTTCCTTTTCTAAAGACCACATCATAGCCTTTGTCCTCCACCATGGAGAATAATACAAAGTTCTTCTTCAACCCGGGCACATACATAACATCCCTCAAGGTGAGAGGAGCACCATGCTCCCTCTAAAATGTAACCATGCTCAATCCTGTAGCACTATACCTCTCGTCGTCACCCATATTGATATGCATCTAGAGATCCTTCTCCTCCAGTACATTGATTTTCTCCTTGTCACCAGTCATGTGGAATGAAGCTGCACTGTCTAAGTACCATACACTTCCCATCACTGATGGAACCATGCATGAAATGAGGGAAACATCCAATTCGAATGGAGAGACCAAATCCTCACCCGTCACTCCTCTTGAGGACTTCTTCTTGGACTTCTTGAGTGGACAATTTGTAGCAAAAATGGCCTAACTCATGACAATGAAAGAACTTAACTTTAGACATGTCTTTCTTCTTACCTCCGTGGAAATAATCCGATTTGGAATGGGGTGCCTTCCCTTTCCCCTTCTTTTCCTTACCTGCTAAGGCACAATTTTCCTCATCATCAATATTTGATGAGGAACCATCTCTGGTGTTCCTTCTGATCTCCTCCTACATCAAATCTGACCACATTCGTTCCCAATCTAGTAGCTTCTCCCATTCATTAACAGATTCATGATAGTTATTCCAACTCTTAGGAAGCCCTAGGAGCGCTAGGTTCACCATATCATCCTCAACAACTGTTATTCAAATACTTCCAAGTTCATCTCTATAGGTTGTGAACTTGGTCAAGTATTTTGGAACGGAATCACCTTTCTCCATCTTGATTTTTCGAAGTTTATCTTTCAGTGCCAACTTCCTATGGTCACTGTTGTTTCAGAAAAGGTTTGTCAATGCTTTCCACATAGCATATAGAGTCTCCTTCCCATGAAGACTCAAGACAATGTGGCCTCGAACTCCCTCAAGGATTACCCACCTTGCCTTCACCACACACTTCTTCCATTCAACATGATCTTTTGCATCCGATGTTGGTGGATTAGGAATATCGTGATCAATGAATTCCTTTAAGACATTATCCTCCAACACAACCTCCATTTTGTCCTTCCAGGCTATATAATTCGAGCTGCCTTCCAAGGCATACTCAAGCTATTGGCATTATGATACAAGTGTTGTCCTTGATGGAAACTCACTCACAAGTCAGTTCAGTTTTGATAAAAGGAAACTCACAGTATAACAGGTATATTCAGAGGTAACAAGGCATTGGTACAGAAGAATATGAAGATGGAACAAAGTTCTACTAATCAGAATAAAGAAGTTGAAGGAAAAGAATGATGTAAAGCAGGTTAAGAAGTATACGCAGGTCCACTTAGTCAAAACAACATATACACACTAGTCCACATAACAAAAAAAGTGTATACATATACATGCAATTTCACAAGGGAAAATCACGTACATGTTGGAAAATCAAGGAATTTCAAGAGTAGAGAATACCAGGGGTAAATACCATGGTATTAACCCACGATATTGAGCGGAGTAACGCCTATTTGATCCCGTCTAAGAATACCACAAGCTCTAAGTGTTGTTTTGGTCTGAGGTATTGAGAAAGGCTAAAACTATATAAGGAGGAGAAGATAAAAGGGCTAAGTGTACAAGTAATGAATATATTATGAAGTGTTAGATCAAAACAAAATATGCATGTTATGGGTTTCTGATGCTTTTATTGATCTGAACTAAGTATGCACCTGAGTGTTTGATGATGCATGAGATATAATGATGGACCAGGATCATAATGACTTATCATTATGTGATCTGATAATGGATAGGCTAGATATGATTGCTAACACGCATTTTATCCTTTATATGTGATGATCTGGGTATGTCTGAAGTCTGGAATTGCAACGAAGTTAAAAGTAAGTACTTTCAGATATATACGCTGGTTCGCTTTGGTGAAGGTGCGTATACACACTGGTTTGAATCTTCCAAGTAGTGTATGGAAAAGAAAAGCTTGATGCTCAGGGATGGCTGATCTATCAGATCAGTGCTGTTGTTTTACTGTTGTCCGTCAATGAAGTCTTCTTAGATCTTAAAGCAAAACTGAATGCATAAAGAGTTTGTGTCTGATTGATTTATTGATTGAGTAAGAAGGGTGATCCTTGCTGCTATCTATTTAGAACTATGTAAATTAACAGTAGATCTTCATAATGTCACCGATTGGTACAGATTGTCGTTTAGAGCTTTGATGATTCAGTATCTTTAGAGGTATACGCATGTTGGGCTAAAGGATGTTGCGTATACAAGCAGGTTGGCTTCATTGAAGAGGCATATATAGTCTAACACATGATATTTGACGTTAAAGTTGGTTCTGGCTTTTGATGCAGTGTTCAGGGTTCAGATCTATGTACTGGTTATAGTGATCTATCTGTTCCAGTTGATTGGATGAATTTGTTTAAGTTTGAATGAATGGTTGATTCCATTGTGTCAGAGGTTCAGTGATTGTTTGATTCAGTATGTGAGAGGTTTTAGTGATTGATTGATTCAGTTATGGTTGATTCAGATATTGATGATTGGTTTTAGTTATGTCAGAGATTGATGATTGAGTTTCAGTGATTGGTTTTGATGGTTGTATTGCAGTGGTGATTGATTTTGAGATTCAATGTTACTAATGGGTCCAGTGTGAAAATTTGATGAAACGTGGCCTTCATATTTTAGTATTGTGTACCAGGAGCATCCAGTCTAAAAACATATGAAACATGGTCCCTAGAGGAAGCTAAGGGTTGGATCCTTCAATGAGGAAGTCGAAGCTTCCTGCTAGTAGTGGATGGTGATTTGATCAGGGGGTTGGAGCTCCCTTCCAGTAGCAGTTGGAGAACAAGTGAAGGTTGTAGCCTTCCATAGGTCGGTGCCTACGTACTAGTAAACATATCAACTAGTACAAGAACTAGGGGGTTGTAGCTCCCTTCCAGTATAAGCTGGAGAACGAGAGAAGGTTATAGCCTTCTGCAGGTGGGTGCCTGCGTACTGGTGTGAGTCTACACCAGTACAATATTGTAAACAGATTTTCTTATTATTAAGAGAAGACAAAGACGACAACAACAGGTGGTTTTCACCCACATTAGGTTTCCACCTTAAATCTTGGTGTTCATGTGTGTTTCTTATGTGTGATGGTTTATTATGTTATTACTGCACATGGTTACTATTTAATGTTTAATAAAGTACTAATGCATTGATTAAAGATCAACATATGATGAATTAACTGAATCATAAGATCACTGAATATATGTTGGTTTCCTTAAGAACAGTTGTGTGCACATGCAAGTTCCCTTCACTGAAGTAGCGTATATAAGTATGATTATGGAAATGAAAAGGTTATTGATTTTTAAATACTGATTCACCCCCAGCCCCACGGGGGTAGGTGAGTTGTTAATCACAATGTGGTGAAGTTATTTAGAAAGGCGGGCTCTGTACTGAAGGTCATGAGTTCAAATCCCACGGACTTACCCTGGAGCTGTATAGAGGGGCGGGTGGATCTCCTAGTGGTTATAGAGGTAGCAGTCAAAATCGACCCCATGTAACGCGAGTCGCGAGGCTAACCCTGTTGTCGATTCCACTGTAATAAAAAAAAAAAAATACTGATTCACCCCCCCTCTTAGTATTATTTCCAAAAACTGGTATCAGAGTAGGTCCTTTAACAAAATCTTGACCGCTTGAGGGAGATTCATAGTAACATTGGGAAAGAAGCTAAATAAAAAAGCACCTCAAAATAAAAAGACATCTCAAACGAACTATGATAGTGGGAGAGACGATTGGCCTTTATGTGGAAGCAACTCTTCAAATGCAGAATCACCTCAGAATGAAGATGAACAAGCAAAAGAACTATCAGGTATGAATTTGTTGTCCTCTGATGATACATTTCTCTGTTCATTTGAAGATAATGAAAGTGACAACAAAAGAACTGAATTTTCTCTTATGGGTGAAAGAGAAAGAAATCAAATAGAGGCAGAATTTAATAAGCTCATAGACACAATTAGAGATCAAAAAGATCTAATTGATAAAAGGGAATGTACCTACAAAGAAGAAGTTACCAGGTTAAAAGCCTAGTTAGAGGAAGGAAACAAAATAAAGAAGCAGTACAAAAAAAAGAAGATCAAAGTCAAACGCTGCAGGGTAAAGTGACATCATTTGAGAAATGAAGTGAATGAAAAGGACACAATAACAAGGAACTTATAGAAAGAACCAGCTACTGTGAAGGTCTTGAAGCTGTGGTTTTTTCTATAAAGGAAGATCTCAAAAATTCAAATAAGAAGAATGAGGAACTACTCCAAGCATTTGAAGAACAAGAAAATGAAGTTCTTGAATTAAGGCAACAAGTGGAAGAAGGAAGAAAAGATGAAGAAATCATGAAGAAGCAGTAACTTGAAAAGGAAGAGCAATATCTGGTTGAGTTAAATATCCTAAAAGGTAAATTAGAAGAAAAGGATAAAATTTTATGATTTCAAGATAGTACTAAGATTTTGGATGATATTCTTAGTAGTCAAAGGTCACGTGCCATCAAATATGGTCTTGGTTTCCATGAAACTGTTAAAGGTGAATCTAGCTCACAAACTGAAGCAAGGAACTCTAATGCAAAATCTGAAATGCTCAACAAGGAGATAAGAGATCAACCCCATCAACAACCAAGGAAAGAAAGACTTCAAATAAAATCATATACTCCTAACTATGGAATTGATAATCGGCTCTTTCCTCTTATGAACAATTTTGAATGTTTTATATGTCATAATTTTGGACATGTTGCAGCTAGATGCAGAAGTAGAATGATTCAAGCTAATAACTGTCACATAGAAAGATCATTGGCTTCCAGGTACTTTAAGGGATATTGTTTTTCCTACAATATGTTTGGTCACAAAGCCATTAACTTCTATAGAGGGTTTATGAAACATATAATATGTTATGCTTGTAACAAGTTGGGGCATATAGCAAAAGAATGCAGGAGAAAAATTCATCCAACATACCAAAAGGAGCAAACATCATCACACTCCAAGGTATGGAAGAAGAAGTACAACCAGAAATATGTGCCATAGCTCAGTATACAAACATAAAAAACTCAGAAGGAAATGAAAATATGAAATTTCAGTGTCCTAATTCTCATACATAGTTATCATGAATACAAGTTGCATATATAAGCGAGTTCAAAGCTACACAGTCATGTATATGTTGGTTTGATGAAGAAGCAGTGGGATAGACTCATAAAAATGATCTGATATGGTTCAGACAATTATCAATTATCTTTTTTGTCTTGATGATTGATGACTATAGTCTGTGAATGTTATTTGGAATTGCTTTTGACCCACATAAGTTGTCGATGACTTGATGTATAACTAGTTGATGATGATGCCTTGATGACTCTTACTAATACATGCAATGATCATATCTGACAGTGAACAATCCGCATAGGTTCAGAGGGAGAATATGCTATGCTTACATTGTTGGCATTATGTTTAAAAGTTGTTGGTACATAAAGCTTCTTATCAATGGTGATACTTATGGTGAGAAGTATTTAAATAATACATCATGCTATGTTGTAGTCATAAGTTTCCTATGATGAAATCTCAGATGATACTTATATTGCTTGAACCACATAGTTATTATTCATATCAGATTTATGGATGATTATGGATGACTCTTTTCGATGATGCATATATGGTATGTTGCTTACATGGTGATCTTCATAAGGACAAGGAAAAGAAAAAATCTTGAGTACACAACTTCATTATTTGATAAGTGTCATTTTGTTATCATCATACCTTCAAAGATGCATAAACTTCATATCGTGCAGTTATGGATGAGGATTCCTATAGTTCTTGGCTCTCACATGTTTGGGGATTGTTGTTGTTGATGGTATCAAGAAAGCTTGACAAATGACTATGAACTCATGGTTTTTCTAGAAACATATTGCTATCTCCTTGATGGATACACATTATGTTGGATACATGGATGATTACTTAAGTTGCATATTGATAAATATTGTTGGTTGGCCAAGAGAATGGTGTTATTGCAGGCCTCACGAAGACATAGCTATTTGAAGACATGGATATTCAGAGACATGGCTTACTTAGTGATCCAGATTTAAACAGGAATGCAACAAATTACAGAAAAAACCATAAAGACGGATATACTGTAGAAATAATACTTCATTTCATTACTGTAAAATACTGAAATATGCTTACAAACAGAAATGGAAATAAACTAGCTAGGGCGATGGTACCTTATCTCTGAGAAGAGATGTGGTAGCTACATGCCTCTAAATTGTCTTGCAATGAGGCTCAAATGCCTATTTGTTGTTGAGAAACAATGGAAAACCCTAAACATCCAAAAACCTAACCCTAGGAGATGAAATGCCAAACTATGGGCCTTGTTTAGGTAAATTGGTACATCAACTTCCCGGGGTCGTAACTTTGGCATACAATCTCTGTTTGACACGCGCAATACCTCGTTAGAAATATCTATCTGAGGACTACAACTTTTAAGTGAGCAACATTGGTCCACAACACATGTTTCTCCCAGTTTTCCCAAAAAACGTTGTTTAGGGCCACAAAACGGCTCCGGAAGTTCAGGACCCGAAAAACTACTAAAAATAGTAAATTGAGCTACAATTAAGGAAATTGAAAAACTAAAAGAGATAGATGTGGGGGTCCAAGTGGGATAGGTGGGTGGTCACCAACATCCACCTGGATCATTCCTCCCCACTTAGGAAGCAATGGTCCCCATTGTGTTGAGTTCCTCCATCTGCTGAACTTGGTCCCTGGTGAGTTGTTCTGTAATCTCTAATGTGTCTAGTAATGGTGGGAAGCATGGTAGAGGGTGGTCCACATTGAACACTCGGTGCAAGCGAAGGAATGGGGGAATGCTATGCTCCAAAGCATTATTCCCCACAACCTTGGTACTGGTGTAAGGACCATGTCGCTTCTTGTACTTGTCATTTTTCAGAATGGAGCGATGATATATCGACCTGTTGGGTAGAGCTACTCTGGGAGTTAGATCGAATGAATGCTTGACCTGCCAGTGCAATGGTACACCTGTGGGTGAGGAGAAGATATTCCTGTGTTATTTCATGACCGTATCGATCTGTTGTTGTTGTTGCATGGAGGAACCCTTCGCAGGGGTCATGGATGTGGCGATGATCTTCCCCTTACTTTGGGAGTGAACCAGACAGAAAATGAATTTCCTAGTCAGGAGATGAGCTTGTTGCATTTCTTAGCGGTGATTAAAGAGGTGGTGGTAGGTGGGGCTACCTTCGATATCCTGTATAATGAATTACACAAAAAAATAATGATAGCGCAAGGCCTTGACTCATACACAACATGTCGCCTCCATAAGTATGGTTGGCCTAATAATACATCACAAACATCCAAAGATACAACATCACACAATACCTCATCTGTGAAGGGTTTGATGTTGTAGGGAAGGTGACACTACTGGCGAACTCAAAGATCTCGTCCTTGGTGAAGTCACCCAATACTGTACGGTTGTGGGTATGGTGTAGTCGGTAGGCCCAACCACTTCACAACCTCTGCCGAAATGAGGTTCTTTTGGTTGCCACTGTCGACAATGAATTGTAGTGGCGAACCCTTCACCCACATCTGCGAGTGGAAAAGACGCACCCCCTCCTCTGGGTCTTCGGGCTCATTCTTTTGAATCTTGGCGGTGGCTACAGTGGCGCTGGGCTCCACGTCAATGATCTACTTCCCTTTGCCATTGCCCTTGTTGGGTTCTGACTCGGGGTTGGAACATGCATCTGATTCTGAAGCCTTCAACTCAGCCACCAACAACTACTTGGTCTGACACTCACTTGTGTTGTGAGTGGGGCTCTTATGGAACTCACACCACTTTCCTATGTCCTTATTCAACTTCGTGGTTTTGTTCTTTTCTTGTGGCTTTGATAGGTTGTCTTGGGTCACCCCGCCTTGGGTTTCTCCTTTTTTCTTCAGATTCACAAATCCAAAGTCTAGCTTCTTTTATTTAAACTTTTACTCGATTTTCATAGCGTATCGGTACGTCATGCCGAGCGAGGAGATGTTCAGGAACTCCATCTCTTCCTGGATGTATCTGTGTAGGCAACCATGGTATTTGAGTACCAAATGTAGCTCAAAATCCTTGATACCCAACTGTGTGCAAAGGGTATGAAAAATGTTTGTGAACTCTGGCACATCTTGGTCCCTTCCCTGCCGTAGCATGGTCCACTTTATGTATTTGTCCTCATAGCTTTTGACAGGGTAGTATTGCTCCTTGATGACATCCCGAAATGAATTCCAAGTGGGTGCGGCTGAAAATAGTGAGCCCGTACTTTCATCCTTCTACTCGCAGTAGGTTTCCCACCAGTCCTTGACGTGGGGGGCTGCTTTGAGAAGAGTGAAAATAATCTTTTCCCGACTGGAAAAATCATGAGCAGAAAAATAACCCTCTAGCAGGTTTAACCATTTATATACAACATCTGCATCTATCTGACCCTCGAATATTGGGATTTCAAAATTAACTTGTACCTTAAAGGGTGTGGCATTTCTAGAGTAGCTGTTGGAAGCCGATGCATCGCCTCTCGGTAGCCGCTGAAGGATCTGGGCGATGTTTTCCATCATCACTTTCCTTTGTCGCTCGAGGGCTTCTTCGAGTAAGATTTTGATAGGATCTCTTGCCCCCTCATCTTTCTTTTCTTCCACCATGGGAGGCCATCAGGATTTGCGAGGTTGGTCTTGCAAGGGTTCGACTAGTTCAATCCCTAACACCTTATATCCTGACCTCGTTGGGGACATGCAATGAAAAACAAAGAAGGAGCAGACCGCTTTGATACCATTGATCTAGATTTAAATAGGAACACAAAAAATTACAGAAATAACCATAAAGACAGATATGCAGTGGAAATAATACTTCATTTAATTACTATAAAATACTAAAATATGCTTACAAACATAAATGGAAATAAACTAACTAGGGTGATGGTAGCTCATCTTTGAGAAGAGATGTGGCGGCTACATGCCTCTAAACTGTCTTACAATGAGGCTCGAAGGCCTATTTATTGTTGAGAAACAATGGAAAACCCTAAACATCCAAAAACCTAACCCTAGGAGATGAAACACCAAACTGTGGGCCTCGTTTGGGTAAATTGGTACATCAACTTCCCGGGGTCGTAACTTTGGCATCTGATCTTCGTTTGACGAAGCACAATACCTCATTAGAAAGATCTATCTGAGGAATACAACTTTTGAGTGAGAAACATGGCCAATGACCCATGTTTCTCCCAGTTTTCCCAAAAAACATCGTTTAGGGCCTCAAAACGGCTCCAGAAGTTCAGGACCTGAAAAACTGCTAAAAATAGTAAATTGAGCTACAATTAAGGAAACTGAAAAACTGAAAGAGATAGATTGGGGGTCCAAGTGGGATAGGTGGGTGGCCACCAAAATCCACCTGGATCACTTAGTCACATAATAATAATTACTTCTTACTTTATGATGATAGGTTTGATACTCACATATGTTGATTATCATGGTTTATGCTTATCAGATATGGGATGTTCCCTATTGATGATACATGGTTGATGTATTGAGGGTTCTTGTGGAAAGATCATGCAGTTCTTGATGATGATGTTATGATCATTGATGATGATTGTTGGGTGTGGAATCCCCCCGAAGGCATGTTTTGGGGCTTAAAGCCCAAGTTTTGACCAAGTCCAATGTGAAGACTCCGCGATTTGTGGGCACGGAGCACGAAGTCATAATAGAGTCACAGGGTTGTTTGCTCTTGCTTTTGTAATGTACTGTCGGCTTGAAATATATATCCATGGTCCAAGGACCATGGGATTGTATAAATAGAGCAAGGCTCTAAGTGTAGAAAATACATCTAAGGAAGATGAGTCAAAAGGATTGATGAAGCATTGATTCAAGTGTAAATCGTGTCTTTGGGTTGTAGAGTAGGAGAAGACTCGAAAGTTGAGTAAGCAGAGGCCTAGTAGTCTACAACTGAGTGCGCAGACCCCTGTAGTTGAGTGCACAGGGCAGGTCAAGTCTGTAACCATTGGAAGTATTAATAAAGAGAAGTTATATCATATTTCTGTGTATCTTTTCCTGTTTTATGTATTATTGGGGATGAATTGCAAGTTTATTTTTTATTTGCTGCGCGAACTCATATGAATGTGTTGTATAAATAAATATAACATAAGGCATCCATTTACACGAAAATAACTAACTGGTGTAAGAAGATAAGTAATATCTTGGGTGTGACTTAGGGGAATAGTGCAGAGCGTTGCTCCAATAGTGTGGAAGCCCTATAGCCCCTAGTTAGGGCTGCGCGAAGGCGAATATATCAGGGCATGAAGGCTAGGGAAGTGTAAGAAGTAACCTGCACAGGGACTAACATTTGGACTGAATCAATCCCTCAGACACCTCAAGGGTGCGAAAACCTGGTTCCAGCACCCCCCCATACTACTCCGGGTGAGACCTCAGTCCGTGCTCCGCGCACTGTTGCCGAAAGGGAAAGTAGTACAGGCATTTGTTTGGCTAATTAACTCCGAACCTGGGTCAAGCCCCAACAAGCCAACAATGACTATAGTGTTTTCACATACATATGATATGATGTGAATGATTTTTGTGACTACTTGGAGATATGACATATGCTTAGTTGATTCATGGAAGTATATGATAAGGCTCTTTTTACCAAGGAAACAAAGCAATGAGATCAAGAGGATGAGTTGATATCTATATGTGACATACTTTGTCAAAGGTTGATGATATTTACTTTGTCATATCTTGGGAATTGATGAGGGACATATACAGGTTGCTGGTTTGGATGTCGCTGACAGATTATTATGGTGTAGATCATATATGGTGTATGATAGTTGTTGATGACTATCATTATCTTGTTTAGGTATTTGGTCCTTTCTATAAATGTCATGTAAAGGCCCATGATGTAATAATATGTCTCTGTCTACCGTGGTCTTTTAATGAGTCCTTTTTGGTCATATGATGTAATTTGTACCCCCATTATGCATGGAAAGGATGATGTAATAATTTCCATATTTCAGTCATGTATAAACAATTGGTATATCCCCACTTGGTTGGGTAGATGAGTCAAATTTTGTATATCCCCACTTGCTTGGGAGATTTATGTATGAGTCATTGGTGATAGGAATGTCATACTGACATAGTTGAGTTATAGATTCATGTTATTCTTTTGGAAAATAATTTTACAGACTCTGCATGAGCTCGGGGGGAGCATGGACGGTTTAGTGCATCTTAACATGTGCAAAGGGGGAGTTTAATCAGAGAATTTAGCATGTACCTAGGGGGAGCATGATCAATGTTCATATTCAGTTGTTTAGATATGGAAGTCTTCATTTTGGTCATCCCTTTTCTCTTGATCTCAAAGGGGGAGAATATCTTGGTCTGCCCTTTGCCCTTCATGTTAAAGGGGGAGAGTATTTTGGTGTTGCTTATTATATCTAACATTTTCTACAGCTTGAAGTAATCAAAACCAACATGGTTTCCATCATGTCCAAAGGGGGAGATTGTTGGCATTATGATACAAGTGTTGTCTTTGATGACAACTCACTCATAGGTCAGTTCAATTTTGATAAAAGGCAACTCACAGTATAACAGGTATATTTAGAGGTAACAGGGCATTGGTACAGAAGAACATGAAGATGGAACTAAGGTCTATTCATCATAATAAAGAAGTTGAAGGAAAAGAATGATGTAAAGTCGTTTAAGAAGTATACGCAGGTCCACTTAGTCAAAACAATGTATACACGCTGGTCCATAGAACAAAAAACGTTTATACGTATACGCGCGCTCTCACAAGGGGAAAAGCACATACATGTTGGAAAATCAAGGAATTTCAAGAGTAGAGAATACGAGGGGTCAATACTGTTAGGACTCCAAATTGACCATTTTTGACCTTGTCTTTTTGCTATAATATTACCCTTTTTTCAGTCCATAAGTTGAAAGCTTTGATTATATAATGACCTAATCATCCCAAGGTATGAAGTAACTCTCCGCATTACTATATGTTTAATTATTCATTACATATTCATGTTATATTTATAATTATCTTTGGAAAAGTTAACCAAGTTCCTAAGTAACCGTTGAACTGTCTAAAGTCTGCAGAAATTATAATTCATAGTTGCTGTAACACCAGAAACAACAACTACGCAGTTGCTACAACACCAGAAACAACAACTACGCAGTTGCTGCAGCACCAGCAACAACAACTATCTAAAGCAAGGAAAACATTATTTTGCAATAACTGGAATACCAGAAATGACAAACAACAACTATCAGAAGAATCGGCAGAGTTCCATGCTAACACAACACGATCAGCAACTGTCCAGAAAGGGTAAAACACGGTTACAGTTGCTAAAACACCAGGAACATCATGAGTTTACTAAATCAGCAACAATGGGGAAGCGGCAAAGGATAGTACGAGGATTCCAAGAAGACGATTGAAGTTTGCTTACCAGATGCGTAACAGTAAGAGACCCAAGAAAGAATACACCGTCACACTGTTGTAACGACATCCTGTAACAAGGATGGATTTCTTATTTTTGAAAAAAAGGTTTAACTGAATGAACTATGACGGTCTATTGTAATAGATGTCTCCTCTGTAAAGAGGATACATCTACATTAGAAGGGGGGGGGGGGAGAGAAAGAAGTGTGAGGAAAATTTTGAAAAACAAAAGCAAGTCTGAATCTTTATTGTAACTGGACATTTTGGCAGATGAATAAAAATTTGTTCTGAGCATCTAATCCAGCATTTGTGTTCCGGGGAATCTTGTGAGAGGGACAAGGCCCACCTTCTTCACAAGATTCACCCATTTATTTTCTGTTAGTGTGTGAGTGTGTTTGGAAATTTCCTTTTTGCTGGTACTCTGTTTGGATTCTGTAGCATTACCTCTGATAATTTCCTTTTGCTGATACTCTGTTTTGTTAATTGCTTGATATTGTAAAAGAATACTTCACCGGTGAATTAGAATTGCAGTGTGTATTAGCAACCTGGTTACAGGGGCAGGTGCTGAACATCCTTACCCTGAGGATAGGGTCCTGATCCTCTGCTAACAGAGCAGCCATTACTTCTCTTTTCATATTTGTATTCTTAGTTAACTACTTTCATTTTATCTTTGCAATATACTGTAACTATTATAACATAGAGTAAGGAGTTTGACAGAAAACAGAATCGTGTATACTACAACTTTTAATGCTTTTAGAATTAAGTACATACAGTACGAGGTCACCTTTGAAATAAAAGGACTTTCCCAGGTTGACAAATTAATGTGGTACTTGACTGTTTAATCAATAAACAATTCAAGTAGCCAACAAATACCATGGTATTAGCCCATAATATTGAGCAGAGTAATGACTATTTGATCCCGTCTAAGAATACCACAGGCTCTAAGTGTTGTCTTGGTCCGAGGTATTGAGAAAGGCTAAAACCATATAAGGAGGAGAAGATCAAAGGGCTAAGTGTACAAGTAATGAATATCTTATGAAGTGTTAGATAAAAAACAAATATGCATGTTATGGGTTTCTGATGTTTTGCTTGATCTGAACTAAGTATGCACTTGAGTGTTTGATTATGTATGAGATCTAAAGATGGACCAGGATCATAATGACTTATCATTATGTGATCTGATAATGGATAGGCTAGATCTGATTGCTAGCGCATGTTTTATCCTTTATATGTGATGATCTGTGTATGTCTGAAGTCTATAATTACAATGAATTTATAAGTAAGTATTTGCAGATATATATGCTGGTTTTCTTTGGTGAAGGTGCATATACATGCTGGTTCGACTCTTCCAAGTAGTGTATGCAAAAGAAAATCTTGATGTTCAGGGATGACTGATCTATTAGACCAGTGTTGTTTTTTTACTATTGTCTGTCAATGAAGTCTTCTTAGATCTAAAAGTGAAACTGAATGCATAAAGAGTTTGTGTCTGATTGATTGATTGATTGAATAAGAAGAGTGATCCTTGCTGCTATATGTTTAGAACTCTGTAAATTAACAGTAGATCTTCGAAATGTCAATGATTGGTACATTTTGTGGTTCAGAGGTTTGATGATTCAATATCTTTAGAGGTATACACAGATGGGCTAAAGGAAGTTGTGTATACACGTAGGTTGGCTTCATTGAAGAAGTGTATACAGTCTAACACATGATTTTTGAGGTTACAGTTGGTTCTGAATTTTGATGTTGTGTTCTGGGTTTAGATCTATGTATTGGTTACATTGATCTGCCTGTTCCAGTTGATTGGTTGAATTTGATTAATTTTGAATGAATGGTTGATTCAGTTGTGTCAAAGGTTCAATGATTGTTTGATTCAGTATGTGAGAGGTTTCAGTGATTGATTGATTCAATTATGGTTGATTCAGAGATTGATGATTGATTTCAGTTATGTCAAATATTGATGATTGAGTTTCAGTGATTTATTTTGATGGTTGTATTGCAGCGGTGATTGATTTTGAGCTTCAATGTTACTAATGGGTCCAGTGCGAAAATTTGATGAAACATGGCCTTCATATTGTAGTATTGTGTACCAAGAGCATCCAATCTAAAATATATGAAACGTGGTCCCTAGAGGAAGTTGAGGGTTGGAGCCTTTAGTGAGGAAGTCGAAGCTTCCTCCCAGTAGTGGCTGGTGATTTGATTAGGGGGTTGGAGCTCCCTTCCAGTAGCAGTTGGAGAACAAGTGAAGGTTGTAACCTTCTATAGGTCGGCGCGTATGTACTAGTAAACATATCAGCTAGTACAAGAGATAAGGGGTTGTAGATCCCTTCTAGTAGAAGCTGGAGAATGAAAGAAGGCTATAGTCTTCTGCAGTTGGGTGCCTACATACTAGTATAAGTCTGCACCAGTACAAGATTGTAAATAGATTTTATTATTATTAAGAGAAGACCGAGACGATAGCAGCAGGTGGTTTTCACCCACATTTGGTTTCCACCTTAAATCTTGGTGTTCATGTGTGTTGCTTATGTGTGATGGTTTATTCTGTTATTACTCCACATGGTTACTATTTAATGTTAAAAAAGTACTGATGCACTGATTAAATATCAACATATAATGAATTAACTAAATCATAAGATCACTAGATATACGCTGGTTTCCTTAAGAATAGTTGCGTGCACAAGCAAGTTCCCTTCACTGAAGTAGCGTATATAAATCTGATTATGGAAATGAAAAAGTTATTGATTTGTAAATACTTATTCAGCCCCCCTCTTAGTATTATTTCCAAAACAAGCCACAAACCATAGAATGCCATCTACCAATCCTCAAGTATGTATTGCAAATTTGAATTTCACCTATAACCCTGAGCTCAAAACTTCGAAATCTCCTCTATTATATCACCTTCAGCTTTGATACCATGTAGATTTTCCCGTAGATTCACAAGCTCATGTAATATACTAAAGCAAAAGACAAGAATATACTTCTACTTTCAACCAGCAGAAGCCAATAGATTGATGAAAAATAATATGAACAAGAAGAAGATAAATCAATGGCACATAACACAATAAGTTTCTCTAGGGAAATCCATTGCTCAAAACCCCAACTATTTGTATTGCATTAATTAAAAATATGAGTGAAGATACAAAGCGTGTGAGTTCTCACAAGAACAATTCCACACAAGTATGCTCAACAATCTACCTCACAAGCCCACTCTTAGCCAACACTTAGCCAATTTCCACTACCTTCCAATCCCCTATTCTCTTGTACAATTCCTAGGATGAATATCCCGTATTTAAAGGGAATTCATGCTTCCAAAACTGCGCAATCCAAACATAGGTCCTTCGGTGATTGCATGCATGATATTTACAACTCGGTAAATCATACAACTGATAGTACAATGTCCCTGCAATCTAGTCTAAACTAGCTCTTTCTCTGAACTCACATGCATGAGTTTTTCATGAGGGAATCTTCAGTTAACTAGAGTAACACTTGTGGATGCACTAGTGCACCAACTAACTGTTAGTCCTCTATTAGTTCCACAAATAGTTAGAACTAATTTAACTGACCATAACTCAATAAACTGAGTTAATCTAATTACAACTCAAATAAACTCATCCTGGACCCCTAAAATTTAAGGAGAACATATACATGACTACAAAAAGACTTCCAACTCGAAATTTCTAAGCTAATTAAGTTAATTAAACTTAATTAACTATTTACAAGTTGCTATGAGAATATAATTCGATTTTAATTCTTATTTTAATTCAAGGACAAATTAAACTAGAATTTTCTCAACAGACATTCATCAGTACACGTGAACTCAAGAAGTTCCTCGAAGAGGAGGTAACAAATCGATGAACTGGGAAAAGAAAACGGCCATATACATGTTTGATTATACATAGTCTATTTTTATTTTTATTTAATTATACTTAATAATCGTATGCAAGACACTCAGGGGATTAAAGGCATATGCGTGGCTAGAAATTATGGGGTAGGTGATGTATCCCATATATGTGCATCAAGACTAGACTCAATGCATAGCTCATTAAGAGTTCTTCATTTGGTAACTCCGACAAAAGTGGAGGGAAATTGCAATAAGATATTTAAAGAGTTGATTTATTTAGAAGTGAATATATAGTCATGTCCATAAGGTTTTCAAGCAAGTGTGCTTGACATTATATGCATCAATAGCATCATATCAAAGCTTTTCATATCTTCATATGCATGTGAAGATGGTGGGGAAAAGAGCAATAACTATCGCCCTTGTTGGGGAATTTTGACAGAAGGTGAATCAGAGGAATTTGTGGTGGGTAACTCTAGGAGATACCTACGGTTGAATTAGCTTGCAGAAACAAATCAAGAGAGTAATTTAGAGTTGTTGAGAGAATTGTTTACACCTCAAGGGAACAAAACCACTCCCATCTTTGCAAAGAAATATTCGTTAGGACATGTTTGTACACATTTTGAGTTTTGAGTTTTGTTACTGACTCTACTTGTCTAATTATATAAAACAATTTTTTACTTTATTTTACTCACTGCGCTCCTTTATTTTGTTGATGTTCATCATTGTAAGATCAACCTGAATAGTTCGAATTGAAAATTTTGTCAGTAATTCTACTTATCTCTCTGTGTAAAGAAAATTATTACCTCATTTCACAAATATCATCTTAATTTTGCTTAATGTACTCATTTACTTTGTAGGTGTGACCATTATAGGTAACTACTTGTGGGGTTGACAAATTGGAAGGAAAAACCATTCCTTTAGATTTGAGGTCCTGTGACTTATTTGACGACATTGACCTTCCGTATCTGAAGGAGCTGTATGATTTTGTGGTGAAAGAGAAATTTGATCTTGGAATGATATCCATTCCTATCCGACAAATACCCAAAATAGCATTTGGACATCGATGGTCAATGACTCCTGGATACATAGAACATAAGCACTTTTTAAAAGAAAATCCTTGGTTTGTCTTCCAATCAGGGACTCTGGAAATAACCAAAGTAGTCCAGTTCTTTTTTACTAAACAGTGTGGATGGGAAGAGGGAGATGAATATGAAAAATGGCATGCAAGCATAAACTACATTGTTGAACCAAATGGGAGAGTTATCCCTGTAGACCTTTTACAAAATATTGGGAGGAAAAAAGTACACCAATTTTAGAGTTTCTCTTCAACCACTTGGAAGGAGTCTCACATCAAGTTAATGATTTTATTTATTTGTTTCTTAAATATTTTGAGATTACAATATAAGTTAAAAATAAAATTATAGATGAATAATTGAATGGTCATTTCTTTTCAATTTTATGTTTATTTTTGTTGTTGTTGTTTTTTATCACATGAAAAGGATCATGTTTCAAGTTAAATGGGGAAAGCTTCTACTACTATGCATGAGGAAAACGAAAAATTTAAAAAAGAAGAATGGGAACAGCTGAAGAGTATGTCAATTTTAGAATTCCTTTTCAACCACTTGGAAAGTACCTCAGATCAGGTAAATAATTTTATTTATTTCTTTTTATATATTTTTACATGGTAATATTTGTGTTTATTGGTTTATATTGAAACTAATAAAAATTAAAAAGTAAATGATCATGACTGAATAAATTATTTCTTATTTATTTTGACACCATAATATAAATAACAAGAGCAACTTCGTAGCGACAGTCCCTGCCGATAAGAGACTACTTTATAAGAGAAATACTAAGTACATATGAAAACACAACACCTAGTTGCCATTTGTGAATGGACCTGTTTATAAGTCACATCGGAATCAAAAAAGTCAAGTGAAATTCATAATCGCATAAATCCATAGTCGAAGAAAGGGGCCCACATAGACCTTGTTGATCTAGGAATAACCTTATTGTTACATATATAATTTATGACACTCATTATTTTCTTTTGTTAAGAGTGTAAACATAATAGTTGGTTTCCTTGAATGCCATGTCATTCATCTTTCTATTTCGACAGTTGAAAAGTTGCATGCAACTCATTTTACCAGGTTGCTCTTACAAGCATGGCAGGGACCAAGGTTTAGGCACTCGTACAGGCATGGCAGGGGGCAAGGTTTAGGCACGTCAACCTGTGTAATTTCCCATTGAAGGGCCATCACCATCTTCATCTCCAAATGGTATGCTGGATCAAGGGCCTGGACTACGATGGGTTTCAGTAATAGGGTAGAGATTAAATGGATGGGGAAACTTTACCACAATATGAATTGAAAGAACTGGTAGCGGCGATCGGGAATTTCAATTCACCAAATAGAATTTATGGCTCCATCTACCACGACATCATCAATGAAACCTCGATGGCGATCATGAAAATGCAGCGCGACATCCCACATAGAGTTAGAATTCTTAAATAGCTCCACCACTTCAACCTGTTTCTCCTATTAAGGTGTTTTTTCTCCGACACACATTCATACTTCATCTTCAAGTATACGGACAATAGCTCTCTCATTGTCTGCCTTCACAACAATTCGCCATTTCTGACCTGGAGACGTAGAGTGAAGCTCGCTCTAGATGTGGCAGACAAGCTCAGATATATTCACAATTACAACATGTCGCACTACGTCCACAAGGACATCAATAGAATTAATGTTCTCCTCGATGGCAATTTCCAAGCCAAGATTGTTAATTTCATTGTGGCGAAATCTGCAGAAGAAGGATTTTCTCTGACGAGGCATGTGAGTGGAATGAAGGGATATATGGCTCTCAAATATCTTTCTCATGGTCTCATGATTCCAAAGCTTGACATATTCTCCTTTGGGGTTTTCATGCTCTTCATGTTGGAGCTTCTCTCAGGCAAACCAGCAGTTTTGTGCCACAGCCCGCTGGGACTGCCCACTTCTCAGAAATCCCAAACACATGGTGCAGTCGGGGCAATGGAAAGCATGAGTTAGGGACTTGGCTTAACCAACTTGGTTAGAAGGTGACGTATATTATTTTCTCTGAACATAAGGTATGTTTCTTGCAGTGAATCTAATTATGTACTTACTTTAGGCTCAACCTTGTTCACAAAAAATTGTGATATGACAAAAAATTACTAAATGTTGTACCTATTTATTCAAATGTTGTACATTTTCATTCTCGATCCTTTGCAGAAGCATCATCAATGATGCTTTCTTAAGTTTTGCTTCAATTCATTCCTTTAAGCTTCCTTAAGTTTAAGGAAGTTTAATGGCAAAGATGTAATTAATCAACAATTCAAGTATCTAAATTTTTACATCAACTCATGTCCAACATGTCCACTGACATAGATCTTTCTTCTTTCTTCAGGTACAGGCAAGGCATCATTTATGACCTGCTCAACAGCGAGCTCTCTCTTTGCATACCAATGAGTTCTCAATCGGGATCCTGTGATGGCGCCAATGCATATATAGACTCACGGATGAAGCTGAAACTGTCGAGAAAGAGTAAGCATACACTATAAAAGCTTGAGAGAAATGTTTTAATGAACTATCAATTGTATTTTTGCAATTATTTTGGTTAAAGCAGAGTAGAATATAACTTACTATGCATGCTTCCCTTCAATTTGTGGCTATGGTTTTCTGTTTCCCTGAACATGAATATTCGCTACTGGTATGAACAATAATGTGAGACATCCTTACATCCTTTTTTAGGTATGCGAGGGTGTACCTGCAACTTGCAATGCGAGACATCCTTACTACCTACAACCTACTATGTGAGACATCTTACTACCCTCAACTTGCTATCAGAGTCTCTCAGCACAAATTGAAAATGAAATGAGTCATATCTGCAACTAAAAATTTCATTGATCTTTTCAGAGAATAATGCCTAGCTCCAAATGTATATTTATCTCTGAATGTAAACCTATGGCGAGTTTAAGATGGATGAGCATGTGTGGCAGGTGTAAGCAAGTTGTGTGGTGTGTGGCAAGTGTAAGTGTCAAGTGGAAAGTGTAAACAACGGACGAATTACTATAAATGTTCAGGTATTTTTTGAAACTGCTTACATAACATTTTATGCGGTGGGTGGAAACGAGCCATCCAAACTTTGCTTAAAATTCGTTAAAAGAAATTTTAGGATCTAGAAATTCAACAACCCGGCAATAAGACCTCCAATATAAAACTTTGGATAAAAGAAAAAAAAATCAAAGCTCGAAAATAGAACTTTGGATAAAAGAAAAAAACATCAGTTAAATTCTCTGGTCAACTCAAATTAATAGGGAGTCAACGCCGATGCGAACGCTATAGTCCATGCTATGCCGGAGGCAGGGGCTAATAAAAGGGGATATAAATGATGATGAATAAATAACTAATATTGATTTTCAATTCTATTTTGGTGTGAGATGTTGTTTCAGATTAGGTAAAAAAGCTAATGTGTCAAGAAAAAATTATATGCTTGTGTAATGGCTATGACGATGAGATGCCTACTCTACTCATGAATGAAATGGATCAGTTCAGGAAGGGAATTCACATTATTAATGTGGGTGATATAAAGATGGAGATCTTGCTTTTCAGTGATATTATTTACAAGAATTATTATAATCTCTACACAATTTCTACACAATAATTCCAACTGATGTGGAGAACAGGGTTGGAATTTCAAAAAGAGATTTACCTATCAAATTTGACGTTTTCACAATTTCCTTACCTGTTTTCATAATTTCAAGCCAGGATCTTGACGATTTTGTAATTTTTTAAACTGTATTTGACTGGAAAATTACCTTGTGACGGGAAACTTGCTCATCATATTCCACCCCTGGTGGAGAAGATGTTCAAGCCATGAACTTATGAGATTTTCATCACGTCTTCACTATTTAAGGAAGAAATTAATAGAATAGAAGAAAGTGACAAGAAATTGTGTGAATTGAAAATATTTTTCGATTATTTTGGAGATGAAGATCCTCGATTCATGACCTTAATGGACCAATTTGGAAAAGTAGTTGCACTTTTCGGTAATATGAGCTTAATATCCAGAGATGGTGGGAAAGATAGAGCACAATGATTCATAAAGTCAATGATCAATGGTATCAAAGGGGAAGGAAAAGAAACGCATGATGAAGACCCCGACGTCTCCGAAAGCCTTATTAAGAACATGCAAATGACATCCACTGTAGTAGTTGAGCAAGAAATTATGGATGCCTATTTTGGAGCTTTCAAGAGTACACATCTGAGCTTTGGGGAGTGGAACTTTATCAACTTTTGAAATTCAACAAGGTTGATCGTTTTCTTTAGTATCTATCCTCAATTTTTTGTAGCATATAAATTTTCATTAACGTAATTATTTTTGCATTTCTTATTTCGTAATAGGAAGGAAGAAAGTCATCACTACCAAGGGTGACTTGGCCGACTTCGAGAGGCTTCTGTATGTTAGAGAATTTCCTATTAGAGGGAGCAGACGTCAATTGGGTTATGCGTATTAAACATCTCCATAATCTGACAACTTTTAATTATATATATATTTTTTAACATGAATTTCGTTTAGGATCATGTCCTACTTCTATTGCAAATATTGAATATAATTTTTTATTTTATGGAAAATTTCAGAAACATGTCATCTCTCGGAATCCTGAAGAAGTTACATGCAAGACTGTGATTAAGAATCTCCTTAAGGATATAATGATAAAAACAACGTTTATTAGCTGAATGGCTCTCCAGGTGAGATACCTGGAGAGTGTACAAACACTCATACACAAACTATTATCTTCAATCAGGAGAACAACCTAGTACATATAGGCTTTCACACAATCAGGGTGGTTTCAACCACTCCCTAGACAGTAGGATCTAAGACCTAATATTAGAGTCTCAATCCTATCCTTAAAACAACTAATTGTATCTTTCTCCATTAGTTCTAACACTCCCCCTTAATGGAGAAAGAGTTCACTAATAAAATCAAATGACATATGACGCCTGCTGGTCTCAGTCTAAGCTAAGCTTACAATGGTAAAAGACAAAGCTTTCATTTTTGTCTTCTTGCAGCAAAGCCCATACTTGTTCATTTGTGGATGAGGATTCATGTTCACTTTCTTTGCCATGAGGTAGTGATTTATCTTCACCTCATTTCTTCCCCTGTGAAGAAAATCTTGAATTCTTGTTCTCGCCCTTCTCAGAATTATGGCAGGCTGGATAGGAGAATTTTCCTTCTCACTATTTCTAGTGTCAACCATTTGAACACCAGCGATGATGTCTTCACCATTCATTAATGAAAATTTTGTTTTGACTTCACAAAGACATGGTGTTTCAAGCCATGATTCAAGAAACTTCAATTCTTCTTCAAACTTCATTGCTTTTTCCTACCTCCCAACATCTGCACAAAAAAAAAATGTTAGATTTATAATTAGGACCACATTTTATTTTATCTTCCTGCTCCTTCAAGAGCGCTCTCATTTCTCCATCTCTCCCTACTTCATCCCTCTCTACTGACATAGTTATGCCTTCAGCCTCTTCACTTAGTTCCATTTTTGCAGGCATATTCTCCATTTGATCTGTATGTGAGGATAAGCCTTCCTATAGAATTTCCCATTGTAGATCAACAGATTATGCAATAAACTAAAGCAAAATACAAGATCTACTTCTACAACAAACTTTGCGGAAGCTTAATCGAATATGAGCAAGATTAATAAGAACACATATAACTGAGAATGAGAAAGCAATCACATATGAACACAGAAGAATATCCTAGGGAAAGCCTCACCCTAAAACCCTAATCTCTGTAATATCATACAAGTGGAAATATGTTCAGATTACAAAAAGAATCAGCTCTCAAGCTATCCTGCTCTCTCTGCAATAGAACAATACAGCTCATAGACTGAATAGACACAACATATGTCTTCCTCCAGCCCTCCAATCCTCCTATTTCCTTGCGTAATTTTTCTTGGGGTACAGTAATGCCACCTGTGTAAATTGGCCTCATTCACACTCACTAAACTGAAGAAGTAACTGCGCAATCTCTAAGGAATGAATTCCTTCTACATGCAAGAGATATCCTCCAAGGAATATTCCTACGACTGATAGTACATTTTCCCATCAACTGATCTCAACTAGGTCTCTGACTGAACTGACATGCATGAGTTATTTATGAGAGAATATTCAGTTATCTGAAGTGCAGCGGTTACATGCATGCATGCATTAACTAACTAAACTCACAAATAGTTCAACAAACTATTTGAACTAATATAACTGGACTTGACTTAGTTAACTGAGCCAACTAATTACAACTCATCCTTATCTCTTTAACTGATGGATAAATTCCTCAATCAATGGAGAAATTGTTGCATGTCCTCACATAGACTTCATGTTTGATTTTCCACAACTAATTAACTCATGGTGAATTATTTAATTATTTTACAAACAACTGCTAAGATCAAATTCGAATGTTACTTCTCTATTTTAGTTCAGGGACCAACTAAAATAGGAAGGTATCCTGAAATGCTATTTATAGCAGTACTAAATTTAGCATTTCTTGTTGCTATTTTCAACACTCCTTCTCAACAAGAAAGGGATTATCAGTAACCCCAATCATGTCCCTGTGGAACTCGAACTTGCATTTTGACAATGCCTTCGTCAAAATATTTGCATCACATTCCTCAGTCGAAACATACAGCAACAACATGATCCTCTTGACCACACAGTGTCGAAGATGGTGATACTGGATATCATTGTGCTTGGACCTGTCATGAAAAACTGGATTCTCAGTAGATCACAGTTGGATCCATCCTCTGACAAAAAAATCCCACTAGAATCTTCCGCATCCAAATGGCCTCACATGCAGCCTGACTAGCAGCCATGTATTCAGCCTCTGTTGAGCTAAGTGCATCTCATCTCTATTTCCTACTGTATTAGGAAACTGCAGTTGAACCAAGGTTAAAGATTCCTCCAAAAGTGCTCTTCCGGTCTGATGGACTCCCTACCCAATCCGCATCTGTGAATCCCTGAAGCTTCACTCCCTCTATCCGTCTGTACCACAATCCAAATTGAGATGTACCTCTGACATATCTCAGCACATGTTTCACTACCTTCCAAAACGGCTTGGTAGGCTGAACCATAGCTTGACTCAGCTGGTTCAACGCAAAGCATAAGTCTGGTCATGTGTTCACTAGATACATAAGTGAACCTACCAGCTGCCGATAAAAAATAGCAGCTACTACCTCACCTGAAGTAGCATCCTCCTTCCTCCAGTTCCCAGCTAGAGGAGTCTGCATGGGCTTACACTTCTCCATGTGAAAGTGCTTGAGTATCTCATTGGCATACTTGCCTTGAGACATAAATAATTCACCATCTTTCTGCCACACCTCCATGCCTAGAAATTAGTGCATAAGACCCATGTCTTTCATTTCGAACTCTCTTGCAAGGTCCTCCTTGAAAGACTATATCAGCTGATCATCACCTGTCAAAATCAGATCATTGACGTAAAGAACAATGATCAATTGTTTACCTTCTACCATGATGTGGTAAAGGTTCACATCTGCTTCACTCTTGGTGAAGCCCAACCCGGTGAAATAGCTGGCGATCCTGGTGTACTAAGCATGGTGTGCTTGTTTCAACCCATACAGAGCCCTCTTGAGTCTGCACACATACGACTCACGATCGAAGGTCTCGAAACTTTCTTGTTGCTCAATGTACACCTCCTCCTCAATCTTCCCATTGAAGAATGTTGTCTTCACGTCCATCTAGTGGGTATTCCACCCCATCTGAGATGATAGTGCCAACATCGATCTAATAGATGAGTAACTTGCTACAGGAGCAAAGGTCTCATCGTAGTCGATCCCCTCGACCTGTGAGAAACCACGGGAAACAAAACTTGCCTTATGTTTCTCAACACTGCCATTAGTTTCCTGCTTTACCTTGTAAAGCCATCTGGAACTCACCACTAACTTGTCCTAAGGTCTTCGAACAATATCCCAAACACAGTTCCGCATGATGGAGTCATGCTCCACCATTACATCAACCCAGACTGGTTTCTAAACTGCCTCCTCAAATGAAGAAGGCTCGGAATCTACACACTCCCCAACCAGGGCCATGTAACTAGTATACCGCTTGGGCGATCTCCTCTATCTGCGTTGAGAAGATGGCTGTCCCACATTCTGCCGCACATCCAACATCAACCTGTCAGCTTCCCTTGAGCGTTTCTGCCCATCTCTAGAAGTATCAGCATGAGTGGATGTCTCCACTCCCGGATCCTCTGCATGCAACTGCTCCACATCAATCTGAGGATCCTCCTCCTTAGGAACAGAAAGTTCCTCATCTGCATGCAACTTGAGTTCCCTCTCAAGTGATACTCGCACGGCTTTCTGCTCGTCGAACTTCAAATCCTTGCGTACCACTGTTCTCTGACTGGTAGGCAGGTACACTCGATAGTTTTCGGGTGTATCCATGTACCCCACAAGTATTCCCAACTCAATAGTGAGATCTAGCTTCTTCCGGGCATATTTGGTCACATGACAGTAAACTGATGATCCAAAGATTTAGAAGTGACTCACATCTAGTTGCTTCCCAGAAAAGGCCTCCATAGGTGTCTTCATTCCCAGTATATGATGTGTGCTTCTGTTCTGCAAGTATACTGCTGTATTTCATGCCTTAGTCCACAAATGCAATGGTAGGCTTTGGTCATACAACATCGCTCGAGCTGCTCCCACAATTGATCTATTCTTCCTTTCGGCCACCCCATTCTACTGTGGGTTATGGGGTGTCATCAACTCCTGTTTAATTCCTTCTGTAGCACAGAAGTCCTTAAACTGCTGGGAGACATACTCTCCACCATTGTCACTATGCAAGGCTTTTATTTTCTTTCCAGATTCTTTCTCTGCCAAGGCTTTAAACTCACAAAACCTCAAGAAGTTCTGATCCTTCTTTTGCATAAAGTAGATCCAACATCTACGAGAAAAATCATCAATAAAAATAACATAGTACCTTTGTTTAGTGGTGGATGCTGTAGAGAATGGTCCACAAACATCTGAGTGAACTTGCTCCAAGATTGCTCCAGCTCTAGTGTCTCGATCCGGAAAGGAAGATTTCTCATACTTACCCAAGGTACAACCCTTGCATGTATCCATATGCTCCAATTTTCCCTTATGAAGTCTGGCAGAAATCTGTTGCATGATCTTCAAGGCTCCATGGTGCAAGTGGCCCAATCTTCTATGCCATAGCTCGCCAACATCTTGGCTCTACACCATCTCAGCTTTGGAACTCAATGTAGTACAGTCATCTACCTTAAGCTTGTAGAGATTCTTAACTCAAATCCCTATTCGCTTGGTCTGTCCAGTGCCGATATGCCTCAGGAATACCTTACCCTTACTAAAGACTACATCATAGCCTTTATCTTCTAGCATAGCAACGACACAAGATTCTTCTTCAAACCTGGTACATACTTTACATGAGTCAGGGTGAGGGGAGATCCATGCTCCCTCTGAAACACAACCGTACCTTCACCTGAAACATGGTACTTTCCATCCTCGCCCATCTCAATCTACATCTGGAGATCCTTCTCCTCCAAGGTACCGAAAATATTCTTGTCACCTGACATGTGGAATGAAGCTCCACTGTCTAGGTACCAAACACATCCCACCATGGATGAAACCATGCATGTAATGAGTGAGAAATCCATCTCTAACTATGAGGCTAGTGCCTCAGCGTCTGATCCCTTCGAGGATCCCTTCTTGGATTTCTTGTATGGACAATTCATAGCAAAATGGCCCACCTCATGACAATGAAAGCATCGCACTTTAAATTTGTCAATCTTCTTCCCACCATGAGAAGATTTTGAATGGGACGCCTTCCCTTTCCCCTTCTTAGCCATACTGGCTAATGCTAGATTTTCCTCATCATCTTGCTTTGAGGAAGATCCATCTCTGGTGCTTCTTCTTATCTCCTCCTACATCAGATCTGACCAAAGTCGCTCCCAATCTAGTAGTTTCTCTCTTCCATTTACCAAGTCTTGGTAGTTATGCCAGCTCTTAGGAAGACCGCGGAGTGCAAGACTCACCATGTCATCATCGGCTATCGTGATCCCTACACTTCCAAGCTCATCCCTGCAGGTGGTGAGCTTGTTCAGATATGTAGAGATCGTGTTGCCCTTTTCACACTTGATTTTCTGAAGCTTGTCTTTTAGCGCTAGATTCCTATGATCGTTGATGTTCTGATATAGATCTTTCAATGTTTTCCACATCGAAAACAATGTGTCCTTCCCATGGAGGCTTGAGACAATGTGGTATCGAACTCCCTCCAGTAGGATTCTCCTTGCTGTAGCCACACATTTCTTCCATTCCAGCAATTCTGTAGCAACAGTTGGCTTGGGGACTTCTTGATCAATGAAGTCATTTAGATTGTTATCCTCTAATACTGCTTCCATGTGATCCTTCCAGGCTATATAATTCAAGCTGCCATCAAGGGCATACTCAAGCCTTAAACCATTGAATGCCATTGGTGAAATTAGAGATGTGATAAGAATTCGATTTCTATATTCAGGAACCTCAAACTTCGAACTTCTCCCTTCACAGTATAATGTTCTCTCCTTTGATCACCTTTGCTCTGATACCATGTAGAATTTCCCATTGTAGATCAACATATTATGCAATAAAATAAAGCAAAATACAAGATCTACTTCTACAACAAACTTTGCGGAAGCTTAATCAAATATGAGAAAGATCAATAAGAACACATATAACTAAGAATGAGAAAGCAATCACATATGAACACAGAAGAATATCCTAGGGAAAGCCTCAGCCTAAAACCCCAATATTTGTAATATCATACAAGTGGAAATATGTTCAGATTACAAAAAGAATCAGCTCTCAAGCTATCCTGCTCTCTCTGCAATAGAACAATACATCTCACACACTGAATAGACACAACATATGTCTTCCTCCAGCCCTCCAATCCTCCTATTTCCTTGCACAGTTTTTCTTGGGGTCCAATGATGCCACCTGTGTGAATTGGCCTCATTCACACTCACTAAACTGAATAAGTAATTGTGCAATCTCTAAGGAATGAATTCCTTCTGCATGCAAGATATATCCTCCAAGGAATATTCCTGTGACTGATAGTACACTCTCCCATCACCTGATCTCAACTGGGTCTCTGACTGAACTAACATGCATGAGTTATTTATAAGAGAATATTCAGTTATCTAAAGTGCAGCAGTTACATGCATGCATGCATTAACTAACTGAACTCACAATTAGTTCAATAAACTATTTGAACTAATCTAACTGGACTTGACTCAGTTAACTGAACCAACTAATTACAACTCAATATTTCAACTCATTCTTATCTCTTTAACTGATGGATAAATTCCTCAATCAATGGAGAAACTATTGCATGTCCTCACATAGACTTCATATTTGATTTTCCACAACTAATTAACTCATGGTGAATTAATTAATTATTTTACAAACAACTGCTAAGATCAAATTGAATTTTACTTCTCTATTTTAATTCAAGGACTAACTAAAATAGGAAGGTATCCTGAGATGCTATTTATAGCAGTACTAAATTTAGCACTTCGATATTTAGCATTTCTTATCGCTATTTTCCACACTCCCTCTCAACAAGAAAGGGATTATCAATAAACCCAATCCTGTCTGTGTGGAACTCGAACTTGCATTTTGACAATGCCTTCGTCAAAATATCTGCATCATGTTCCTCGGTCAAAACACACAGCAACAACATGATCCTCTTGACCACACAGTCTTGAATATGGTGATACCGAATATCAATGTGCTTGGACCTGTCATTAAAAATTGGATTCTCAGAGAGTTTGATACAACTCTGATTATCACAGTAGATCATGGTTGGATCCATCCTCTCACCAAATGATCCCACTAGAATCTTCCGCATCCAAATGGCCTCACATGCAGCTTGACTAGCAGCCATGTATTCAACCTTTGCTGAGCTAAGTGCAACTGATCTCCGTTTCCTACTGTACCAGGAAACTGTAGCTGAACCAAGGTTGAATATTCCTCTAGAAGTGCTCTTCCGGTCTGATGGACTCCTTGCCCAATCCGCATCTGTGAAAGCTTCACTCCCTCTGTTCGTCTGTACCACAATCCAAACTGAGATGTGCCTCTGAGGTATCTCAGCACATGCTTCGCTGCCTTCCAAAATAGCTTGGTAGGCTGAACCATAGCTTGACTCAGCTAGTTCACCGCAAAGCATAAGTCTGGTTGTGTGTTCACCATATACATAAGTGAACCCACCAGTTGCCGATAAATAGTAGCAGATACTACCTCACCTGAAGTAGCATCCTCCTTCCTCCAGTTCCCAGCTAGAGGATTCTGCATGGGCTTACACTTCTCCATGTGAAAGCGCCTGAGTATCTCATTGGCATACTTGCCTTGAGACACAAATACTTCACCATCTTTCTGCCACACCTCCATGCCTAGAAAGTAGTGCATAAGACCCATGTCTTTCATTTCAAACTCTCTTGCAAGGTCCTCCTTGCAAGATTGTATCAGTTGATCATCACCTGTCAAAATCAGATCATCGACATAAAGAACAATGATCAATGGTTTACCTTCTACCATGATGTGGTAAAGGTTCACATCTGCTTCACTCTTGGTGAAGCCCAACCCAGTGAAATAGCTGTCGATCCTGGTGTACCAAGCACGGGGTGCTTGTTTTAGCCCATACAGAGCCCTCTTGAGTCTGCACACATGCGACTCATGATCGAAGGTCTCAAAACCTTCTGGCTGCTCAATGTGCACCTCCTCCTCAATTTTCCCATTGAGGAATGTTGTCTTCATGTCCATCTGGTGTATCTTCCACCCCATATAAGCTAATAGTGCCAACATCGATCTGATAGATGAGTACCTTGCTATAGGAGAAAAGGTATTATCATAGTCGATACCTTCGACCTATGAGAAACCATGGGAAACAAACCTTGCCTTATGTTTCTCAACACTGCCATCAACTACCTGCTTTACCTTGTAAAGCCATTTATAACTCACCACTGACTTGTCCTGAGGTCTTGGGACAATATCCTGAACATAATTCCGCATGACGGAGTCGTACTCCTCCACCATTGCATCAACCCAGACTGGTTGCTGCACTACCTCCTCGAATGAAGAAGGCTCAGAATCTACACACTCCCCAACCAGAGCCATGTAACTAGTGTACCGCTCGGGCAACCTCCTCTGTCTGCGCTGAGAAGATGGTTGTCCCACATTCTCCCGCGCATCCAGCATCAACCTATCAGCTTCCCTTGAGCGTTTATGCCCATGTCTGGAAGTATCAACATGAGTGGATGTCTCCACTCCCGGATCCTCTGCATGCGGCTGCTCCGCATCAATCTCAGGCTCCCCCTCCTTAGGAATATAAAGTTCCTCATCTACATGCAACTTGAGCTCCCTCTCAAATGATACTCGCATGGCTTTCTACTCGTCGAACTTCAGATCCCTACGTACCATTGTCCTTTGATTGGTAGGCAGGTACACCCGATAGTTGTGGGGTGTATCCGTGTACCCCACAAGTATTCCCAACTCAGTAGTGGGATCTAGCCTCTTTGGGCATCTTTGGTCACATGATAGTAAACTGATGATCCAAAGTTTTGGAAGTGACTCACATCTGGTCACTTCCTGGAAAAGGCCTCCATAGGTGTCTTCATTCCCAATATATGGTGTGGGCTTCTGTTCTGCAAGTATATTGTTGTATTGCATGCCTCAGCCCACAAATACAGTGGTAGGCTTTGGTCATGCAACATCGCTCGAGCTACTCCCACAATCGATATGTTCTTCCTTTCGACCACCCCATTCTGCTGTGGGTTATGGGGTGCTGTCAACTCCCGTTTAATTCCTTCTGCAGCACCGAAGTCCTTAAACTGCTCAGAGACATACTCTCCGCCATTGTCGCTACGCAAAGATTTTATTTTCTTTCCAGATTCTTTCTCTTTCAAGGGCTCTAAACTCACAAAACCTCAAAAAGGCCTGATCCTTCTTTTGCATAAAGTAGATCCAACATCTATGAGAAAAATCATCAATAAAAATAACATAGTACGTTTGTTTAGTGGTGGAGGCTATAGAGAATGGTCCATAAACATCTGAGTGAACTCGCTCCAGGATTGCTCCAGCTCTATGTTGTGGCCAACAACAACCCCCCTTCTTATTTGGTGTTATTACTAATACTAAATAAGTGGGGACCCTTAGTCAAAAATTTAAAAAATTAATTAGTTCTTGTATTTCCTTTTTAATAAAACTTACCATCATAAAATTAGGAAAATACCCTTGAAAAATCTAAAAGGTTTAAGTTTCATGATAAGGTAAGACAAAATCTTTCCTTAAGAAAAATCGCATCGCAAAAAGGATAACAGGATACCTCCTTGCAAGTCGAATTCTAAGATTGTGAGATCGCGATGCGAGACTACAAACATATATCGCATCGCATGCATCAAAGACTGCTTACGCTGAAAAATCTTAAATCACCGATATGCGATGGCGTATATCACAAAATTGCATTTCGTAGAAAACACTTTAACAGAAAATTTTCATATTTCGCGCTCCTACGATATTCCATATTGCGATTTTGCGATAAAGCGGCAAAGCGATATTACCGGTAAAGCGATAGAATGATATTGCGATATTGCGACACAACAATCTGCGATATTGCGAAGCAAATCACAAAATTGCTTCATAGCAAATATTTAGGGCTCATTATTCGAGAAAACTGTTTCCATAAACCAAGACCTGGTTATGTGCGTTAATGCTAATTAATGAGTTAGTTGCCAGTTGTTAATGAAATATGGTTTTGTGCTTATCGAAAAGCCAGTTAACGTAAGGTGGTATATTTTATATGTCTTCAGCATTTAAAGCTTTCCCGTCACCTTTCCTTATCATTACTCTCACCTTACTTGTAAACTGCAGGAACGAACAACAAAGAATTATACAAAGCAGTGTACAGGATATTATGGGGAAGAAAGGCAAAGCTCTGAGTTCTGACGACAAAGAAATGACGCCCCTATATACAGACACTGCCTGTAACAGAGACACTAGGATTACTACTTGGGAAGGCATGTATAATCTACTTGAAGAAGAGAATCCCAAGGTGATGGAGGTTATGGATACTGCAGGTTCACAAGGGTCTTCTAAGGCATCAGTTGCAGATTTAGCTTGTTCGTTTTTGCACCAGATAGCGACGAGGCCCAAAATTCTCCCAAACACAGACATGGTTAAATGTGTACTAGACAACGCTGACATCAAAAATAGACAATTTAAAACTCAGGGTCAAGGACTTATCGGCTCATTCATTTCACAAGATTTGAAGCTGATGTATCATTTACCAGAGCCACATGCGACTTATAACAAACAGGCTAGAGATAGAAGGCTCAAGAAAAGGCAGAATCAATCAAAAGATTAACTAAGTTGAATTGGGATTCTTACTGGGCGTATTCGGTTTTGAGAATGCAACAAGATGATGGAGCTTAGTGGAAAGGAGTCGCCTTCACTAAGTGGGCCCGCAGGCAAATTATGGCGCAAAGTCTATTTTTAGACTATGTCTATTTTCAGACATATGGATCATGGTCTATGAGTTACAGTATGTTGTTTATGGATGATTGGTCATGTTGGGAAAAATAGATGGACTTCTATTTTTGGATCACAGCAAGAGTGATCAAAGTCTATTTTTAGATTGCTAAGTAAAAATAGAAAAGTCAAATATTATTGTCTCATAATAATATTTAGACTATAAACTTTATCTTATTCTCTTGGAGCACTTCAGTTTGAGCTACAGATGTGGCACATGCAGTTGATAGAAGGAAATACACATTCCTTATGTGTTACTTGAGCTATTGCATGCAGGACTTCAGTTAGAACTCAACTGGTTGAGTTTCTGTGGAGTTGACAGTGGAGTTGATGGAGTTGTGTTCAGTTGAACTAGTTTTATTCAGTCTAACTGGAGAAAACACTAGCGATGAGTTGTGTGAATTAAATATTAATTAATTCACTAATTATTAACTCATAAAGTAACTGAAGAATACATCAATTAACTCAGTGCATGTACAGTTCAGTGGAGACAGGTGTTATAGGTTGAGATTGCTATTAGTTGTGACTATAGTTGTGCATGAGATCTTGCACAATCAATGGATTGAGTATGCCAATGAGTATTTCCCAGTATATGCCCAGTATTATAGCCCGTGCTCACGTGATTTCCAGTGTGAGTGATTTTCCAAGGTAAATAGAACTTGCAACGAGTTTGGAATTCAATTCATTCTCTTTCAGGATTGTGTAGTGGAGGCAAGCAAGCAACGAAGGGGATTTGGAGATCAGATCTGAGCTGTATTGTGTGTAACGGGTGGAGATAGTGCTGGATACTTGAGAGGAGTATTATACTATGTAATGTTACATGTTCTCAATCATTAATATATAGATAGTGTGGGGTTTTTAGCTATAAGCTTTCCCCGGGTTACATACTGTGTTAATGTGTGCATGCTATTGATGTTTCATTGTTATTGATGCTGCTAAATTGATGATCAACGTAAAGGAGATTATTTATTGTGCATGTATTCCACAATAATGTATAATCGGGATAATATCTGTTGAATATGTGTTAAATTATTCAAAATATCTACATTTGGTAAAACCACACAGCCAGTGTATGACTCTCAAATGCATCATCAATTCTGCCGAGAAGATGGCACCAACTCTTGCTGATTCCATTTTTGCAGGATAGTTAAAGTCCGAAGTCGGTCAGCTGACTCTTCTCAAGCAAATGCCGAATGCTTGCAATTTCAAGGATCAGATACAAAAATAGTTAGTTGTTAGTTTTAGATTCAATATTAGTATTAATTTTTCTTTATTTTTGCCTAAAAAAAGGACGGTCATTTAAACCGTATCCTACATTTTTGTAATAAGTTATTTTTAGATTTAGTTATTAGTATTTAAACCCTTCTCATGCATTTAGAGAAGGCTCCTAAAATTTATCAAAAACTTGTCCTCAGAACATTCACTTTTGTACCCTCCGAGGAGGTTTTGATGAATGAATGGAACATGATTTATTGATATCTGTATTTAATATCTGCTACTGATGTTGCACTTCTGTACTCTTAGTGGATGTTGGATTAAGAAGAGATAAATCATTATCACTTGAAGCTCATGAGTAGAACTAGTTATAAATGGTACTTCTATCTCTTAAATATTTTTGCCTTTGTGTTAAAAGTGATATTCATGTTCAGTTGTTTATATATTGATGTGTGAATGTCTGAGTTATCATTTGGCACTTTTGTACGGTGATAGCTATTTATTTATGCTTAATGTATGAGTAGCTTATTATGCGATATGCCTTTCACAATTGTTTCATCTAACTTTTTATACGAAGTGGTTTATCTGTTTGAATTGTTTTCTCATAACAGTTGAATGATCTTTATGATCGATTGTTATCTAAAATCATTTTAGATTGCATAACAGAAGGATTACACCCCGGGTTAGTGTAGACTTAGATATTTCTGGTTATTAGAATACAATTTGCATGTTATTAGATTAGAGTTAGAATTAGAGCATCTCATTTAGGAACTTTTAGAAAGGAAATATCAACTCTTCGCACACACACACACATAAATTGGGAAACTGGTCCCATATCCCCAGTCGGACCCACTATACCAAACGGAAAAGGAGCTGCTAACCAAGGTCTGGACCGGGTGGGTATCCCCCTTGTTGTAGACCCAATTTTCAGGGCTTCAACACTCTACTGTCTTGATCTGGAAAGGAAGATTTTGCATACTTACCCAAGGTACAACCGTTGCATGTATCCATATGCTCTAGTTTTCCCTTGGGAAGTCCAGTAGAAATCTGTTGCATGATCTTTAGGGCTCCATGATGCAAGTGGCCCAATCTTCTATGCCATAGCTCGCCAACATCTTGGCTCTGCACCATCTCAATTTTGGAACTCAATGTAGCACAGTCGTCTACCTCAAGCTTGTAGAGATTCTTAACTCGAATCCCTATTCACTTGGTCTGTCCAATGCCAATATGCCTCAGGAATACCTTTCCCTTACTAAAGACTACATCTTAGCCTTTATCTTTTAGCATAGCAATGGACACAAGATTCTTCTTCAGACCTGGTACATACTTTACATCAGTCAGGGTGAGGGTAGCTCTTGATCCCTTTGAAACACAACCGTACCTTCACCTGAAACACGGTACTTTCCATCATCACCCATCTCTATCCGCATCTGGATATCCTTCTCCTCCAAGGTATTGAAAATATTCTTGTCACCTGACATGTGGAATGAAGCTCCACTGTCCAGGTACCAAACACATCCCACCATTGATGAAACCATGCATAAAATGAGTGAGAAATCCAACTCGAACTGTGAGGCCAGTGCCTCACCGTTTGATCCCTTCTAGGATCCCTTCTTGGATTTCTTATGTGGAAAATTCGTAGCATAATGGCCCACCTTATGACAATGAAAGCATGACATTTGCGATTTGTCAATCTTCTTCCCACCATGAGAAGATTTGGAATGGGACGCCTTCCCTTTCCCCTTCTTAGCCATACTGGCTAATGCTAGATTTTCCTCATCATCTTGCTTTGAGGAAGATCCATCTCTGGTGCTTCTTCTTATCTCCTCCTGCATCAAATATGACTAAAGTCACTCCCAATATGGTAGTTTCTCTCTTCCATTTACTGAGTCTTGGTAGCTATGCCAACTCTTAGGAAGACCGAGAAGTTCAAGACTCACCATGTCATCATTGGCTTTCACGATCCCTACACTTCCAAGCTCATCCCTGCAGGTGGTGATCTTGTTCAAATATGTAGAGATCATGTCACCCTTTTCACACTTGATTTTTCGAAGCTTTTCTTTTAGAACCAACTTCCTCTGATCGTTGTTGCTCTGATATAGATCTTTCAATGTTTTCCACATCGAAAACGATGTCTCCTTCCCATGGAGGCTCAAGACAATGTCGTCTAGAACTCCCTCCAGGAGGATTCTCCATGCTCTAGCCACACATTTCTTCCATTCCACCAATTTTGTAGCATCAGTCGGCTTGGGGACTTGTTGATCAATGAAGTCCTTTAGATTGTTATCCTTTAATATTGCTTCCATGTGATACTTCCAGGATATATAATTCGAGCTACCATCAAGGGAATACTCGAACCTTAAACCATTGAATGCCATTGGTGAAATTAGTGATGTGATAAGAACTCGATTTCTATATTCAAGAACCTAAAACTTCTAACTTCTCTCTTCACAGTATAATGTTCTCTCCTTTGATTGCCTTTGCTCTAATACCATGTAGAATTTCCCACTGTAGATCAACAGATTATGCAATAAACTAAAGCAAAATACAAGATCTACTTCTACAACAAACTTTGTGGAAGCTTAATAGGATATGAGCAAGATTAATAAGAACACATACAACTAAGAATGAGAAAGCAATCACACATGAGCACAAAAGAATATCCTGGGGAAAAACTCACCCTAAAACCCTAATCTCTGTAATATCATACAAGTGGAAATATGTTCAGATTACAAAAAGAATCAGCTCTCGAGCTATCCTGCTCTCTCTGCAATGGAACAATACATCTCACAGACTGAATAGAAACAACATATGTCTTCCTCCATCCCTCCAAGCCTCCTATTTCCTTTCATAGTTCTTCTTGGGGTCCAATGATGCCACCTATGTGAATTGGCTTCATTCACATTCACTAAACTGAAGAAATAACTGCGCAATCTCTAAGGAATGAATTCCTTCTACATGCAAGAGATATCCTCCAAGGAATATTCTTGCAACTGATAGTACACTATCCCATCACCTGATCTCAACTGGGCCTCTGACTGAATTGACATGCATGAGTTATTTATGAGAGAATATTCAGTTATCTGAAGTGCAGAAATTACATGCATGCATGTATTCACTAAATGAACTCACAATTAGTTCAACAAACTATTTGAACTAATCTAACTGGACTTGACTCAGTTAACTAAGCCAACTAATTACGACTCATCCTTATCTCTTTAACTGATGTATGAATTCATCAATCAATGGAAAAACTATTACATGTCCTCACATAGACTTCATGTTTGATTTTCCACAAGTAATTAACTCATGGCGAATTAATTAATTATTTTAAAAACAGCTTCTACGATCAAATCCGAATTTTACTTCTCTATTTTAGTTCAAGGACTAACTAAAACAGGAAGGTATCCCAAAATGCTATTTATAGTAGTACTAAATTTAGCACTTCTATATTTAGCATTTCTTGTTGTTATTTTCAACACTTCCTTCTCACCAAACAGTAAGTCATCAACCATTTCACTCAGTATATCCCTCAGCTGGTCACCAGAGAGGACAACCACAATCTTAACAAGCCAGTGTCGAAAGAGGAGGTTAGTAAAGTGATTAATGAAATGCAAAATGGAAAAGCACCAAGCTCGGATGGATTCAATGTAGACTTCTTCAAAGCTTGCTGGGAAATAGTCAAACAGGATATCCTCGATGTTGTGGAAGACTCAAGAAAATATAGAAAGGTTCTAAAGGATCTTAATGCTTCCTTTATAGCTCTAATCCCAAAATAGGAAAATGCCATGACTCCAGATGGTTTTCGACCCATAGCCTTATGTAATGTGGTGTATAAAATTATTTCCAAAGTGATAGCCAATAGACTCAATCCCCTTCCACCATCTCTAATCTCGGAGGAGCAAACATGCTATGTGGAAGGAAGACAAATCCTCAATAATATCATTCAAGCTCATGAGGTGGTACACTATCTCAAAAGAAACAAACAAGCTGGTATGATCATTCAGTTGGAACTAGATAAAGACTATGATAAGCTAAGTAGGTCTTACATAAGAGCAATTCTAAGAGCCTATGGCTTTGACCAAAATTGGATAAGATGGGTTATGGCACTAATCACCACGACCAGTTTCTTCATATTGCTTAATGGAGCTCCATCAAGAACCTTGACACCCTCTAGAGGACTCAGACAGGGAGATCCGCTCTCACCATTCCTCTTCGTTCTCATGATGGAAGGGCTAGGTAGAGCGATCAAAAGGGAAAATGTTGAAGGACAAATCCAGGGTATCAAACTCACTTTGGATGGAGCGACAAACACTCATCAACAATTTGTGGATGACACAATGTTGCAGGGCATACCCACAGTTAGGGAATCCAAAGCCATCAAAAACATCTTAAATGACTTTGCTATGGCAGCAGGCACAGAGGTAAGACTCAACAAGTTCAAACTATTTTTCCTTAACATTAATATTGCTATTCAAAGAAACATTACCAAAATTCTTGGGTTTCAAAGGGAACAGCTTCCTTCCAAATATCTTGGCATGCCTATTATTGACAAACCTCTAAGAAAGAAAGTGTGGGAGCCAATATTAAATAAACATCAGGACAAGGTCAGAAAATGGACATGCAAGTCACTAAATTTGGCGGGGCGCCTTGTGCTCACATAGGCGGTCTTGCAGGCCATTCCCATTTTCATGTTTTCAGCTCTTCCTACTCCTCAAGGCATTAAGCAGCAGATAAGGAGCATACAAAGGACTTTCTGTGGGGCAGAGGGGAAGAGAATAAGAAGTTGGCTTTAGTGACCTGGGACAAGCTTTGCAAGACCAAAAGCCATGGTGGCTTGGGGCTCCATGATCCTGAGACCCTCAACAGAGTTTCAAGAGCCAAACTTTAGTGGAGATGGATCAAGGAGTCGACTACTCCCTGGGCTAAGCTTTGGAAACAAAAATATGCCAAGTATTGGTAGGAGAAGGATCACATTAGAATGTCAGGGAAAATCAGGGGCTCCCATATTTGGAACCTTGCCTGGGAAAATAAAAGTATTGTTCAGCAACATTGTTTCTGGGAAATCCGAGCAAGGAACCTAGCTCATTTTTGGGAGGACAACTGGCAACAGGAACCCAACCTTTATAAGGATGAATTAGCAGCTCTCAAGAGTGACACAGATAACAAAGGGCTACTTTTGGTAAAAGACTTCTGGGACCAGGAAAGGAATAATGGAAAATGGAGGAATTGGAAGGATCTAGGATATAGTGATGAGAGTCCTCTGAAGGCCCAGGCAGACGCTCTCACCCAGGATCTAGAGCATAGAAGGATTTTGGTTTCCTCCTCACTTGACCAATTAAGATGGGGAAAGAACACTGAAGGTAATTTTAACCTCAAAGAGGCTAAACAGGAAGTTACAAGATTTAACTATCTGAATCTTGATCAAGTCTGGAAGAAACTATGGCAGAGCCCCCACTGGATGAAAATAAAGTTATTCATCTGGCTAGTGCATCAAAGGAAGATTTTAACTTGGGAGAATCTCTTAAAGAAAGGCTTCATTGGTCCTTCCAAATGTTACCTCTGTGGCTCAAATGAGGAGATGATGGAACACCTTCTCAACCTCTGTCCTTTCACATCCAATGTGTGGGACTGGGTGGCCTCAATCTTTAGACAAACTAATAGGGATAGACTCAGCATATCCAACACTTTGAAGAACTAGAGGAAGAACTTCTCAGGGAATGATATTATTAATAAAGCTTGGATTTGTTTCCAGGCTTTATCATCTGGAATGTTTGGAAAGAGTGTAACAGTCGGATCTTCAGAAACAAAACAAGCAAGCCCCAACACATAATTGACCCAATTCTAAGGCAGCTCAAAGATACAGTAAGAAGCTTGTTGAGGACACTTCCTAAGGATCCTCCTCTGCCCCAAGAAGCGATTATTAGACTTCATTTGGGTCTCCAATCCATAAGCCCACAGGGAATAATAAAGAGAGTGAGCCAAATAAATACAGATGTTAACATTTGGAAGCCTCCTCCTTATGGTTTCTTCAAGGTTAATATAGATGGAGCATCTAAGGGTAACCCAGGACTAGCTAGCTTTGGGGGTTCCATATGAGATGATCAAGGGCAAATAAAGAATATTTCCATGGCCACTTGGGGAAGGCTACTAATAACATGGTGGAGCTCATGGCATTAGAGCAATGCTTGCAAATCCTGGTGGATTCAAATTCACATAATGTTATCATTGAAGCAGATTCGGAATTGATCATTAGAGTGGCCAAGAAAATATGCAATGGAACTTTTCTAGATAAAGTGTCGAAGCATTGGAAGCTTTTGCAGGTCTTTCACCATATCTACTCCCACCTACAAACCATAAAAATTGTTAGATTTGTCCATGTGAAAAGGAAAGCTAACATGTTAGCGGATCATTTGGCAAATGAAGGAGTCACCAACAGGGACAGGGATTCTTAGCATGCTTGGGATTTGTTACCTCCATGAAAACTGTGGGAGGACTGTCTTTATCAGGCAAAGATAGATATGGAGCTATGGATTAACAGGATGGATCGAAGGGGTTCAGAAGACAGGCGAGAGAATGGAGATCCCTAAACCATCTGCCCTTTTTGGTTTTGGCTGTAATCCAAAGCTCCATTTTCTTTTGGTTGGGTGGCGAAAATACTGACTTGGGAAGTACCACAGGTTTGGTCGTCCTTTTTTATATTGCTTAGATGGTGTTTGACAGATAATATGGGAGGAAGTCTCAAGAACTCCCCGCCGGACTGGATTAACGGTTTCCGCTTGGCGAAAAGAGCATGCATGCTTTTCCGCAAGACGAGCGATTCAAAAACCATAAGTGGTATATCGGGCGAGGTCCAAGTGGTTTTTGGTTTTGTGATGTTGGCCCCCGATTCCACTCTTCGTGTGACACGTTGCGGCGAGGAGGTGAGAGAAAACCTCCCTCATGGGGTGGTTAACCCTCGTGCTACTTATCCACCCGATATCGACGAAGACCATCGGATCCAAGTTAGGTGATCAACAGTGGAGATTTTTTTGTGTTAGTTGATTTGGTGTTTAAGACCCTGAGGAGTTTAGAGAGCTGGGCCTTAAGTTTTCTTCGAGTCCATAAGAAAGTTTCAAGTGTGGCTAGTTGTTGGCATTCTTGTGGACCCTCGGAGGGTCATTTGTGGTATTTTTGTGGGCCTCGATTTTGTGGACCCGTCTTCCAAGGAGTTTAGGGTTCATTTGGTGCATGTCAGCATGACCAGATGGTCAATTGCTTGCTTTTTGCCCAAAGTGTTTGGCTGGATCTCACTGGTTTTTCTTGCTCAGGCTTCTCCTTGTTTTGGGTGCGCGGTTCAGTTTTTCCTGCCCTGCTATCTGTTGAACTCTCACAAAGTGGGTGTGGGTACATGTAAATTATGTACTATTGGCTAGATTAATAGAAGGTCGTACTCTTAATTGATCAAAAAAAATAAACTAATCTAAGTATGTAATACATGATTATAACTGCATCTGACTCTTTCTCATTGCATTTACTTTTCAGGCAAAGAAAATTGGTTTGGCCTATTGAGTCACCAATTATTGGCAGGCCAACATACTCCCTTTTATTTTCAACAAAAATAAAAGTCCCCTCCTAAAATTTTACTAGTTTTCTTGTTTTGACTTAATTGGATTTGTATTGGTTTGATTCCTGAATTCCTTCCTCTAATTGTCATTTTTATTTTCATGGCATTATTGTTCACTATACAGTCTATTCTTCCATTCGTTGGAATATAGGAATTATTTTCTTTAATTGTTATGATTAGTACCAATTAACATTTCTCCTTATAGAAATAAAACATTTCATTTCAAGGGCCGCTACAAAATCATAGTTTCTGTAGTAGCCCAAACTTGACTTTATGATGTAACTAATGGGAATATTTGATTGAACTATCATATTGATTCCCATGCTTATCCTTTTATTTCAATTTTATGTGTGCTTTCAAATATTTCATGTTCAGATCAATGATCCTAACCTAAAGTATAACCTATTTTGGTGGTGATGTATGTTTTAATTTTTCATTGATATCATTTAATTATGGTGTATCTGCCTTTGATATTCACTCATTAATGGTCCACTCATTTCAAATTAAATATATGATTTCCAACGATTTGTTTCACGGATTCACACTTATGGTAAATACTGGTTTCGGCTCATGTGTTATGCTATTATGCCTAGTAATCCCTTGATTTGGAACCCTAAGTTCTAAGTGTCAATCTGTAGCAATGCCAATTGTTATATGGCTCATTATCCCACAACTAACACTCATTTCTCTTTCCCAAGCCAATACTTGATAGTTGTTAAATAGATCCTTGGGGTTTTCTCGAGAAGGTTTCACCAAACCACTTCATGTCAACCCCTTCTTGTTTTGGTCATGAGGGTTCTGTAACCTAGGGTTTCATGTTTGGTGTTTGGCTTCTTGAATCCTATTTCATCTTGACCTATAACTTTTCCTTTTAAACATGCCACCAGTAGTCCGAACCGAGCTTATTGGAGAAAAAATTGTTGAGGAAAATGAGGAATACTTGTTGTTGAGGAAAATGAGGAATACTTGGCTCTATTTTGCCAAGTTGGTTGGTGGGATTTTTTGCAACTATTTTGAAGACACCCCAATGAAGTAGTAAAATCCTTTACTACTGCTTACAATGGAAGGAGAGCCTATGTGGGTGACTTGGAAATCAAAATTAATCTAGAATTTGTTGCAGCAACAATGCATCTACCCCTTAAAGGTGAATGTTGGTCCAAAAATTTTGCGGTCCAAAGTGTTCCATGGAGGAAATTGCAAGCTAACAAGGACTATAAATATTTTGTCAAAGGTATGCACATATAGTTCCTACCACCAAAATGGTGTGAGTTGTTTCATTTAATTTGTAGATACAAAGGATGTTATAGTGTTATTTTCATGTATCATACTTAGTTTTTAATGGATTTCTTATGCCGAAAGCTTAACCTACCTTATTATTCGTTGAAGAGTTTAACGAGAATGTATATGGCTTACCAAGACAACCACAAGAACCTTGAAAGGTCCCTTTTCCACCATATTTTAATTGTCATGTTAGTCAGACATCGTTTGGTTCAAATTGGGGAAAATTAGGATTATTTTCTTGCTCATAACAATTATGGTAAACCTATGGTGTTTGACCCTATTCAGTCTTCCACCACCATGGGTCCTAACCCCTCTCATGTTGATTTAAATCCATCATTGGTTGAGGAATTACATTAGGACAAGTGCAAGGCATCTATCCAAGCACCAGGGTCACCTTCTTCAAAGGATAGTCAAGTTAAAATTTTGAAAATTATGACCTCTCTCCAAGTTACTAGGAGTGCATCGAAATCTTACAATTAGAATCCCTTTGAAACTCCTCAGCCTGAACCCCAATCTCTTCAACCAACAAAAAAACATCAAAGTGATCAAATACATCAAAATGTATAGGACATGGCTCAAGTAAGACAATTTAAAAGGAAAATTGCTAGAGCCTGAGGGACCAGGCATAAAAATCCCCCTGAGATTGTTTCCTTCGTTGACATGGAAACTAATCCTGAGCCATCACTGAAAAGAAACAAGCCTCATTCACAGGGTGCTCCTCATGGTCACAATAACACTACCAATTGTGATGATTCCTCCTCAAGTAACCCCCATTCAAATGATTTAATCTCCAACATGTATTGGAAGCAACAATATATGCTCATTGTCCCTTGTCTAGAACACCAAATCAACCAACTTATTTATGAAAACAACAAGTTGAAATCTTTGTTCCACACAAAGGATAAGTCTAAGGATAAGTCTAATGAACAAAAATCATTTAGTATTGAAAGTAAAACCCAGTCCAAGGATACTCACATCATGATAAATTCTCTAAATATCAAAGTTACCATTTCCCTAGAATTAGAGGGATATGATGCAGGAAAATAGTCCATTTATATTTATATATGCATACGAAGTATTACAGGTAATCAAGTTGTTTTATTTTAGTTTTCTATTTTAGAATAAAATACTCACTACAAAATCAAAGATTTATTAACAACCTCATTCGAGTAACACTATCAGATTATTTAATTTTAGTTTGTTTCTTTACTAAGTTCTCCATGTTGGCATTACAATCATCTTGGATATCATGACCCACGATACTTTCAGTCACCATGTTCCCATTCTTAACCTCGTATGGGAATCCTATCTACCACATGTTTTATTTTAATTTGGTCATTTGGCTGAGAGGCCTAAGAATGAAACATTTCTCTTTATCTTTTGTAACTAAAAGATAATTTTTAGTTTTACTTTGTGTTGAAAGGTTGAAGGCCTATGGTTATATATACCCCTCACTTTGATTGAAAGGGGATCTGAAAGGGAACATTTTGAGACAAGGATATTCCGGTTGGATCTTGACTATGGAATATCTTTAATACAAGTTCATTGATTTGATTTTATTTAATCTGGTCTTTTTGCTTTACATTACATAGTCATAGGAGTATCTTATTTATTCTCCTGTAAATTATTTTTTGAGATTTAGAAGATGATGTTATTTGCTGGATGATTTTATCTCTTAAGTAGAAAATTGTTTCCATTGCATTTCTTTGTTAAAAAAATAAAACATTATTTCGATTTGTTATTATTTTATTTTATCGATATTTTTTTGCAGTGACTCTTGTCCTAAGAAGTATTGACCTAAACATCACTTCGATTTGGATTCCTGTGATTGTATTATGGGTATTCAGATTGATAGAAAATGTCATTTTTTATTTACGAATTGATGATAATGTTATTGTTGTAGATGATTGTTTTATTCGCATCATTACTTTAGTTACTAGGTTTTATTGATTGTTTTCATAAATCCAATAATTAAGGTATATGAAATTTAAAGAGATCATGTGTAGTATTCCCTTTTGTCTCTCTTGGCCAAGCACTTTTCCATTTGTTTCTTCATGTAGAATCTGAAGAGGATAATATAGTTAATTTTTGTTTGTCCTCTGTAATAAAGAACTTGTAGATTTACAATTAATTGTTTTGTTATTATTTACATTAAGGAATAGTTTTGATTCAATTTGCAATTTTTTTAGGAACAAGATTTCATTTTGTTTTGACATATTTTGCAAGGTTTATTGATAATGTATCCTCTTTGATCCACTTACATTATGTTTTGGCTTTTTATTTTTTGTAACATAATATTTTGTACGTTGTATCATATCTTTATTTTGTAAGAGTAATTATCATATTTTATTTCTTAATTCCGATTTCGAGATATCTGAATTAGAATTATTTAGTATATTAGTAGTGAAACATTCAACCCTTCGTTTTCATGTTCATAACATATTTAGGATGTTTGATTTATATTATTTCTTTTGCACAACTAACTTAATAATTAATTCTAGTTTAGTTTAAACATAATTTAGTATAGAAATAGGTTATATTAATGTAGAATAACCATAGCTTAGATTAGTTTTTCCCTAGATTAACTCTTTTCTAAGAAGAAATGATTCAAGGCTAACAATCCTATAACCCCGTTGAGGATAGCTATACCAAACATCTTTGGCTACTAAAGAGCCTCGTTATGGGCTATTCCTCCCTTATTGACTTAGGTGTACAACGCTTGCATCAACAGGACCCAAAATTTAATTGTTGATTGAAGGAGCTACTGGTGGAATCATCTAAGTATCAGGCCATTGTTCATATAGTGAGGTCAATCACCAAAGGGGCTAGCGAGAATCAAATGTCATGGTTGTGACAATTGTGTATTGAGTTCCCAAGGAGAATGTGGTACCTAATGTGGTGAATTTTTGGAGTACTTGGAAGGTTTGTTAGTCCGTCACTGCATTACATGAAATATTTTCCAATTTTTATGGGCCCATTACCCACAAAGAATTGATTTTGTCATAACCATAATATTGGTGGCTATCAGGTGGTATGAAAGCATGGAAAAAAGATTTCTTGATTGTTCAAGAAATATGAAAACAACTTCTAGCTTCGGCTATGTAGAAGTTGTTGAAACTTCCATATTTGTGATTGTGGGTAGAATTTTCAAGAGAAATGAGTAGCATGAAACAACCTAAAGATCAGAGGAAGCTCAAAACATTCCAAAGGAGGTGAACCTATGATACCAAAAGGAAAAATTCATAGGAGAGAAGTTTGGTGAGGTGTTGGTGGAGGCTTGGTTGTAGCTCACCACTGAGTATGCGAAGACGCTCAATGATACTTTAGGAGAAAGAAGACCAATATTGAAGATGAATACAGAGTAGCAATGAAAACACATGATCAATATATCATAAACATTTTCTATCGCAGGATTTTGATGTAGGAGCATTACTCCCTTCCCCACCTCCCCCCTTAAATCAAAGTTGAAATCTTGACCTTCTAGAAGGCACATCATGGCAAGGAGTATGTGACTTCCTCGTGACTGCATATCAAGGATGATAGGTTGGTTATTTTATCATTTCAAGCATGTAATTATATGTAGGCCTTAGATGTTACACCTTAATGTAAACATTTTTTACATTCAAATTTTTTATATTGTAATTTTATTTTTATTAATAAAATTACTAACAATTTTTTTAGATAAAATAAAATCATAATATACATATTACATTAAAATAAATAGCTTATAAATAGTTGTTATTAATTAAGGTCCATGTTACCATATAAATTAAAATAATAATTTCGTAACCATATTTAAATTTTAATAATAATCACATAAAATTGAATACTTACAGTATAACAAGATTCTTAACTATGAATATTCACCCTCATATTACCATGGATATTATTGACTTCTAAATAGGCTTTGTTACAATACCACGGCTTATCAAGACCATATTTTCAAAAACCATAAATCATTTCAAAATCAATATATTTTATAAATAGTTTATTTTAATTTAATTTTATAACATTTTTTAAATTAAAATGTAATACTCATAATAAACATACAATATAATAAGATTCCTAACCATGAATATTCACCCTCATTTTACCATGGATATTATTAATTTGTAAATAGGTTTTGTTACAATACCATGGGCTAGTACTGTGGGTTATCAATACCACACTTGCTAAAAAACCATAACTCATTTCAAAATCAAAAATATTTTATAAATATTTTATTTATAATATTTATTAAGTTAAATCTAGAAGCAAAAAGGTGTGGGAGATATGTTGTAGTAGTGTGAATGTTTGCAAACATTTATATGTGGAATCAATTAAAAAATAATAAAAGATTAAAAGTAATTTCTTACATAGAGATGTTGTAATGCCTTGTAAACATTTTGAGTATCTTAAAATACATTGAAATTAAAATTAACATTAACATTAAATTACAAAAATAAAATTAATTATCAATAAAACCTTTTGAATGGGCCAAATTACATAAAACTAAAAACAAAACAAAATAAAATAAAGATAAAATCAATAATAATAATAATAATAATAATAATAATAATAATTATTATTATTATTATTATTATTATTATTTATAATGATGATGATGAATGTTTACTAAGACCAATGTGGTCTATGAAACCTTAAGAAAGTTAGAGATTAATTGTGACTCTTTAATATTTTATTTCTATAATAAAAAAGAAGGTAAAGAAGGGCTCTAAGATCACCATAGTTTTGTTGAATTAACAAGTCAAGAAGGTTGGTAGTGTGGCAAATGTTTTGGACATAAGAACATATGTGAGTAAGAGATAGGAAATCTAAGAGAAAGTGTTTTTCATCTTCAAGTCACTTTGTATTGCAAAGATGATAGATATAGATTTTTTCTTCCGAGGTTGTTTTGGGAATAGAGGTTGTTTTGGGAATAGATCAATGTCTGGTTTCACTATGAAGCTCATGAGAATTAGTTCTTATCTTTGCAATGTTCATTTTCACTTTTGTACTTGTGAAGGCAAAAAGATAATTTTGGTTAGCAATGGTGGGGTTGATCACCTCCTTATAATACCTTAGTTTTCCTTTTCCCTTTATCTCCTTATCATGCCACAATTTATCCTTAAATTTGGAGGTAATAATAGTTTTAATATTAGCCTTATTCCCCAAGATGATATCCTCCTTTATCCCCTAATGGCCGAGTCAAGACTGCGTACCTTATGTCATTCATGCTTGAGAAATAAGTGGGGATTTTGGCTAAATTAGAACCAATTTTGGGGAACCTCTTGGCTTCCATGTTGTAAAGATTCTTCTTATACATTCAATACCTAAACATAGTCATGCTTTCAAAGGGAGAAATGCTAGCTTCCATCAAGAGGATAGGATAGGGAATATTTCCTTTAATCTTGAGGTTGTAGGTTATAAATTTCTTTTGAATCATTTTTTATCTTCGTGCATGACTTTCGAGATTTACTGTAACCCCAAACCTCACATCCATATAGGATAACAAGGGTGGCTAAGAGTCTCAAAGAGGAAGCTTTTTTTACTCGAAATCTAGAGATCAGCTCACTTACAATTGTTTTCAAGCTCATAATAAGTTTTCCAACCTCCAATAAAACTAACCTAGATCCATATGAACTCCAGATCCATCAAGGATCAAATCTCTTGAGATGCAAACCTCTTTTCGAGTGAAAAGGGATTTGATCCTTCTCCATGCTTGGTACATCTAGAGTTAAGATGAATCTAGGTTGATATAAATATAAATATAGATTGTATTAATATTGAAAAAATTAAAAGAATAATTTATCCTCAAATATAAATGCTAATTCTCAATAATTGATATATTTGATAAAGACTTATTATTCTCAATAATTAATGGATCATATCAACCATTTTAAAATTGTATTGTTGTTTTTGTATAACTCTCTAAAATAAGATCATTGTGTTGATAGCCCAATAACAAAGAATTACAAGTATTAAATTGTTAAGCCCAACTCCCTATTTCCACAATCTGATAATGGACATTTTCACACTTTCTTCCATTTCATGAATTTCAACTACATTAGGCTTTTTGAATATTTTAGTACATTTCATAATTTCTTTATATCTATAGACACCTTATACAATTTATAGAATCAAAAGATGCATTAAATGATATTTAGAATGTTTGATATCTTTTTATTCAAAGATCTCTCAACTTGCCATAAGAATGTTTGATATCTTTTTATTCAAAGATCTCTCAACTTGCCATAAGAATGTTTGATATCTTTTTATTCAAAGATCTCTCAACTTGCCATATTTATTTATTTATAGTAGTGTTGTAAAACGTTTTTAATATGACTAAATATTTTTTGTGTTAACAAACTCTACAAGTTACGTGAACTAATCAAATTTGCATAATGCAATGTGTCTTACTTTTTCATATATAGAACAATATATCATCACATGCACATTATCTCATTTTCTTCTTGTTTTTAAAGCATAAGCATTCTTTTATGTTTATATTTTTCTTCTTTCTATTTCAAATATTAAAAATGCTAACTTAAATTAACAAAATCTATATTTCTTTTATATTAGAAATTTTCTTAAAAAACATTATTATTATGTGTTAACAATCATTAAATTATTTTTATTTTAATAAAAACAATTATACTAATTGAAATAATTAATCTTCTCTTCAATTTCTAAATATTTAGTTAATTTTTATACATATTTAATAATATATTAAAATAAAATATATAATTACAACTCATACCTTATATTAAAAAAATCCATGTAAACTTATTAAAACATAAAAATTTAATACTTGTAATTTAATTACAATAAATTATCACAATTATAACCTAGGAAGAAAGTGGGCAAAAATTCTTCACCATGGAATATGATTCACTCGCCAAATCATCTCAGCACATCATCCTTTAGATATCTCCTTGTATTCGATTTATTCCCTATAATTAGATATCTCCTTTTAAATTTGAACATATCATGAATATAATTATATATTTTCTTTATATATAATTACTGAGATAATTGTATTACTTTTTATATATAATTAAGGTTTTTTAAATTAAATGTGATTATATTTTTGAATTTCAACATGAATATAATTAAACACATTTTTTATATATAATTATTGGGATGGCCATGTTATTTTTAATTTATAATTGAGTTTTCTTTAACTAAATATGATTAAATCTTTGAATTTGAACATATCATGAATATAATTGCACACTTTTATTATATATAATTATTGGGATGACTGTGTCACTTTTTATATATAATTGATTTTTCATAAACTAGATGTAACTAGACTTTTGAATTTAAACATACTATAAATATAATTACACACCTTTTCATAAATATAGTATTAGGATGACTATGTCACTTTTTTATATATAATTGATTTTCCTTTCATTAAATGTAACTACATGTTTAAATTTGAACATATCAAAACTATAATTACACACTTTTTTTATATATAATTATTGAAATGACTCTATCACTTTTTATAAATAATTGAATTTTTGTTTAACTAAATATGATTACATCTTTAAATTTAAACATATCACAAATATAATTACAAATTAAATAGATGTCTTAAAATTTGAAAATATCAATATAAGTACAAATTAAAACTAAAAAAATAAAAAAATATTCTCGAAAATCAAATAAACATAATAATCAAACCATGCTTCTCAATAATTACATAGTTTTGAAATTTTAAACATATTTTCCACCCAACAAATTACGCCACAGCTGTGATCAACTTTGAAAGCAGGACAACAACTATTGAATTATTTAGGCCCCATTGCCACAATCGAACAAACCTCATTTTCACACTTTCTTTCCCATCAGACCTTTTAGTACATATATTCATGATTTCTTCACAAGGGGAGAATCGCTATACGCCGCATTTATAAGAATACCGACTTTCTTGTGGACTCCCATAGATCAGCGCATCCTTTTTTCCGGATCTGCCTTTATTCAATTCATACTCCCCACAGTGCGTAATTTCTCTTCGTTTTCTTCCTATATCGAAATTTCTCTCCATTTCTTTTATATATCATAATGACAACTTAGTGGCACTTTCCACGTACAACTGAGTTAGATAACTGTTGTAGATATAAACTTATAAAGAATCTAATTACAGATTATATTAAAATAAAAAAATTATATATTAAAGATAATCAATCCTCAAATTCCAATGACAACATAAAAATCTAACCCTTCTTTTCAATAATTAATGGATGGCCGTAATAAAAAATGGGTAAAAATCTAACCTTTCTTTTCAATAATTAATGGATGGACCGTAATAAAAAATTGGTTATATTTAATGGACAACTTCACCATCAAAATTCCCTCCCCACCTCACAACTTCTCAGCAAATATTTTTCTTTTCCAGAACTCCAATTCATATCGCATAATTAGGAAATTTTTATTGATAATCATAATTAAGAGTTTTTTAATAATTATTTTTTATATATATAAAATTGTGTTTTTTTAATGGAATTGTTTTTAGTGAGATTTTTAGATTTTTTGGTGCTAAAATACGGTAGAAAAAATTGAAGTGAAATTTTGATTTGTGTTATTTAAACTGGTTTTTTGAATGTATATATAGATTCAGCGCCATGAAAAACCCTTAGGACACTTTGATTTGTATAGGGGTTATCCATCAAACTTGTGATTTCAATAAATTCTAACCAGATTTTAAAGAAATTAAACCAAAAAAACCTATCAGAAAAAACTTCAAAAAAATCTCACTAAAAATAAGTAATTTTTAAATTACATAAATAACATCCTTGAATAATATATATATATATATAAAACTCAATATCACTTTTATATATAATAATTACATCTTTAAATATAAAAATATTATAAATATAATATATATTAAAATAAAATAAAAAATCAAAATCACAAAATCTAATCATACACTCAATAATTATCAACCACTTATTTTGAAATTAAAAACTTATTTTACATCCACTTATCAGGCCATGCTGAAATTAACTTTAAATATTCAATTATTAAATTCTTAAGTCCCACTCCCTAAATAATATTTCCCACACTCACAACTTCATAGGGGAGACTCGTTATTTTCCGAAGCGGTAAAAGTAAAAATAGGTACATTCTTGTCGGGGACCAGGGTAACACTTCTTTTATTATTATTCAATTTTACCCACAGTCAAGAATTTCTTCACATTTTCAGATGACGTAAAAGTAAAAATATGAACATTCTTGTCAGTGACCAGCGATAAATTTCTTCGCATTTTCAGATGGGGTAAGAGTAAAAATATGAACATTCTTGTCAGTGACCAGGGATAAATATTTTATAGGTCATATTTCTTATATTCAATTTATACGCCCACCGTCAAAGATTTTTTCACTTTTTTTTGTTTCGTTGTTGTATAACTCATTTTCAATCCCGATTCTTTTCATACTTTCTTCTTATAACTTATTTTATATGTGATATAGGTTTAGTTGTATTTAATTAAATGTAATATATTATGGATTATTAATCACTATAGGTGTTTTAAATTTAATTATATAAATTTTAGTAAGGCTATAAATTTTTATTATTTTAAAAGTTTTTTTAAACGTATAAATAGATTTAGCACTTTTAAATATTTTTAGACAAAATTTAGACTTATTATTCTTAAAAAAATTCACAAAATTTTAGACTAAATTAACCCAAAAATATATATATCTAACAATTAAACTTATCACTCAACCTATTATAAATATATTAAAATAACTAATAAATATAAATAATACCCAAAAATCCAATTATTATTCTCAATAATTGTTTGATCCTATCAATTATTTTAAAATTCTATTATTGTTTTCCATCGGAACTGCCCAAAACACACCACAAAGGACATCATTACAAGTGTTAAATTCTGAAGTCCTACTCCCTATTTCCACACTAGGACAATGGAATTTTTCACTTTTCTTGATTTCATGACTTTCACCTAATTATTCTTTTCTTTTGAGTATATTTCATGATTTCTTTAACTTAATAGAGACTTTATAAAACCTATGAAATAAAAAATTTATTAAATTATATTTATAATGTTGATATTCTTTTATTCCAAAGATGTTTCAACGAATTTATAAAACCTATGAAATAAAAAAATTATTAAATTATATTTATAATGTTGATATTCTTTTATTCCAAAGATGTTTCAACTTGTGCTGGTCTGAAGCATCTTTAATATAATTATATATTTTTTTATTAGCAAAGTCTACCAACTATGTATCATCACATGGGCATGATCTTATTTTATTTGTTTTGTTGTTTTCAATTATGTAATATGTTTTATTTTTATCTATAAGACAATCTATCATCACATAGACATTTGTTTTCCTTTTTTCTTTTTCAAAGTATAGACATTCTTTTATGTTTATATTTTTTTTATCTCCCTATTTTAAATACTAAGGATGAAAACTTAATTTGAATTAACAAATTAAATATGTTTTTTTAATAATTAGATATTTTTTCCTAAAATGTGTTAATAATTACTGAGTCAAATTTATTTTAATGAAAATTTATTTTATATTAATTTGAAAAGATTTAGGATCACATAGCACCTAGAGAATGGTGGTGTCTAAAAAGACCATTCCTGCTGGCCAATATGACGGAATAATCAATAATCATGGAGTTTATTGGCCTATATATAAACTATATCAAACATTAATACCATGGGAAAAACCATGAATGCTCATTTACATGGAGCCTGAAAGCATTGGTTATTTGACTGAGTCATTTTTACTCAAACAACCCTAACAATTTTTTTCTTCATTTTCATCCATATTCAACATCTTACCATCGAATATATAATAATTATTCATAATATGTTATATCATAAGAAATTGTAAAATGAAAAAAGTGTAAAAATATATTTTGTCATATTGAGCGAAAAAGAAGTAGAGACATAACAAATTAATACTTGTAATTTAATTATAATTAATTATCACAATTATAACATATTAAAAAAGGAAAAATTATTGGCAATAGGCTATGAACGGAATACAAGGAAATGTAAGGAAATTTGAGATCTCCAATATTTTCATACCCCAAATCATCTTTACTCATCATCCCTTAGATATTTCCTTTTATTCAATTTATACCCCACAACATAATACATTTTTTTTTGCAATTCCTACCCAAAGCATTTAGCAAAGTTATTTTTTTGAGATTTCATTTTATTCCATTCATACCCCCACAATCTAGAATTTCATACTTTCTTTGTACATTATTATTGGATGACTATGTTACGTTTTATATATAATTGAGTATTCTTTAACTAAATGCCACTACATCTTTGAATTTGAACATATCATCTCATGAATATAATTGTAGATTAATTGCATCTTTAAATTTGAAAATATCATGAATATAATTAGACATTAAAATTAATATTGGGAAATGGGAAAAAAATATTCTCAAAATCAAATAACAACATAGAAATCCAACTATGTTTCTTAATAACTAGCACAACAATATTACTAAATGTGATTGATATACTACGAAGACATCATTTTCCATTATTTATATGTTAATCAAATTTTATAAATGAGATCAGTCAACATAATTTAATAAGAAATAGTAAATTATAAAACAAAACCAATCCATATATTTATAATATATTTTGGATTTAAATTTAAATTATAAAAAATATATTATTTAATAATTTTACCAAACTAAATATTATATATGGTTATATAATTAGAATTCATAATTAAATAAATTTTATAAATATATTTATTTTAAAATATTTTATTTAAATTTTGTTATCAATTTCAAAATAACAACTTCATTCAAATACTCACCTCTTTAATTAATTATAAAGGCTCCGATAAGTTTAATATTCCCAAAATCAATTAAATATAACAACTTTCAATATTCCCTATACTCACTCAAATCTTTCAATATAACATGGAACTCTTAATAATTTTAACTAACTTAACTTTTTAAAGAAAATAAATAAATAATTAAGAAAAAATCAAATTTCATTTTAAGCAAATAAATAACAGAAAATAATGGAGTTGTAAACCCTGTCAAAAGCATTCTTAGTTAAAGAACAAGTCATTGGTTTGTTCTTGACCACTTTAAAGCACTTGGTTTGTTCTCGGCCACTTTAAAGCACTTGTTACAATATCAATAATATTTGGTTTAGTCTAAAAAGTACAACATTAAAAAGTACAACATCACTGTGTATTGTGACTCCGACCATTAAATTTATTTGTACCCATGATTACAAAATTGATCATAATTATGTATTATAATGTATCACTAGAAATTGCCCCAAAAGCTGCAAAGATATTGATCGCCCCATGTTGTCATAAATTTTGTATGTACTAGAATTGTGTTAATGTGTGTAAGTGCATTCACCTTGTATTAAAGCAAGACCGATATGAAATGAAGCAATACTAAATAGTATCACAAGATTTCATTTGCATGGCCAGTTTGAGTGTAAGTTTTGGTTGTATTTGTGCTTCAGATAGCAAGGTTGGATTTATTTGGTTGAAACCACTATGGTGTGTTCCCTCTCAAAGGAAATTTGTTGAATCTAAGGGAAGCTAGCCATAAACAGATCATGGAAAATGTTGAGATTCGAAATATCAAGCAAATCCTTAGTGTGTAGTATGGAAAGGAATATGACAATGTCAAATATCTAAGATATGGCCATCTAATAATGATGCCACATCAGGTATATGATGTATGTTGACAACTTTGTAATTTCTATGTAAGCTTAAAAGATATGTTCAATTGGACATTGGTTGTTTATCTCGTGTTTCTTGTAAGATCATGAAGGTTCCCACATCAAAAGATTGTTGAACAGCTTCATACATTCCTTTTGGCCATCTCTACTTAATATTCCTTCATTTTTCTTCGAATTCATCACTCATATTGTCAAGGTAATTATTCTCATCATAACCCTATTCCCATTAAATGTATAATTCCATTAAAAAAATTACAACTCCTTAACAAGGTAATCATTCTCATCAAAGTAATCATTCTCATCATAGCCCTATTCTCATTAAGTGTATAACTCCATTAAAAAAAAGTGCAACTCCTTAACCGTACGAAAATGTATATTTTTTCAATACAATGGAGCGTAAATCCCCCCAAAGTAATTATTCTCATCATAACCCTATTCTCATTAAGTGTATAATTGCATTAAAAAAAATACAACTCCTTAACAGTACGAAAGTGTATATTTTTTCACTCTGATGGACCATAAATCTCCACATTTACTTTTTGGTTTTTTTATGAAGGCAACCCAAAAGGATGAAAGGGAGTTGTCCTTTTACACCATGCATGAGTATGAATCATGGAGAGAGTCTCTAGGTGAAAATGTGATTGAGTTAGTCTTTAGAAAGAAGAAAATAGAAGCCAGAAAGAATTTCGTAAACAAGGAATGGATCATATTTTCTATAGATGAGTTGCAAATATCTATCCCATCCATTTGAAACCAAGGCAAAGAAAAATTGTGTTTTGTTATTTCAAGAGAAATTTTGTCACACAAGCAAAGATTACTTCCTTTAACCACAATATATTTTTTTGCTTCCTATCTTATATCACACTTGTAGAATTTGTAAGAAAAAGGTTACCCTTTTAAACAGGTTTCTCAATTATCAGGTTATGTCTTGAAGCATTCTGCTTAACCATGGTGAGCATAGTCATTCGAGCACAATTATGGGAATGGCACAAGATTTTGTTGGAAGCAACAAAAAAATTGTGGGGATAAAGCTGTTTATGAAATTTTAATGATATTTATTTTTAGTGTTTCCATGTATTATTATTGGGATCTAGAATTTCACACTTTTTTTTATGTAGTATTATTGAGATTATTGCATTAGTTTTTATATATAATTGATTTTTTTTCACTATTTTTAAATTTGAACCTATCAAAAATATAATTATATATTTTCTTTATATATAATTATTGAGATAATTGTGTTACTTTTTATATATTATTGAGTTTTTTTTTTAACTAGATGTGATTACATTTTTGAATTTGAACATATTAGGAATATAATTACACAATTTTATTATATATAATTTTTGGGATGCGAGTGTCACTTTTTATATATAATTGATTTATCTTTAATTAAATGTAGCTAAATCTTTGAATTTGAGCATACCAGGAATATAATTCACACCTTTTGATAAATATAGTATTGGGATGAATGTGTCACTTTTTATATATAATTGTTTTTTCTTTCACTGGATGTAACCACATGTTTGAATTTAAACATATCAAGACTATAATTACACATTTTCTTTATATATAATTATTGAGATGAGTCTATCATTTTTTATATATAATTGAATTTTTTTTAACTAGATATGATTACATTTTTAAATTTAAACATATCACAAATATAATTACCAATTAAATAAACATACATTTTAAAATTTAAAAATATCACTAATATAATCACAAATTAAAAATATTTTCAAAAATCAAATAAACATAATAATTAAACCATGCTTTTCAGAATTTTGGAATTTTAGACTTATTTTCCAGACCACAACTGTAATCAACTTTAAAATCAGGACAACAACTATTAAATTCTTTATTTCCCATTCCCACAATCAGACAAATCTCATTTTAACCACTATTAAATTCTTTAGTCCCCATTCCGACACAAAGAAACTTTATTTTCACACTTTAACTTTTTAGTACATATATTCACGATTTCTCCACATGGGAGAATCGCTACCGACCGCATTACCGACTTTCTTGTGGACTCCCACAGATCAGCGCATCCTTTTTTCCGGATCTGCCTTTATTCGATTCATACTCCCTTCCGGATTTGCCTATATTTAATTCATACTCCCTTCCTTTTTTATATATCATAATGACAACTTAGTGGCACTTTCCACGTACAACTGAGTTAGATAATAATTGTGGATATAAACTTATAAAGAATCTAATTACAGATTGTATTAAAATAAAAAAAATTATAGATTAAGGATTAAGGGTAATCAATCCTCAAACTTCAATGACAACATAGAAATTTAACACTTTCTTTTCAATAATTAATAGATGGACCATAATAAAAAATTGGTTATATTTAATGAACATTTTGCTATCACAATCCCCTCCCTACCTCACAACTTCTCAGCACATTTTTTTTTCAGAACTTCTATTCATATTTTATAGCTAGGAATTTCTTATTCATATTCACAATTAAGTAGCTAGGAATTTCTTATTCATATTCACAATTAAGAATTTTTTAGTAATTATATATATAATATTGGTTTTTTTATGGAGTTGTTTTTAGTGTGATTTTTTGGATTTTCTGGTGTTAGATTACTCTGAAAAAAATTGAGGTAAAGTTTTGATTTTGTGTTATTTAAACTTGTATTTTGACTATATATGGATTCAGCGCCCTGAAAAACTCCCAAGGCACTTCGATTTGTGTAGGGGTTACCCATCAAACTTGTGATTTCAATAAATTATTGCCAGATTTTAAAGAAATTAGACCAAAATCCCACTAATCCCACTAAAAATAATTAGTTTTTAAATTACATATGACAACATTGACAACATCCTTATATATATATATATATATATATATATATATATATATATATATATATATAATATGGTTACATCTTTGAATATAAAAATATTAGAAATATAATATTTATTAAAATAAAAAAAACTCAAAGACAAAATTAAAACACAGAAATCTAACCATGCACTCAATAATTATTAACCACCCATTTTGAAATTGAAGACCTATTTTGCATCCATTTAAAAAAATCACACCACCAAAATTAACTTTAAATATTCAATTATTATATGTGCCTAGGCATAGGGATGATATAATGCATTCAATTTTGTCTTTGACTGCCTATTAGTTTGTCTTTGACCAAAAAAATTTGTCGTTTATCTATAGTTTATTATTATTTAAATTTATTTATTTGTAAATTGATTGGTTGAGGTCTTATTATGAGCTTTTTAGTAACTTCTTAACTTAATAGTTGTTAATTTTTTTTAGTTTTATTTCCCTTTTATTTAATTTTATGATTTTTTTTATTTAACTTCTTGATTTTTTAAAAGTAAAAGGAAATAAGAAAGTTTATAATTTTTTATGATTTAAAAAGAAAAATTGTTAAAAAACTAAAAAAATAAATCAATATTAATCTTGATTTTGTAAATGATTTGTGATTTAATAAATCTTATTAGAAATTTTATTAATTTTTAATTTTATATTAAAACAAAATATATAAAATCCATATCAATATAAACAAAATAATTCATTCAAAAGTAGATGTGAAATTTTAATATTACAATCTGGACTTTCCTATAAATGAAATCAAATATATATGAATCATATATATATTTTTTTCTAATTATCACTGTTACTTTTTGTTTGGGTTACTTTTTCTTCTTTTTTTTTGGTTTTATAATAAAAATATTAGGCTAAGTGGAAGTGGAAGATATGGATTTAGTTTCCCTCCAAATCACCATTCTTATTGGGCAGATTCAAGGGTTTTGTGAAAAATTGAAAGTTACAGACCGACAAAGGAAGAAAATAGAGTTTGGTGTTTTATGGTTGCTGCTTGATGCACATCGTCCATTGACAATACTATTCAATATCTTCAGGTCAAGGTTTACATTTTCAGATCTTTTAATGACTAAATGTTTTATTTTTTGAATCTGCAGTTTCAAAATTGTCTGATTTATTTATATTTTTTTGGTTTGTTTTGATTTTGTCATATGTCTGCTTGGAATTGCTCAATTCTTTACATATTGTGTGTCATTTAATATCTTGGTTATGTGCCTGCCTGGTTTGAATGTCCAGCCATTGTCAAACATATTGAAAGCCTATTGAAGTAGCACATGGTCATTCAACTGCTATGCTAAATCGCTAAATCAAAACACAAAACTGTAAATGAATTCCTTTGGTACAAAAATAGTGCAGAATTTGGAATCCAAGAACCTTACTTATGGTATTGGTATTGAAAATTTAGAATGAACAATTCAACAAATTTGGCCACTATTTCTATACTCTCCACGTTTAAAGACATAAATTATCCAAAATAAGCTTGCCAAATCATTTTGTGCAATATAGGGTATGCAACTCCGTGTCATGTGACAATAAATCTATTCTGTTGAGATTTCTCTCAAAATAGGTCTTTGCATTTTAGTCTCAATATACGGCTTAGCTCTCAACATAAGTTTTGGTCTTTGCATTTTAGTCTCAATATACGGCTTAGCTCTCAACATAAGTTTTGCAGGACGATTCAATTATTTAATCCTTCCAATTTTTTTAAGAGAGAAGCACATTATACACACACCTGGGTCACAGTGTAGGCCTGCTTCTACCACTATAATTGTTTATCTTTTATTTATCTTAGCCCAATTACATTTGATTATTTTATTACACTATATTTTGTTTATAGTTTATAAAATAATATTTTTTTAAGTATGAATATATGAATATTTTTATTAATTTTAGATTTAATAATAAAATTTGATTGTTAAAATTCAATAAATGAAGTGTTTTGAGCTTTTTAAATATATTGAATAAATTTATTTAAATAATTATGATTTTAATTCAAAATTAAAATATAAACTATTCAATAAACATTGTTACTGTTCAGAAACTCTTCGGCAAAATCACATAACCAATCTTTTGTCGACGCGTTTGGAACCAACCAGTGTGGTTCATCGTCAGGACAAGTTACTATTTTTACTATTGTTACTATTTTTTTTAATATTATTACTAATTTTATTTTCCAAATGATAAAAAAATTAATAAATTTAGAATCTCATCAAAATTTATAAAGACTTTGATTTTTGTTCCATTTCTATTAATTACAGCATTGTGGACAAAACAAACTCACCTACATTGTCATAATTTCAGTGTTCATATATATATATATTATTTTTTCCCAAAAATTAAATTAATGGATATAAAAATTTATTTGTTGATAAAAAATTAATTCTCTAACTTAAACTTATCATTAAATAAAGTTATATAATTTCATAACAGTTTTATATTTCAACAATGTAAATTTCAATTTCCCTAAACTAAACAACAGATGCTAACTATTAGATAGCACTTGTTAAATTCTTATGTCCCCACTCCGTATTCAAAATACTTTCTCACACTTTCTTTAGTCTCACAATTTTCCTTGCTCATTTTCCTATTTAATACGTTTTATAATTTCTTCACATGAGAGAATCGTTATTTTCCGATGCGGTAAAAGTAAAAATATGTACATCCTTGTCCCAGACTAGGGATAACACTTTTTTTTATTCAATTCATACCCACAGTCAAGAATTTCTTCACATTTTCAGATGGCCTAAAAGTAAAAATATGAACATTCTTGTCAGTGACCAGGGATAAATATTTTGGGTCATATTTCTTATATTCAATTTATATCCCCACCATCAAATATTTTTTCACACTTTTTTGGTATAACTCATTTTCAATCCCAAATTTCTTCAAATTTTCTTCCAATAACCCATTTTCACATTTTACATGTGATATAGGTTCAATTGTCTTTAATTATGTTATGGATTTCAACATAGTAATGGTAATGGTTTAAGAGTTTGATGCAAATTTGATTATATAAATTTTAATAAGGTTATAAATTTTTATTATTTAAAAAGGTTTTTGGAAATATAAATAGATTCAACACCCTTAAAAATCTTTGAGACAAAGTTTAGATTTGTTATTCCAAAAAAAATCACAAAATTTTGAATTAAACTAACCAAAAAATATCACCCAAATTTTTTTTTATCTAACAATTAAACTTATCACTCAAACTATTATAAATATAATTATATTATAAATTATATTAATATTGAAAAATGAAAAAGACTAATCCATCCTCAAAAATAAATAATAAATATAAATAAACCCAAAATCCCAATTATCATTCTCAGTAATAGATCGATCATATCAATTATTTTAAAATTCTATTGTTGTTTTCCATCCAGCTACCTAAAACACACCATAAAGGACATCATTACAAGTGTTAAATTCTTAATCCCCACTCCCTATTTTCACAATAGGACAATGGGCTTTTTCACACTGTTCTTCATTTCATGACTTTCAACTGATTATGCTTTTCTTTTGAGTATATTTCATGATTTCTTTGAGTTAATTGAGACTTTATACTATCCATAAAATAAAAAAATGTATTAAATTATATTTATAATGTTGATGTTCTTTTATTCCAAAGATGTTTCAACTTGTGGTGTTATGAAGCATCTTTAATATAATTATATAATTTTTTGTATTAGCAAAGTCTACTAGCTATGTGAAGTACTCAAATATTTATGATGTAATATGTCTTACTTTTTTATAGGGCAATGTATCAACACATGGCCATTATTTTATTTTATTTGTTTGTTGCTTTCAATAGTGTAATATGTTTTATTTTTCATCTATAAGACAATGTATCATCACATGGGCATTATCTTATTTTATTTTTTTGTTGTTTTCAAAGTATAGACATTCTTTTATGTTTATACTTTTTAATCTCTTTATTTTAAATACTAAGGATGAAAACTTAATTTGAATTAACAAATTAAAAGTTTTTGTATGATTAGATATTTTCTCCTAAAAACACTATTATTATGCGTTAACAATTGTTAACAATTATTGAGTTAAATTTATTTTAATGAAATCTTCTTTTATATTAATTTGAAAAGAATTAGGATCACATAGCACCTAGAGAATGGTGGTGTCTAAAAACACAGTTCTTCCAATAATCGTGGATTTTATTGACCTATATATAGACTATATCAAACATTAATACCATGGGAAAAACCATGGATGCCCATTTACATGGAGCCTAAAACCATTACTTACCTCACTAAGTCAATTTTACTCAAACAACCCTAACAGTTTTTTTGTTCATTTTCTAAATATTTAATTCATTTTCATCCATATTCAACATCTTAAGATCCAATATATAATAATTATTTGTCATATGAGAGCAAAAGAAGTAGAGAAATAAGAAATTAATAAGTTTAGGTTAATTATAATTAATTATCACAATTATAACATAATAAAAAAGGAAAAATTATTGGTAATATGCTATGAATAGAATACAAAGAAATGTGAGATCTCCAATATTTTCACACCCCAAATCATCTCTACTAATCATCCCTTAGATATTTCCTTTTATTCAATTTATACCCCACAACATAATACATTCCTTTTTCCATATTTTCTTTTATTCAATTCTTACCCAAATCATCTATCAAAGTTATTTTTTTGATATCTCTTTTTATTCCATTCATACCCCACAATCTAGAATTTCACACTTTCTTTATATATTATTATTGGATGACTATGTTAATTTTTATATATAATAGAGTTTTCTTTAACTAACTGCCACTACTACATCTTTGAATTTGAACATAGCATGTCATGAATATAATTGCAGATTAATTGCATCTTCAAAATTTGAAAATATCATGAATATAATTACGAATTAAAACTAACATTGGGAAATGGACAAAAATATTCCCAAAATCAAATAACAACATAGAAATCCAACCATGTTTCTTAATAACTAACACAAAAATATTAGTAAATGTGATTGATATACTTCGAAGACATCATTTTCCATCATTTATATGCTAATCAACTTTTATTAATGAGATAATCAACATAATTTATTAAGAAATGGTAAATATAAAACAAAACTAATTCATATATTTATAATAGATTTTTGAATTTTAATAATATTTTTAATTTAAATTTAAGTTATAAAAACTATATTATTTATTAATTTTTCCAAACTAAATATTATAGATTGTTATATAAATATTAAAATTCATAATTAATTAAATTAAATTAATTTTATGAATATATTTATTTTAAAATATTTTATTTAAATTTTGTCATCAATTTCAAAATAACAACTTCATTCAAATACTCACCTCCTTAATTAATTATAATCACATGCTCCGATAAGTTTAATATTCCAAAACTCAATTAAATATAACCATTTTCAGTATTCCCTATACTCACTCAACTCTTTCAATATAACATGGAACTCTAAATAATCTTAACCAACTTAAATTTTCAAACAAAATAAATAAATAATTAAGAAAAAAATCAAATTTCATTTTAAGCCAATAAATAAGAGAAAATAATGGAGTTGTAAAACCCATCGAAAACATTCTTAGTTAAAGAACAAGCCATTGATTTGTTCTCGACCTCTTGACCACTTTAAAGTACTTGTTGCAGTATCAATAATATTTCCTTTAGTCTAAAAAGCACAACGTCGTTATGTATTGTCACTCCAACCATTAAATTTATTTGTACCAATGATTAGAAAATTGATCATAATTATGTATTATAATGTATTACTAGAAATTGCCCCAAAAGGTGTAAAGATACACAGATAGGATTATCGATATTGATTGCCCCGCGTTGTCATAAATTTTGTATGGACTAGAATTGTGTTAATGTGTGTAAGTGCATTCACCTTGTATTAAAGAAAGACTGATATGAAGTGAAGCAACACTAAATAGTATCACAAGATTTCATTTCCATTTCCAGTTTGAGTGTAAGTTTTGGTTGTATTTTTGCTTAAGATGGCAAGGTTGGATTTATTTGGTTGAAACCACTATGGTGTGTTCCCTCTCAAAGGCAAGTTGTTGAATGTAAGGGAAGCTAGCCATAAGCAGATCGTGGAAAATGTTGAGATTCAAAATATCAAGCAAATCCTTAGTCTGTAGCATGGAAATGAATATGACAATGTCAAATATCTAAGATATGGCCATCTGATAATTATGGAAGATTAGGTACATGATATATGTTGACAACTTTGTAGTTTCTATGTAAGCTTAAAAGATATGTTCAATTGGAAACTGGTTGTTTATCCCGTGTTTCTTGTAGGATCATGAAGGTTCCCACATCAAAGGATTGTTGAACAACTTCATACACTCTTTCTGGCCATCTCTACTTAATATTCCTTCATTTCTCTTTGAATTCATCACTCATATTTTCAAGGTAATTATTCTCATCATAGTCCCTATTCTCACTAAGTGTATAATTCCATTAAGAAAAGTGCAACTCCTTAACTGTACGTAGATGTATATTTTTTCAGTCCAATGGAGCATAAATCCCCACATTTACTTTTTGTTTTTTTTATGTAGGAAACCCAAAAGGATGAAAGGGAATTGTCCTTTTACACCATGCATGAGTATGAATCATGGAGAGAGTCTCTAGGTGGAAATGTGTTTGAGTTATTCTTCAGAAAGAAGAAAATAGAAGCCAGAAAGAACTTTGTAAACAAGGAACTGATCCTATTCCATGGATGAGCTGCAAATATCCATCCCATCCATGGTCAATGGATTGAAACCAGGGCAAAGAAAAATTTTGTTTTTTTCTTTCAAGAGAAATCTTATCACACAAGCAAAGGTTACCTCCTTTAACCACAAAATATATTTTTCTTCCTATCTTATATCTCACTTTTAGAATTTGAAAAAAGAATGTTACCCTTTTAAACAGGTTGCTCAATTCTCAGGTTATGTCTTGAAGCATCGTGCTTAACCATGGTGAGCAAAGTCATGCGAGCACAATTATGGGAATGACACAAAATTTTGTTGGAAGCAACAAAAAATTGTGTGGATATTTATCTCTAGTGTTTCTATGTATATCTAAATGGTGCATATCTAGTGATGGTTGTTTCATTTTTGATAGGGTGGATAATATCATGTGAGCCCTTGATATGTCTTTGCATTTCTATCACCAATAACACATTTCTTGTTCCCAAATGATGGAGATTGTATTGTTGGACTACTTGAACGAAGACGGCTAGAATGTTGAGCCAAAATCCTTACACTGCTTGAATTACGACCTCTTTAAATTTTTTATTTAATTAACTTTCCAAAAAATTAAAATATCCCCAACCATATTAGATAATACTTAATTGCATGCAAAATTACATGGAATCCTTGTTTTCTCACAGAATTGGCAGATCACAACGAGGAAGCACAATGACTTAGTCATAACCAGAGCTTAGATATTTAAGCCAACAAATGGCCTAGTCAATAATCTTCACTTTACGATAACCTCATACAACCCACTTGCAAAATATCATGAAACTTATTTTTTTGAAGAAGCATATATCAATTGCAGACAATATATTAGTTCCTAATAATAGTATCTATGTATAAGATACCAAAACATGCTTTCACTCATGTCATGCAAAATAATTGAGTGATCTACTTGGACTTCCTAATGAATTCATCTAAGCAAGTTGCAGTGAACTAACCAGATGCAACGTATCCTTGTACTCCAAAAAGAAACCTAGTTTAGATTTAAAAATAACATATTGTCAAAGTTATGTGCAAAATGATTAAGTGAGATTTGTTGTTAGATTGGTATGAAATGAATATTGTTAATCATTGAAACACACTTATTACTGTAGAATTGCATTAATGACCATTAATTTTCTCTGCATAAATCTACCCATATCACATGGAAATATTTTAAGGAAAAATATATCATAGATTTAGACTACCAATGAATAATTCACTAAGGCAACAAGTTCACATCAAAGCAGCAAGGTCAGTTGCAGACAAAACACACAACACTCCATTATTAGTTATAAATTTTACTCCCAAGTAATTGCAACAATACATGTAACAACATGACCATGATAAAGTTGTACAACATTTAGAAGCTAGAGATAGAGTATACCTATATTTACCCAGAGAACAATCAAAATATAGATAACAAAATAATATTGCAAGGTCTCCTCAACAAAAGGTGACAAGCATCAAATATGTGTTACATCAATAAACACCCAATTCTTGTATTATTGAATATTAAAGCAACCTAACATGAGTTGTCTACTAACATACGTTGATATTTTTTAAACCAAGAGGTTTTATAAGTATAAGTTAGAGGAATGAAATTCAAATAGAATTTCTAGTCAATTTCAGTTCCTACCAGATGATTAGTGGATTCTCTATCGAAAATCACCTTGCAACCCTCTTCTTTCACTTACACCTAGTTTGGAAGACACTCTCTATACCCCTGTCATATTTTGGGACTTGCTTTTTCTTCCCTTCACTAAAGTTCGTTGTAATATTAAAGCCTTCCCTATTTCAGACTTAACTTCCACTACATGTGATTCTTATTGTGTTATTGTTGCCTTGTTAGCAGCTCAAAGTTTTATAGAACATTCTTAGGATTTATGAGGCTTATTGGAAATCAAGCACCCCGAGGTCATTTGATCTCCAAATCCTCTATATACATGCCTCTTAAGAGTTTCGTTCCTCTACAGTTAGGCCTCACATTTCGCTCCTTTTTTGGCTCTTCACTACTAAAGTTATTTGTAGCATTAATATCTTTCTTGTTTCAAACTCGCCTTCCTCTCCATGTGATTATTCTTATGTTATTGTTTCCTTGCTATAAACTATGAGATTTAGAGGACATTCTTGGGCTTTATGTATCTCATTGGAAATCAAGCACCACAAGGGTGTTTGATCTCCAAATGCTCTATATCCCTGCCTTTTATTCCTTCCTTTCCTCTATACTTGTGCGCATGTTTTGGTCCTCTTTTCTCTCTTATCACTTATGAAGTTTGGAGGAGATTTCTATTCTCTAATTGAAGTACAACCTGTCTCTTTTTCCCTGTTTTTCATTTCCTATTCCATTTTCCATCAACCTTTAGATTATATTGAGAACTTTCATCCTCTGTAATGGTCTTAACTAATGGGAATTCATTTTGGAACTAGAACCTAAGACTATTGACATATATTTATGCTAATTTCACTTCATCACCATGGTTATTAGTTCTGATTTGGAGCCTCATGAACTACTCTGTATAAACTTGGACATAGTTCTCTCTTTCCCTTGAATTATGAAATTCTTGAAATAATTTTTGTTAGTAATCTGAAGGTAAAATATGCTCCCCCAAATGTTTCAACATCTTAGGCCAAAGCCTAACATTTTCCTTTCCTTATCTTTTTCTATGATTTTTCCAATTATCCCATGGTAGGACTTCAATTTTTACACTTCAATTTTCATTCTTTGTGGTCCTCTTCCTCAGCCCCATCAATTTAAAAATATGCAAGTTATAATTCCAATCCATAAATTGATTAAGTTGAATTTTCCCTTGAAATTTGATACCTCTATTTTTTTTCTTTGTTCCCTTCTTGAAAACTGCTATAGTTAATATTTCCATGGTATTGTAAGCTTGAATGGGGATCCCCTTGCACCGTAGGTTCATCTTCATAATATTCAGGCTATGGTATAGTCTCCGTGGCATCAAGTGTTTTCCAATTTCCATCATTGCATCTACCTCTCCTATCCCAATTTCAGTAAATCCTATGTGTATCGTTCTCCTTGGCCAAGTGCTCTTGATGCTTTGATATTGATCTGATGTAGACACTCTCAGTGTGCAACAATGCTTCAACTCTCTAGTGATTCAAGTAAAAATATAGATACAATTGTCTCTCCTTTCAGTCAATTGATCATTCAAATTTGTTGGTTCTCCTATAATTTCTCTGTTTTAGCTGCATAAAACCCTCCATAATGTGAATCTAACCCTTTAAAAAATACTAAGAGAACACAAGTGATATACTGGGGACAATTACATTATCTAGGTTAGGAAGCACAAAGAATATCATTTGCAGAACTTGCTTTTTTTCCCTCTTATTAAGAAAACCACCAATAACAGATCAACGACTAACAAGTAAGTGACTACTATGAAAACTCAAAAAGATAACTCTCCCCCAAGCACACTCATAAATAAATAAAGATACATAGTACAATACAATCCATAATATGGTAAAACAACAATTGCACAATTTGTCATATTCTACAAAGATACAACAATTATCTTTTGAAAACGAAGTTGGTATAGTATCTATCATTTTACACAACTCTCTCAACTGCATATGGAGGAATAGTCAAGAAACATATTATATGAACCAAGAAAAAGTCTAAGACATATCTAGCATATTCTAAAATCTAAACAAAATTTATTTTGGCATAAACTTACAGCTATGCATGGTCTGAAATATCTCCTTGCGACTTGGCTCAGGAATGCATCACGCTGCCTCAACTAGATCATGTCCATGGAAATATTCTCTTCGAGACTCTCCTTTCTGCAAAATGTGTTCATGCAGTTCCCTAATATAGTTGGGTTCATCCCTCAACCTCAATACAATGTTCTCCTTACTCTTATTTATTCTTGAGAGGGAGGAAGGTAGCTCTCCTATTCCATTCATCTAAGACCTTCTCCCATGGTTTGGCAGATAGCTCGATTGTAAATTAAAAGTTTCTTGGCAAGGGAAACTAAATTTGTTCTATTTGTGAGATTTACCAACATTCGGCTTGCAAGTCATTTTCTACTGCATGACCGCTCCAAATAAATTTATTGGTTGGTACTACCATGGACAGAAGTGCATTGATTGAAGCTCTAGATGTAATAATTGTAGGCGTAGAATTTTCCTTATGACTGGAAAGTGAAGTGTTGGCTAGCATCATGATGGCTCCAGACTGCTCGTGAAAATACTCGGCCATGAGAATATGAAAGATTCCTAGTCGAAATAAATAGATGAAAGCTGGAAAAACAAACAGGTTCACTCCTAACCTGACATGGCAGGAAAGGTGGCTCAACACATAAGTAAACAATTGATCATATAATTCAATTCGCTTGAGACCACAGGATCATGCATCATGGAATCCCACTTGAAGAATGGAGCAAGGCTTACAATCTGATACCATGAGGACAAATATCACTCTCAGACCATGGGGACAAATGTTAGCCCAGAGAAAAAAGGGTAGACGAATGGTTTGCCTGACCATTTTCAAAAGGAGACGCCTATCGACGTAATTATGTATTATAATATTAAAGTGCATCTATTATTATGACAAAGAACACACATGTATTATTAAACTGCAGTTGAATAGAAGAACCCTAATTTGGACTTAAATTTCACAGATAAGGTTTTTTATGCACCTTCATCACCATCTAATTTTTTGTAGTTTAATTTGAAGCACTTTATAGCCATGGAAATGTGCATCATGGAAAATTTTAAGGATGGAATTTAATCCTAAAGTTTAGTAACCTTGGTGAATGTTATTAGTCCCTAATATGCAATTTGTAAAATGCTTGATGATATATATATATATATAATAATAATAATAATAATAATAATTTTATATTAACCTATATAAAATTTTGCCGATTTTTTAGGTAAAATAATTTTACACTATAAATGTTTGGAGAACCATTTTTAGAAAAAGTGGAAATTGGCGAATCATTTTTTTGGAAAAAACATGGAAAACTAGCCCACCTACAAATATTAGCCCCTAAAATTTTCCCTGGTGCACATATGAAACTTTATTCCATCGGTACAAAAAGAAACAATACTTGAAAATATGGAAAAGAGAATTTGAACTTGCTTTCTTTTGAGATATTGTTTTAGTGTCATTATGAGTCATCGTCAAGATTTACAAGGATAGGAATTCTTCATCATCCATTATTTTTGGGTGATTTTTAGCATTTTGAATTCTGGGGTTCATTAGCATGAAAAATAATGTGCATGTACATCGAAGAGAAGAACGCTCATTGTCATTTAGTTTTTTCGATAGAATTGACTTATATCAAACATTTCCATGATGAATATATTTCTTGGAAGTTTGGTGCCTCAAAATAAATACCAAAAGTCCTATGAAGAATTTACTATCCAAAAACATTCAAAGGTACCACAAAATTTTGAACATTCCACTATAAAACTTACACAATATTTTTGTCATACTACAAAAAATTCTCAAGATAGCAATTTGACACTCTACATGTATTCTTTCTGTATGTGTACAACACTCTTAGACCCAAGATGGAAAATACACATTTAGAGTTACAATTCCCTGTCACAAAAAAAATAAAAAAATTGACGGAGCTTCTATCAAACAAAACCCTAAGGTTTCAAACCTCCATTTTCCTTTTTGAAACCACTTCTCTCGCAAGCCATCCTACCTCCCCGATTATCCATGGAACATCTGGTTGAATTGACTGATAGCTTCAACCCTATTATTAAATAAAAATAAAAATTATTAAATTATATCTAAAGCTAAAAATTATTAAATTTTTTTATTTATATGTAACAGTAGCCACATTTGAAGAATATTTTTCTAATAAATTAAAGATAGGAGTAAACCTAAGAAATTGAAAAACTATTCATACGCCCTCTACATTATCCATTGGATCATGTATTAGATGAAGAATATTCCCAGATTATCAAATTTTGGCCATTCTAATTTAAAATTTTTAAATTCCTTAACCCTATTCCAATATAGACCATGCCTTTAACATAATTAATCAACCATACTACCAATTTTGAAATTTTATTCTTATTTTCCATTCACATGTACGAATCATACTACAACTAAAATCAAATCAACTTTGAAAATGGATCCATTTTTCTTTCCTTTGAAACCTTTTTCTTTTTCTTTACCCTTAAATGGATTTTTGCTACCCTCTTCTCGAATATTTTTCCCTCTTGCCTCAATATGAGTGGCTTGCACAAAATCCTCATCTAGACTATTGGGATTAAATACATGAGGATCATATTCCTAAGGTAACTGTGTAAAGCCCCTATATACTTCAACAACGTGTCTTGTGATTGAAAATATACACCTAACATTAGAGACATTCTTCTAAATTCTTGGGGAAATATTGCACATTTTGACCTTTAAGTTGTCTAAAGTTCCGCCAATTCATGATGGCTTTCTGAATATATGCTAGAGGGTAAAATTGTATTTTAATTGTAGCAATGAAATCAGAACAAGAAATTGAGTTCTTACCATGTTTTTTTTTATCTCTTCTTGTGTCTTGGCTTCCCACCATATTAGTGTTGCACCCTCTAGTCTCAAGGAAACTAGCTGAATCTTTGTATAATCATCTTGAAGGTTTTGAATTCTGCTATAGACCTCCAACTAACGAACCCAATTTTTAAGCTTCTCTGCATTCACTTCACCATTATACATGGGCAGTTCAAATTTAACATTAAGTTTTAACAAGGGTGTTTTACCAATTCCTTTTGAGGTATGTTGATGAGTATGAGTAAGGGTTGTATTAGTGGAAGAGGGTGAAGATGCTTATGAAGATGAATATGAAGATGATGGTGGAGATGGTGGAGGTTTACCTCCATTTCCATTACCTCTTCCTCCTGAAGAACCTTCTCCTTTTGGAGGCTTGGAGCTTTCACCCTATAGTCTTGTATTCCTCTCTTCATAGAGGACTTTCACCATCTATGTCATGTCAAAGAAAGCCTCCCTAAAAAAATTCTCATCCTTTGACATATTTGCAGGCTCTCATTCATGTGACATGCTTACTGAACCTTCAACTGTAATTTAAGGTAGAACTGGTGGTGGATATTGTGGCAATGTTGCACTCCTCCTTGACCCAACTTCAGGACCTTCAACCAACTTTCCTTCTCCTCTATTGAGCTTCAACCTTGTGTTCTGACCATAAAAAAACCCCCTTTTTATTAGTGTTAGTAATAACATTAATAAATGGGGACCCTTCCAAAAAAATCAAATCCTAGCATTTTATGTTGCCTTTTGTTTTTAGAATAAAACAAGATGTCAAAGTGAAACTTGCTAAAACATGAAAATTTACCATTTCATTCTTCAAGCACTCAAAACTTCACAAACTATGAGTTTCCTTATGAAAAGCGCTACATGACCATAGACCTAAGAAAAAACTTTATAACGTAAAGTTGTGAATATATAAGCAAACAATGAAAAACCCGCCTTTAGGAAAAATTATTCTTGCATTGCAAAAAGTTCACAACAGATATTCCTCATAAAAGATGACTCCTTGAAAATGTGATCCATGAGAATGCGAGATCACAAATCTTATAACCTCATCGCATCGCAAATTCCGATACCACGACGCTACTTTATGTATCATAACCAAATATCGAGAAATGCAATAGCATCTCACAAATCGCAAATCACAAATCGCAGCGGCTCAACATAACGATGTTTTTTAACGAAAGAAGGTTTTACGATATAGAGATCTGTGATATTGCGAAGCAAATCGCAAAATTGCTTTTATCACAATTCAAAGGGCTTAGAGTTCTAGGACAATACTTTTCGTCCTTCGATGCAAACTTATGAACATTAAAGTTTACCATAATGGTCCATTAGTGGTCATTTATTAAAAACGATTCGGATCAATGTAAAGGACATTTTACGCAAGTTAATATCTTTTGATATGATTTAGAATTAAATATCTCCCGCCACCTTATTTTTATCTTTCTATTGATTATTCCAGTATTCACTATCATCTTACCATATTTTCGTTCTCTGCTTGCCGTTTTCAGGAAGAACACATGGAGCGTAATACACAAAGGAATGGGGAAGAAAGGCAAGGCACTTGCGTCTGAGAAATCAGACATGGCCCCGTTATTTATAGACACTACCTATAGCCGAGACGCAGGGATATCTACGTGGGAAGAAATGTATCAGTTGTTGGAGGATGAAAAGCCAAGAATTATGGAGGTTACAGTCACAGCGGATGGACGCGGCTCCTTTGATGCATCTCTAACTGAACTTGCATGTTCGTTTCTACATCGCATTGTTTCAAGGCTGATGATACTCCCATACACTGACATGGTGAAATGGATTATAGATAGCATGGACATATCTGACAGACAGTTCAAGGCGGCTAGCCAGGAAGTCATGGGGTCATTCACGACTGAAAATTTGAGGAGTATGTACCACTTACCAGAACCCTAGGCCAGCTACAATAAGCAATTCGTCGCGAAGTTCACCAAGGAGAACGAAGACTTGGCAAAATGCACAAAGAACTAGTCAAACAATGAGGAAAGGCTAAAGAAGGATAAAAATGGTATGTACGCCATTGGCTCTCTGTGTTCTCCTTATTGTTTTGCCGCTGCAATGTTGTGTAGATTATTTGGGAAACCAGACATCAACAAGTTTTTTCCAGAATGGTTACCTTTACTTGATGTGGCCACTAATGCCACAATAATGGATTGGGCCCTAATCCTATCCGACAATGTGACCACTGCAATTTTAGGATACAGAACTAAAAGAAGCTTTGCTTCAAGGGTTTACCCTCCATTCTTTTTGAGTGCCTATGAACCATTGAGCAGAAGAAATCGCATCGCATAGTTCATAAGTGAATGAACCATTGAGCAGAAGAAAGTGTGATGTACAATACCATTGTCAACTGTTGGATGACTGTTGATTCCTGATCGTAGGATCATATCACATCACATCATTCATAAGTGAATGAACCATTAGGTGGAAGAAAGTGTGATTTGTGATATGCTATCACTTCATTCATTAAATCACTTGGACCCATAGCTGCCACTTCCGCCTATCATATAACGACTCCACTGTTCATTCCCCGCTCATACAATAAACTCCCTCCACCTCATCTCTCATCCCGCACATTCCTCCACAATCATATGGCCCACACTCCCTTTTGGCCCTCATTTGAAGTTTATCGGCCGAGGGGGCGAAATGGGTAGTCTCTAATACTGCCCATGTAAACCACAAAAGTACCTTTTAGTCTTTCAAGACTGAAAATCTCAAAACCACAAACTGCTCCGTCTTACCCCCGAATGCGGTATCCTTCATAGTCATTACCACCACTCTACGTCACCTCCACGTCACACTCCACTTCATATATCCCATCCAATCATCGGCCACCTATCCATTTCCCATTCATTTCCACTCCCTTGCATTTATAACCAAATGTCTGTTAATTAACCTGTTGGATAATTAATGAACTTCCAAATGCTCAGCACCACTCTTACACTCAATTTTTCTCTTTATAAGCACTCCGCCATACATTTCAAAGGTTACATAGTTAACTTCTATGATCGAGAGTATTCTTCAAGCTTGCCTACTCAACAGCTTAGCCACTATTCGACATTCTAGCAGCCACTTGTCCTGTTCGCAAGCACACCTTCCAGGTCCACTTGTCAGCTACCTGTCTCCACTCTGTTAACTCATTTTTTTTATCATTATGTCATTTACAGTCCGTAGTTTCGTTTTCCAAAATGCCTCCCAAGGGAAAAACAATTGTAGAAGTGTGAAATCCTCTAATTTAACCACAGATTGATTTCCACCATACTCCATTAATTGACAAGGATTGCAAAATCATTGAGACTTCTTCTCAATTCAATTTATTTAAAATTTATTGATGGTGGGAAGAGCAGCTAATTGATTAGAGTGATGAAATTGGGCTCTAGGAATCCCAATTACCCCATTATATTTTTCCACAAATACACAAAGCTCCAGAGTTTGTGAGGAAATGCCATGAATCCTATGATCCTAGCCAGAGATCCATTATCTCACCTACCGAAGAAATCCTCTGTCCCATTAACGTTGATTCAATTGAGAAAATGTTGCAAGCCCCTACCACTACACCAACTCATCCTTTTTCTCATGAAAAACTTATATAAGCTTATAACAAATTGGACTTTACCAAGAGATCCCAAACCCTAGAACTTTTTTTAGCAATTGGTAGTCCTCTACCAAAGAGAAACCCCCCTTATGATTCATCTATGTTTCCTGATAGAACTAGGCATATCACTACTATCCTGGCCTATTTGCTTGGTTATCACTCTAATCAGTTTGTCAATGAAGCCATCCTTGGTTTCTTATCCATGTTTTCTTCTGATTCTAAGCCTACTATTATTTATGATTTGGTTCATTTCATAGCTAAAACCATACATAAGCAGTTTGTCAAATTTAACACTGAAGAAGTATTCAAGTATTCTTCAGTACTTGTGTATATGTTTATATATTTTCAGGGAGACAAATTCTCATTCCCTTCGTAGAAACTTGATGAATAAGGACAACAACAATCAGTGATTTTCTGGACTTCAATGGGGATGAAGGAGAAATAAGAATTCACATACAAGCAGTTCAGAGAAATATTCATTCATCCAGCCCTCAGCCTTATGAGCAGCACCCCATTACCAAGGATCAATGAGGATATTATCAAAGAACTTTAGTTCATAGATCAAGTTGCAATAGGAGATTGGTATTTCTACCAAAACTACACAGAAATAAGGGTTTTTGGCTGTGAGCTTCCACCATACAAACTGCCAAAGTACCTTCCTGTTAGAATCTTTGCACTGGAGTACTTGAGGCAAATATTGAATGTAGATGAAGTGCATTTTGTAGCTTCCAAAAATAAATCACAATTGAAGCTCAAATCTCATGTTGGTCCCTTCATTTGTAATACCAAGGCAATAGGGGAGGAAACTGATAAGCTGCTAGAAGAAATGAAATTTTCTCTTAGTTTTTCTTGGTCATATGACCCATTAGGAGTCATATCCAAACTCAGAGTGGAGAATAAATTCACACCATATCATCATACAGCTAGGCCTAAGATAGAACAGTTCAAGAATCAGTCGGAATGGACAAAGAACACCCTCCAGGAGGCTGAGGAGCAGGTATTCTCTACATCAAATATGCAAACTCCAATTGCACGGGAATAGGTAGCCAAGAGAGGGAGGGAAGAACAATATTCATCTGCAACAGAGGAAACAAGCCAAGGCTTCAAGGTTTTTCACAGGAAAAAGAAACAAAGGGTCTCTATGGATATTGATTCACAGTCTTGTTGAAAATCTATATAATCTCCAACTAAGTCTACCACTTCTCATGAACAACAGATAGTACAACATTTTGGAGGAATTCCAGAGAATAAAGAGGAAGACATCTTCCATGTCTTTAGTGAAATCGAATGAAAGAATGAGGAATTGAAGTTGAATACTTACACCCAATTCTAGAAGCATTCTTCCAGCTCTTAAGCAAGGCTTCTTTTAGTCTTTGACTCTGAGAAGGGGAAGATGCAAATGGCTTTCTTGTAGGCCCAAGTTCCTCAGCCTAGGACTGCAGCTCAATATCAGAAACATACTTCTTTTAAGTTCAATTTCCAGGATGTGCATCCAATTGATCAAGTTGAGATGCACAAACAAACTGGATAGATGATTTCTTCAACCTTGACAAACACTGCCATGAGTTTGTCAAAATTGCAGGTTACATTGGCCAACATTTAGTCACAATTGAAGTTGGAGAAGGTATCCTCGTTAGGAAAGGATACCAAGATTTAGTCCCTGGAAAATCTAGTGCTAAGGATGGGATATGATCCATCAAACATAAATGCTGCAGAGGAGCTCATTAAGGAAAAGAACACTAAAGTTGCTGCACTAAAGAAACAGCTAAAACTACCAGCATCTAAGGATCCAATAACTAAAGAAATCGAGGAGAAAGACACTCAAAAGTCAGGCATGATGAAGCTCATCATAGAATAGTATTTGAAAATAAAACAAACGGAGGAGAAGATGGAAAAATTGGTTAAGGAGAAGGAGGAAGCTATCAAGAACATCCAAACTTCAACATATGTAGTTTCTCTTACTGCAGTTCCCATCACCAGGGTTTCTATTAGAGCCATTGCATCAACAACAGGTACAACAGAAGGAGCTGAATAGCTCACTGAAGTTGTTCAGGATCTGTCTATCCAAATAAGATAAATCAATAAATTGAAGGATGAACTCAAAGAATTACGACTCTTGAAGCCTATATCTGACAGTACACACACAACTGAAACAAACAGACTTAAAGACCAAGTGGAAGTGTTGAAGAAAGAACTCACAAATTCCTTCATAGGAAACATGTTGGGTTTAGCAAAATAAATTCTGTGGGAAGAAATGACAGAGGCAATCAAGGATATTTGGCCCTCCATTAAGATAATATTCAACCAAAAAGATCTTTTGGAGAAAGCTTAGGAAGCAGTGGAATCCATAAATAGGCAGCCTCTGATATAATCAAGTTTTTGAATTCCAAGGATGACTATGAGCTTAAGGAGTTAAGGATAAGTGACAGAACTCAAACAATATTAGAAGTGAATAAGATTATCACTAAGAGAAATCTCAACCTTTAGCTACAAGAAAAGTGTAACAATGTTAACAACATGGTTCAGACGTTCTTCAACAAAATTGAACCTTTGATCAGCAAAGGTTTACCTTCTATGATGGTTATTAATGATAAATTGATGCCAATTGAGGATTATGTAAAAAAGTTAACAGAGGTGGGCACCCATGCAACTTTAGTAGCCAATATCAAAGGATCAGCAACACCAACTCTTATAGTAAAAACACTTAGGGATTCTTTCTTCATCATGGATGAAATCAAGCATATATTTTTGGTAAAACCCACTTTTACTAAATATACTGAGATGGATGAAATCTAGAGGAGGGTAACAAAGATTTCTTTCCCATATAAGAAACACTGGGAAGAATTATTAGATTTACTGGATTGAGGATAATGGAACAACATTCAGTTTTTGTGGAAATAGTTAGCCAACTCCAACCATTTTTCAACTTTTTCAGCATTAGTCATCAAACAACGCAACACCAAAGCAATGCCAGATCATTAGACAATTTTATTTTTTGATTGTGTGAATAATCTCTTTTTGTAAAAGAATTTCAGGATATTTTTCGTCTTGCTATTGTATAAATAAATCTCTTCACGAGTTATTAAAGGGTTTCACCCTTGAAGAAGCATTTATATACATTTGATGTAATTAATCTTTCTAGATCATTAATACGAAGAAAAGGATTCTGAATTCTGTTTTGCACAGTTTGTGTTTCTTGTAAGTGTTTCCAGTGTCATTCATTATGTTTTTCTTCATATACTTGTGTCTTGCAGAGATAACTAGGTAGGAGTAATTGTATTTCAATCTATTCCTATAAGCTTTCTAAAGTGGTAATCTATAAAGAGAATGAGTTAAAGGACTGTTTTCTTAATTAATTCCCTCAAAATTAATAAATCATCAACATCTTTTGTAAGCTCATGTGTGTTTTCTCAAACCTGTAAACATGATTTAAAGGTTTTCATACTTATGATTATCTAGATTTCAATTTGAAAACTGTGGCAATCATATTAATTTTTTGTTTCTGCTCATCATCATAAAAGCTATTTCAGTGTGTAAATATTTATAGCAGCCCTCTATTGAGATATTGATATTATTCAAGAGGTTAGGCACATTAGTTCTATATCTGTTTCATCCATTGGTCTCCCAAATTAAAACAAAACCCCCAAAACATTTATCTTAGATGCTCTAGCATAATAGCTAACCACTATTACATCATAGGTACAACATAAGGAATGTTGACTAGTCCTAAAAGCAAGAAATGAAAAAGTGCTCTCACGAGGAGCATAAGGTGGTTGACTAATCTATCCAAGAAGAAGCAAGTGAAGAAAGAGATCAAGCATGTGAAGAACACCATGATCACAAATAATCGCTATCTAACAAAGATCCATTGAAGACATCTCCCTAAAGAAGGTAGGACAGCTCTGACTAAGAAAGGAAGAGATTAAATGACCCTTGACACCTATGAAGGCCTTGGAGTTATGAAAGGTGCAAATAACTAATTCTGCTCTACGAAAGTTTCATGATGAAGAAGTCATCCAGAAAAAACACCATTTAATGTTGAAACAATATCAGGATGAAGTCATGAAGGACTACTAGATCAAAGCATGGGAACAAGCAAGTACAAAGAAGCATCCATGTGAAGAGTAGTATGAAGCATAGACAAGATGAAAAGGAATAATCAAATGATAAGAGAATCTACTATGTGACAAGAAGGCCACTTTCCACGAAGGAGGCAATGACATCAAAATAATAAAGGAAAGTGATCGATGGATGGTGCCCTACCAAGAAGAAAATCGACCAAAGACTTCATGACGTCAAAGGATGGAAGGAGATCAAACAGCTGGAGGAACCACACAGATAAATTTGCAAATGAATAAACAAGTACCTAGCTAAGAGGGAGTTATAACAAGTTCCCAATTACAAAGGAACTTGGACAATTACCTTGTCAGAGGATACTTGGGCATGTCTTCCCCAATTGAGAGGAAGTGATAGACACAACATTCTTGTCTTCACTTGGGAAGAAATAATGCGAGGATTAGGTAATCGTCTAGAACCTGATACTCTTTGAGGATGTGTAGGGCATCCAAGACAAGAGTAGTCAAGAGAACCTATATTATTTGAGGGCTTGGAACCCAAGATAAGAATATTCCTAGAAGGTCATACTCAGTGAACACCTGGGTGGGTATGTACCTTGAGAGAAAATGACTAAGGTGTCTATAAGTCATTGACCTCATCGACATTGTGCTCTCATCTATTGAGAGATAGATTTTTTAGTCAAGGCCTTGCTGTGGAAACAATGTTGGTTACTATGATGCTATAATAGATGGATTCCCAATCTGGTTTCTCTTATGTGAATTCTTCAAGATTGAAACACATCCAAACACCTTGTAATGTTGTGTGAATATCTCCCTAGTTAATAGCAAGCGTTGAATAAAATGTAACTAGGTTCAGTATTCATAAATGTATTTTTGATATTTGTACTTATTCAAGAAAAGAAATATTATTTTTACAAGATATGTCAATGAGTTTCTTTCTCATTGAAATAGGTCCAGCACACATTATGTGCTATAGGTGAGTCAATAAGTCAAAAGAAAATGATTGAAGACCTTAAGGGAATGTTACACCATGTATGTTTATGTATTAGAGTTAAGAGAATACCTCCAAGAAAAGTCAACAAGTCTCCTCCAAGCAACAACACCTGCAAAAGAAGAAATTCAAATTATAAATGTCAAGTCAACTTGCAGTCTACTAGTCAGCCTTCAAGTATGCCTAAAAGGAGGGACAATCCTTTATATATAAAGGTTGTCCACTCCATTAAAATGTGAAGCATTACCTTTGAAATCAACAAAGGTAGGAAGCTAAGTAAAAGGGTAAAGAAGGACGAAGAAGTGCTTTCCGAGTGCAGCGAAGAAGGTGAAGCCTAGACCAAAGTCAAGAGGACCATTTCTAGGGAAGTTTCAGTCACACATGCGAGAAAAGGGAAGGTTTCCTATGGTCATAACAACAGTAGTATATCAACATCACATATCTCATCATTTGGGCTAGAAAGATAGGCCTAAAGGGCCTCCCACTCAAGCGAATAAACAAGGAAGAAAATCAAAGGTAATAGGGTTGTTCTAAAGTCTATTACAGTCACACGTGGAAGGAGCAGGAGGTTGTCTATGTTGTCATAACAACCCTCCCATTGCAGTCTTACAAGTTCATTGGTTGGTGAAGATAAGGAAGGGATCATCATAAGGAAAGGGTGTCATCAAAGGTGTCTCTTCTAGAGAAGGTGCAACAAGGTCTAACAACAATTGTAAGGAGGACAAAGTGTCGGGAAACGAAGTGCCGGAAGAAGGAAGTGTTGAGGAACAAAGTGAAGAATGGAGGAAGGACTTGACTTGTGCTTTGGGGACATTCTAGACAAGGGTCTGCGGTTTGTAAATTGATCAATAAGAAGCTTCAATAAGAGAAACTTACCAGAGGGTTTTCCTCTCAAGAGAAGAGAGGTTTTGGCCGTAGCAGAGAGCCAACATCTTGTGTTCTTGTTCTTATGTTTTTGGTAGTAGTTTGATGAAGTACACACACATGCATTAATAAGAAGAATAATATTAAGCTTAGAAGAAAAGTAAAAAGACTTCACAAATTGTTATAAAGTCAAGAAGAATAAAATTACACCTAATTTACCTTGATTCTTCAACATATGTTAGGTTCTCACAATCTTGAAGCGATCTATGAACTAGTTTGGTTCCATATTTTCAAGTATAATCCTTTCTTTTACATTTTTCCACTGAATGTGAGCTCATTCTTGAAGGAATTTTGGCATTTTCAAACTAATTGTCTTAATCTTCAAGGTAGGGCCTTATATTAGATAAATGATTCTTTCTGGGTTAATCTATCTTCATCATTTGAATCTATTGTGTCACATTCAGGATTAGAGAGAATATGTTATATAGATAAACATAGTTTCAAAGCCTTTTAATCTAATTATCAAGACATAGGTCATCTTTGGTTAGAAGTTTTCTCCCTGTCAGACTATTATGAGATTGAACACCTTCTTGTTCCCTTTGTGAATTTTATGAAGTTGATCTTGTTTTTGGAACAATCACTCTTCTTGAATGCTTGTAACATCCATGGTGAAAATTCCATGTAATAAAAATTAATGAAGGAAAAATAATAACCATGGTTGATGGAACATTTATTCCAAGTTGAATTTTGGGAAAGACATGCTAGTGTAAGTGTTCATTTGGTTTATTATGGCTAAGTAAATTAGCAAAGGAAATGGCTAAGGCTTTGGAAAGGTAAAAAGGCTTCTAAGGATCAGTTGGTACCTTTTAGTCAATTCAGTTTTGGAGCTATCTCATTATTCTCTCTCTCACACACTCTTGGACACAAAGTTTTCTAAGAGCACTTTGGCATTGGATCAAGAGAGGCAAAGAAGGCAAGAGGAAGGAAGGAGCAAGAAATCAAGAGTAGGATCAAGTAACTACAACAAGATTCTTTGTAGGTATCTATTTGCATGTGTGTTTTTATTTCTATATTTGGCATGTATGGTATTCCATGTGGTTCTTTGTGGTTATGGCATGGGCTTTTCTAGGTGTGACAGTTTTTTTAGCCTAGCCTTGCCATATTTGGATAACCATGGTTCTCATGTTTTAGTGGAGTTGGATTTCTAGATGGAATCAAAGCTGAGTGAGGTGGATCTCCGAATGATATAACACATGGCCTAGTAACCATTGAAACGGATTGTGGGTTGTGGTAAAGTAGGATTTTGTGTTGCCTAGGTGGGACTAGGAATCCTTGACTAGTGAATGGCGGGATATACGGTAAAGCCTAGAGGTGATTTCTCTTGATTAGGACTAGGAACCAGTGAATGGCAGGATATATGGTAAAGCCTGGAGGGTGGTGTCTTAGTTTAGGGCTAGTGATCCCTGGATCAAACTTTGGATTACAGTAAAGCGTCAAAGGCTAGGAGATAGGAAAATTCCTCATTATATAGGCGTAGAATTTTGGTGGCATCCATGCTTGTTTTGGCCTAGTGATCTAATGGAGATCATGGTAAATCCTGTTATTACATGTTTATTGTGTTGGCCTAGTGATTTGGTGCGGATTATGGTAAATCATGGTTTCTATTGATGAGGGTGAGGTGGTTTAGCCTTGGGATGCCTTGGTTGGTTCTTTTGGTTTGAATCCCACATTCATGCTTGGAATATGGCACGAGGGTGAATGGATGAGGAGAGAATTGGCTTAACCCATCTATGGTCCGGTGGAATGTTGTAGTCCCATCCCGGGTTGGCTTTTGCATTCATTAATAAGAGGTTCTTTCCTTAATATCTTATGTATAAATGTATTGGTTTATATGTGGATTTTATGGTTGATGTATTTGTTGTGCCTCAGGAGACAATTCATGGTTGTGGGGGGAACTAGTGCCTGAAACATTTTGAGATTGGATAAAATATTGAAATTAATGGTTTGAAGTACAAGTGATGAAGGCCTGTAAGAAAAAGTTTTAGTTTAGAAACCCTCGCCTTTTAAAGCAGAATGACCAAAGACTATGAGAGTTGCAGGGTAGAAATGTAAAGAAGAAAATGGAGACAACGTTTTGGCACAGGAAATTAAGAATCTCTGCTTCAAATCTGTAGAAAGAATGATGGATGAAGAAGAAGAAAATGGATGAGATTCCCGTATGTGGAGTACTCCATTAACAAGATTAATTTTTAATGATTACAACGAAATTTTAATCAGTACAACGAAGTAAATTCATTAAAAACATAAACTAAAGCACCAGTTACATCTTACACTGTCCAAGAGAGGAAAAACATATATGAATATTGGGACACATGAGAAACATAATAACTACAACACCAATGCTCGAATCAAACTAACATATATTATTCAGGCTTCCAAAAAATTCTGGTTTAAAATAGTTAAGCATGAAGAATGGACTCTTAATCCCCTTCATGTCTAATTTGTGCTCTTTTATTCTTCTCCCTCCTCAACTTTCGTATAATTGGTTATAAAAAAAAAATTGGAAACAACTATACAACTTGTTCAAAATATTTTTACAAAAATACAATATAATAAATCTCATAATATTTTTAAAAAACCAAAAGGAAATAAAAGGGTTGGATCTTTTAATGTTTACACTTTGTATAATCAGAAAGCCAATTTTTAATTCTTATGAATTAATAACACGAGCATGTAATTAATTTTTCTAGAAAGGAAAGTTAAGTGGGACCCATGGTTTGTCCTTGACACACATCGTTAAGGAAAACCATAAACAACTTACGAGGGCACTTGTGCAATTTCTAGAATAGAGAACTAGTGATGTCATAACGAATTTGGTCTGTTGATTTATTTCATGAATGGTTTGAACATACTACCTTGCGAGAGCATCGTTCCATTAAACACCATGTATTTTATGCCGTCAGGATTTGGTTGATTCAAACACAGAATGATGTGAGTTGTCGACCTCCTTTATTTGATCGAAAAAATAGAAGAACTAACTGTCTCACTTAAAGTGATTGAAAGTATCAGCCATAACATCAGAGCCCTCACGAACGAAAAATCCCTAAAGCCATGGATATGTCACCCACATATTTCACAGGTGAATGCCTTACACAATCGATACCTTCATTAGTTTAGTATCCTGCAATCTTTTTGTCAAAATATAGAGCAATATCGAATCATTTAATGCAATCCACAGTCCACAAATGTTCAAACCAGTCTATCAAATATACATTCGGTGCTCCTCCCACGTATTTTCTGGTGATCATGTTCAAATACTGCTGGAAATTGGTGTCACTGGTTTACGCAAGGGAACATGTTGTAAAAGCTAGCGAGGAAAAGAATGATTCATTCTTCGAATGTAATTTCAGAAGTTCCTTCCCATTTAACCTTGTCACACAATATTTTCAGTGAGGGCCATAATGTAAATGAAAATTGGTGTAGAAATTCCATTGGTATCATTTCATTTTTTAAAACCTTCTCCTCGTGGATTTCCTAGAAGAATTTCGCATCATATGGAAACTCTGGACATCATTATGTTCTCTCTTTTGTTGGTCAATCACTTAGTTTGATATCACTCGATCTCGACTGAACTTGTTTGCAGACTGGACAGGATGTTGGTTCCTCCTCTTTGTCACTTCTCATAACTGTTTCCAAATAATTTCAAACACCACATAACATAATCGTTGATTGATTTTCCTTACAATGTATAAATATAAAAAGGCTATGAAACGTGAGATTTTCCAGAAATAAAGAATTGCCGGAAGAACCAGTTCTAATTTATCTTGCCCTATAGAAACTATCACCAAATAAAAGGAGGAATTGCACCAACAATGGCTCTAATTTAATGTTAATCATCTCTAATGATTATATCCCTTTGGGTCTCTTCCAGGGAGGAAATTGTCAAAATAGAAATCAAATTCCAACATAAATAAGTCATTTGCAGAGCATTTTTACAAAATCTAGCATTGAAAGAACCTATGATATATCGAAAACCGCTCTAAATTTGTGGAAACTTACCACCTAGAATCCAAATCGGGGTATTATGCACAAAACCCAGATCACAGAATTTTCAAATTTTGCTCCGTTTGTTCGAAATTGAGCTCGAAATTCATGGCTTGGAGATAATTGCGTTTTTTGTGTATCTGAACTCTGCTTTATCAATTTGAAAAGGTATGCAACACATTACAAATTGAAAACCATGTATCTTTTAATAGGGCCACTCAATATTGATCCAACCTCTATGCGATGAAAGGATTTCAACTGATCACCAAAAGTTGAGGCAATAGTTTTCGAATGTATAAATAGTGAATCATTCTCGCTATCATAAAACATACTCAAGTAAACCACTTTCACTTCGTCTTCTACTATTTCATGAAAAATTTAATCCTCCATGATATACAAGTTTCACAACTTGCCTCCCATGCTTTCCTTAGAGTACGAGATCCATAAATGAACATAATGCAATCGAAAAAGCTCGAGAAAATGATCATGCAATCTAATGGAGAAATCAAAATCAAAGAAATATTGCCCCTTGATCCCGATAGTTAGTTGATGGATAAAGAAACGAACCTACGATTTAATTCCATCCCACATCCTTTTGATGGTCATGAACAGTGGTTGTCATTGTCCCTCTACTTCTGCGAACTAGAGGCTTATTTTAGAATACCAACTTTGCATCATTGAACACCAAATATTTCCTCTTCAATCCTAGCATATCATTTTTCAACTCATTTATGTCTTTGAAGCTCTAAAGCATAGTTGTATCAAGAGGCTTGTTATGATCACCCATAAATCTAAACACAAGGTGTACAACATTGATTAAAACATGACTATACTAGAAACAAAGTCTTTTGCAACAACCTATCAAAGAATCTTTGACATTTAGTTGTGCCAAAATGAGCTACAACAATATCCTTGATATTTATTTTGTTATTATGTTGCCTGTAAGCATGTATTATAACAATGATGATGTATGGCCCTCCTCTTGTTCTGATTTGTAAATAAATGAACAATGTATCTATGACCTAATAGATGATAATGTAGCTAATGATATAAGGGGTCAATGCTTTTTAGCGATTCTCAAATAAGTATGATACCCCTATGCTCAAATATGTTGTTTACTCATGTAGATTACATATTTGTGATATGTTGGACGAAATGTCTGTCATGGTTAGTAGGGGTCTAGTCAAGTCCTTATTCAAGTAATTTCACTTGTATCATCATTCCGTTGTTATCTTTCTGTTATGAAGGTGTCACTTGGTTCTGGGCAGTGACCAAGGCTCAAATCCCGACGTAACAAGCACAAAATTGAACAGAAAATTCACTGGACATTGTCATACCATGTTGTAGGAGTGTCCAGAGCCTTCCAGACACATGCATTCCCATATCATGGGAGCATCCTGGGGTTAATTGGTCTAAAAAATCTGTGGGACATTGGGCTAGTTACCTAAGAGGTTGGGATGGTTCCCGAGAGTCCTATTGTTGATGTGGAAGGTTTGTATTAACATATTTCTCACTGTTGAGAACGAGACTACTTGGTGTGGGTTTTATGGAGAAAGGGCTTGAAATTCTTTATTTTTTTGAAAATAGCAAAAGCTTGTTTTTCAACATCTGAGTAGTTTAATTTAGCCCCCCACAAATTGGAGCTAAAAAGAGAAATCGGTGCTTCAGCTTTATCATCATTAAACTGTGTTAATATAGCTACATATGACTTCTTAGAAGCAAAGGTATATAAAATGAAATGATTAGAAAAATTTGGAGTTTCTAGTGAGGAAGCATTCAAGGTTGCTTATTTAATCATATCAAAGGCTTCATGCCAATTATGTCCCCATTTAAAAAGATAATTTTTCTTAATCATACATTGGAGAGGTAAAACAATTCATGAAAAATCAGGGACAAATATTTTGACAAAATTTATCTAACCTAGGAAATATTACATGTCTTTCTTGTTATGAGGTAAAGGGATTCCAGAAATTTCTCTTATCCTGTCAGGATCAATGTGAATCCCTTCTTTAGATACAATAAATGCAAGGAGCTTTCCTTCACTCAGAGCAAAGAAAGATTTCTTGCAATTGAGATAAACTCCATACCTCTAACAATGCTCAAAGATTTGTTTTAGATCATTTAAATGATTACGATGCCTTTTTTAGTACACAGTTATATCATCTAAATAGATTACCAATGATTTATTAACCAAGCCTTTGAAAGCTATGTCCATGGCTCTCTGAAATGTGGCACCAACATTGATTAACTCAAATGGCATCTTTTGATAGGCATAGGTGGCCCATTTGGTTCGAAAGGTAGTCGTTAGTCGATCATCTCGATGTACTAGAATATGATTATAACCTGAGAATCCAACTAGAAAATACATTAGTTCTAAGCCTGCAACTGATTGTAGTATCTGTTTCATAGGAGGTAATGGGAAATTGTCCTTCTGACAAGCTTTGTTAAGATTGCGAAAGTCTATACATATTCGAATATCACTGTTCTTTTTTCTGATAGGAACAAGGTTGGAAACCCACCTTGAGTGCCTGACAGGAAAGATAATTTTGGCTTTGAGTAGCTTATTCAATTCAGATTTGATCTGATTTTCTAAATTCAGATGGATTTTTCATAGCTTTGTTGCACGAGTTTTTCATCATATATCATGGAGATGGTATGTTTAAAAATAGAAGTGTCATATGTCTTAAGGTCTTCATAGTTCCAAGCAAATACATTCTTGTATTTCTTCACCAAATGAATGAAGGTTGACTTTTCATCAGGTGTAAGACCATGTCCTAGATTGATATTCTGAGTTTTAAGGTCAATTCCAAGATTAATTAATTCAAATCTCAAAGTTGAACTTTGGAGTTTTGAATTATTGGAATTTTTGAATCTGTCATTGAGATCATATAAGTCCTCCACCTTAACCACAGACTTAGGTATGGAATTCATAGTTGTTTCTTTCTTAAACTGGGAGTCAAGTTGATATTCATCTATTATTTGGTCGTCATAAGAGCATTCATATGTTTAAAAACTTATGATATCTGGATCATTATTAAAGACTCGCCAATTGGTGATATTTTAAGGAATAGAATGCCTAAAAATCAATTCGATAGAAAAGTGATCGGGGCTATAATCTTCTGGTGGAATGAGCTTGGATGCAACATTAGCCAAAAGATTGGCACTTGCATTTTGGAGTCTTGGGATAGGGGAAATATAAAATGATGTAAAGTGAGAAGTGAGGTCTTGGACTAATGATTGATAATGTTTCAAATGTCTAGACAAATAGTGTATAGTATTTCTTACCTGTTTTATCACAATTTCTGAATCTCCAAATAGTTGAAGGCGTTTGATATTAAGGCCGATAGCCTTATACATCCCTTGAACCAATGCTTGATATTCGACAGTGTTGTTTGTGCATTCGAATTCAACCTTGCATGATATCATAGTTTTTCCTCCTTTTGGGCTAACTAATATGCATCCTGCTCTCAATCCATCATTAGATTTGGATCCGTTAAAAAATAATTTCCAAATAATGAGCTACCTATAGGTTTATATACAAAATTTATAAACTTAGAATTATCTATTTAAGAAACAATTTCAAATTGTGATATAACAAAATTTTCCAGCGGAAATAAACCTAACAAGTAAAGACTATGTGTGGAACTAGAAACTTGATTATGAAAGTGTCCTCTTCAGATGTCGATCTTGCTTTGAGACGGGCCATCTAGCCAAAAATTGCCCAAAAGCCTCTGAGAAAAATTCTACTAAAAAAAACCACCACAGATCTACATGGTGGGAAGGAGCACAAAAAGAACACTACACTGTCATAAAAGAAGAACACTCTAGAGAAAACTCTGAATCACAAGAAATCGGGCAAGAAAGAAACAACTCTCAGGAAAAGCAGGGAGAAAGCCCTGCCCAACAACAAAAAAGTGAACTTGACAACCCTTCAAGCATCAACAATTATGAGGATTTGAATACCGCACAAAATAAATCTTCATTTAACAGCAAAATAGATCCCCTAGATCAAACTTCTTCTCCGACTACCTTCAAAAGGACGAACATAATAGATTGTGAAGCTAAGACACCAATGTCCCAAGAAGTAGAAGAGATGAAGGAGATGCAAGATAAAGGAAGTTGGAAGACCGTAGAGAAAAAAAAGAAAGCTACAGCACCAATCTCACCAAGAAAGACGAGGAGCCAGTTAATTAAAATCTAAGAAAATTATAGGTCCGATAGACCAATTTGGTCTCAATGGACGTTAACCACCATCATCATCATCATTAAAATTTCCTAGAAATGATTCAACTGAGTAGTTTCTGATGATATTACTTCTATATGCGACTGGCTCATTTTTTCCCTCTAGGTCTGTAATGATATACTTTTGATGTTTTTCGCAGTCAACCCTTATCTGATTTGGCTTGCCATTATAGGGAAGCCACATGTGGGACCAGTCAGTTGCAAAATGGCCATGAAGCTTTTCTGACCAGTCTCTGCTAAGGATTAAACCATAGAACTCAGGGATATCAGCCTTAAGAATGTTAAAGACTTGACACACTTTATGGTTTGATGAGAGTCTGATAGTGACTTGATTGAGCTCTCCTATAACTTTGACTTGGTATTGGTCTAACTGCATAATGCGCACAACAGATTTTTGGACCCAACATCCAATTTCGCACAAACTCTTTGTTTAAGAATGTTAGATGAAGTTCCAGAATCAAGTAAACAATTGTGTAGATTCTTGTTTAAAATTTCAAAAGTCAGAAGGAATGGAGGTGTATGGGATTTGGATCTTCCTCCTATTAGAGCAATATCTATAGGACCAATCCTATCTAACAAGGTATTAGGAGGTCTTCCCATTTCTTGGGAAAATTACGAGATTACAAGAGCGAGAAGCGAAGAAGTAGGGACTACTTTTAGATATTTGAGCAATAGTTTTTGTTGATGTTTCAACTTGCTAAGCTCGTAAAAGGTAATGTTCACCCTAGTCTTTTTCATATCTTCCACTATGTTGTATTCCATTTCATCAGAGACTAACAGGGTTTTAGCTGAAGGTGAAGAATTTGTTTGAGAAGGAGTGGTTTGAGTGGATTTAGATGAAGATTTCTTACCTATTTTTTTGTCTTTGGGAGTTGGAGTTGATACCTTCTGCTTTGAATTTTTTTGTGGAAAATCAACAGGGCTTCTAATCCTGGTTGGAATAGGTAGTGCTTCTTGTGCTTCTTCATCGAGAAGGATAAAGTCCCACATTTCTTATAACTCGACTACTTCTTCATCATCTATTTTCTCTTCAACTGTTGAGACTTCATCTTCCTCCACATTCGATTCAACATTTGATATGGTACTTGTTGGGCATGGACTCCCCCGACAACATGTTTTGGGGCTCAAAGCCCAAGTTTTGAGCCGTTATTGTTGTAAAGACTCTGCGAATTGTGGGCGCGGAGTGAAAATTATATGTCAGAGTCATAGGGTTGTCCACCCTAAGTTTTGAATGTAATGTCGGCCTACCCATGGTCCATGGACCATGGGATTGTATAAATAGAGCGAGGCTCTAAGTTGTAGAGAAAGCATGAAGAGGAATGGATGGAATAAGAGCTCAAAGTGTAGAGTAAGAGTCTAAGTATCTTGGGTCGTAATAATAAGAAGAGGCTCTGCAGCTGAGTGCGCAGAGGCCTAGTAGAGTCCGCAGTTGAGAGTGTGGAAACTTGCAGCTGAGTGCGCAGGGTAGAGTTGAGTCTGTAAAAGAAGGAAGAAAATAATAAAGAGAAGTTTTATCTGAATTCTATGTATATATTCTTATGTTATTACATGTTTGATATCATTGGCAATTATCATGTTTTATTTACTACATGAGCTTATATGAATTGTGAATATTGTTAAGTATAATTAAAAGCATACAAATAAGTTAAGTTAATCAACTAATATCGGGCTACTAGTAAGGACTTGGGTAATAACACTGTTCAGCCCCCGATTAGGGTTGCGCAAAGGCAGCATCTCAGGCTTTGAGGTATAGGTAAGCACGCATAGCAACGTGCGTGCAGGGTTGAACCGCGGACCACATCTCCAGGGTGCGGAAACCTGGTTCTAGCACCCTCCCATACTACTTCGAGTGAGACCTTAGTCCGCACTCCACAGGCTGTTGCTGAATGGGCCAGTAGTACTGGGATTTGTTTGGCTAAATCACCTCTGAACCTAGGTTAGGCCCCACTAAGCCAAAAAATGGTTCCATTTCTGGGACTGGGATCTGCATAAGGGATGTCCAATGTTGTGTCACTGGAATCCAACAAAGAAAGAATTTGAAGGGTGGTTGGACAGAAAAATTCACAAGTTTGCTGCGCAGGAAAATAGGAATCTGCGACTATTAAAGGAACAGTGGTTAGAGTGCTACTTACACACGGAAATCAATGAAATTTTCTTTGCATCCTTCCCCTCTGAGCTGTACAAGTGGGTCGTGAATCTAGCAGACAGTCAAGGAAGGTGTAGGCTTGACCAACCTATTGTGTAGACTCCAGAATTGGTGCACAGACTAGAAGCGTTAGAAGATAAGATCGCACGTGCTATGGATCATTGGCGCGATTGAATTATAGGAGGATTTATCACCGAGTTCGCAGTAGATACAACCGTCAACTACAAGAAGGTGGAACATTGCTTCCTCAAGGGACCGTGAGGTAAGTACGTTAAATCATTGAACACTTGGATCAAAATGTTATTCTGTGAAAAGTGGGTTATGCGAATAAATTAATGTTTGGGACTACACGAAGCGGGATGATTTATAGAAGTGAAGGTAGCATAGAGATAGAAAATAGCCCCTTGATTTCACCGCAATGGGAAAGTGAGGAAGAGCTCACGGAAGTTTCTCTGAGAAGGGCAATCAGTCTGATAAGGCAACGAATTTCACTCATACCACCCCCATCTACACCACCACGATTTTCACCATCGTCACCCCCATCTCCACCCACACCACCTTTGCCACCACCACAGGTTAATATGGCGAGTGCAATAAAACTACCAGTATTTAGAGGAGTAGGGAACGAAGATCCAGACCAATTTTGGTTTGTAGTAAAGGCTGTATGGGAAGCGCAAGGGGTTATAGATGAAAACATAAATAACAAAACATTGGTAAGCATGTTGTAGGATAGCGCACTTACGTGGTACATTAAGCACTCTAATGATAATCTAAATGCAGGGATCGCAAAAATCCAAGCTGCATTGAACAGGGATTTTAGCATGCCAAAATCAGAGATGCAGTCGATTATCGAGTTGAAGGAGATCGCGATGCTTCCAGGCAAGACTCCTTGTGAACTGGATCAGAGACTGAAAGGAATGATTTTGGAAGCCAACATGACCTTGACAGATGCACATCACTGTGCATGGTTTGTAGCTTCACTAACGCTGCATCTAAGGACGGCGTTGTCACAGCAGAAGTTATCCACCCAAGCCAAAGCATTGGAGATTGCAATGAGACTACACGAGACCCCTATATAGGATCCTGGCCTGGGAGTTCAACAAATCCATGTGAAACTGCAAAATTTGTCTCTGGAAATGCAGAGTTTGAAAGAGGACAGGACAACTTGGCCAGAGGTGCGCGAGGAGGTATGGTGCATAAAATGCAAAGGACAATGACATGACAAGGACCACTGTCCAGTTTTTGCGAATTACTTGGTGGGAGGAGGGTCGATGCCATTAAGACCAGAGGAACAAGTAGGACCAAGCACGGTGCCTTCATTATGGTGTGTGATTTGTCAGATAGGAGGAAAACACACCACATATAACTGTCATCTATTACAGAAGTATATGCAGAAGTTGCAACAATTATTCTGTAATTTCTGCAGGTTGGTAGGTCATGATGAGCACACTTGCAAAAGTTATGAGCTGATGATGGATCAGACTCCTGCCTATAGAGTGCAGACCAAAACGCGAGCCCTTGATCCAAACGTAGGGATGGCGTGCACTGTATTTCAGGGGCACGGCCAAGGTCGAGGTGGAATGGGACTAGGAAGGGGTTGCGAACAACTAATTTGTTACAATTGCAGAGGGCCAGGGCACTATGCCCGTGATTATACGAATCTGACGAGAGCATCATGTTTATACTATACCCAATTTGATCATGAGATGGAGGACTTCCCTACACTAATAGCGAGGTTACGCGATAAAGGAGTACTCCAACCTCCCCTGACTCAGAACTTACAATGGATGAGGTCTGAGCCGTGTGAAGAGGACCCAAACTTAAACATAGTGCTTTGAAGTGGTACCACAACCGGAGATGACAAAGGTAAGCAGCCTAAAGAAAGTACGTGGGTTCATAAGGCTCCTACATAGGAACCTGAATTTGATTTGGAGCACGCGAAGGAGATATTCATGGAAGCTAAGAAGAGCTTCATGGAGGCCTCCACTTCAAGTAGTAAGGATCAACTAGAACCAGAGATGGATCCTTCAATGCTCACTACCTTTCTAGAGACATGTATGAAGCTGTTGTGTGACAGCAAGGCTATGAAAGGGCTACAGGAACTTATCACTAAGTGTGATGGGTCAGGAGAGCCACGCGTAGTATGAAAGCTTGGGAAACATACATCATGAACAGGAAGGGAAATGAGATTGACTGTGCAAATTGGTGAGTATGAAATGGATCAAGTAACTCTAGATATAGGATCAGACATGAATGTACTACCAAAGCAGACATGGGAGTGCATGGGTAAGCCCACGTTACAATGGTCTCCTATTCAATTACAAATGGCAAACCAACAAAAGATTCTATAGGGGGTAACAGTGGATGTTGAAGGTGCGAGCGCGCTTGCATATTTTGAAGTGATAGATATTATCAATGATAGCAATCCTTATCCCATGCTACTGGGCATAGACTAGGCCACTGATACGAATAAATTCATAAACATGAAGAAGCGCAAAATTATTTTTGAGAAAAAGTCACTACGCGTAGTAGTACCACTAGATCCTGTTGAAGGAGACGATACACAAAACCGGTGCATGAAAATGATAGTGATGATGATATCAATTGTATCTATAAGATAACCATGTGAGAGAAAGATTGGGTGAATCCAACAACAAATGGTAGAATTTCGTGGGAGTACGACAGCTCCTGCACTTCAGATTCAGATGAAGAAGTAGAACAATGGCAGAACCAGTTACACAAGGTAACCACACTAAATCGCAACATGATGATAAGGTCATTAGACTGTGTAGAAATAGAGGCAAGGGATCTACCCATGTATGATGGATTGACATCAGTGGATGAATTCCTGAACAAATTTGAAAGCGAAGTGCCAGAACAGTAGCAGTTCGATGCTCTGAAATGAGCACTGTGTGCTACGCCAACAATATGGCGGGGTATGCACTAGCAGAGTTTCGAGGACTGGTGAAAATGCAGAAAAATGATGCACCTATGATTTTGGAAACCACAGGTATGGCTAATAGAAAAATATGATGGAAGCAACGATCCGCGTGCACACCTCATGAAATGGAACAAGGGCTACGGGGAAGAGCCACAACCTAAATGGGTGCATTTGTTATATCACACCCTAGATGTCATACTCATGAACTGGTATACTGAGATAGAGCTTTGCGATGGTACAAACGAATGGGATATCCTACGTGAAGGATTTTTGTTAACATTCATGTTCGAAGGTTGGTGGTGGGAGACTGTTGATGATGTGCTACAAGTAGTAAAAGTAGCTATTTTCAAAATACCTCAGGATCCAATGGAAGTGCTTCAGCCGAAATGGGCGACATAGCTGAGCTGTGTGCTGGAATATTACAATGTAAATGTTGAGGAGGATGATGAGGACCCACAAAATATTAACATTCCAGAGATAGAAGGATGTCGCGAGGTGTGAGGACCATTGATTGAGGATCCTGACATCTCTGCACTGCTAAAAACAAAGCAAGTAAACATTGGGACGAAGGCGAAACCAAAGTATGCCACGCTCGGAGACTATTGGGATGACGCCACTGTGGACAAGTTCATGGAGCTACTTCTCGAATATCAAGACTTATCTCCGACCAAAATTACAGATTTAAAAGGGATCATTGGTGACTCAGGCATGATGAATATCACCCTAAAACCTAACGCGAAGCTAGTCAAGCAAAGGCCTTACCGCTTGAATCCCAAGTATAAGGAAAAGGTCCACGTAGAGTTAGAAAAAATTCTCGCCGCAGGAATTATTGAGCCAGTGGAAGAATCTGACTGGGTGAGTCCTATGGTAGTATAGGAGAAAAAACAGAAGGGCGAAATAAGAATATGTGTGGACCTCAGGAAGCTGAATGATGCCTTTGTACACGATCCATTCCCGACACCGTTCATAGATGAGGTATTGGAAAATGTTGGCAGACAAGAAGCATACTCGTTCATGGATGGGTTCTCGGGGTATCACCAGATCAAGATCCCATCAGAAGATAGGAGCAAAACAATCTTCGCAATAGAATGGGGATGCTTTCAATACACCGTCATGCCTAGATGAAGAATGCGCCAGCCATTTTTTCGTGCATCATTGTTGCTGCATTCAAAGTATACATCCACAAGTTCCTAGAGGTCTATCTGGATGACTAGACGGTCTTTGGATTGGTTAAGCACCACATAGAAAGCTTATGCTTGATGTTGGATACTTGCCGACGACACCAGATTGCATTGAACCTTAAGAAGTGTACATTTATGGTTCCCTTTGGGAACTTGTTGGGACATGTGGTCTACAAACAAGGGCTAATGGTGGACCCTGTGAAGATTTCCATTATTCTAAATTTGGAAGCACCGTGAAGTGTTAAACAGGTGCACGCTACCTTGGGACATATAAGGTACTATAGTAAGTTCATAAAAAACTATGCCCAAATAATAGCGTCGATGGAAAAGATATTGAAAAAGGATGTTACATTTTGCTGGAATGACAATTGCATGAAGAGTTTGGATGTCCTGAAGGGGAAATTGGCCTCTACTCCAATCTTGGTCTTCCCAAAATGGGATGTGGAGTTTCACATACATGTTGATGTGTTGTGTATTGCACTGGGAGCAGTACTCATACAGGAGGGCACAGAGGGCGTGGATCACCCTATCATGTTTGCAAGTCGAAGATTGTCTAAATATGAGAAGAACTATTCCACTACTGAGCGCGAAGGGTTGGAAATGGTGTATTAGCTCCAAAAATATTGACATTATTTGCTAGGAGGACATTTCAAGATGTAAACCGACCATTCTGCGTTGAAATACTTGGTGTTACACTAAAATATCATCACCATGATTATTTGCCGTCAGTATGGGTCAGTATGATTTATAGTGCAATGGAGGGAAGTTACTAGGTCCTCCTTCAAAGGGATAAAGCCCTCCTTCAAAGGGATAGCTCCTTTAGTCAAGGGATTAGCTCCTTCTCTTTTGGGATGCATGAACCACCTCAGAGCGAACAATCCACATCAAAATTCCTTCTAGAAAACTCTAGAATTAATCCAAAGTGAGTTTTTTAAGATAAAACTTGTGCCTTTTGACTTTCACAGGGGTCCGCACCTACACCGTTAGGGACAGAGCGGGTAGGTACGCAGCTTTTGTACACAGAAGGTGCGGGACCGCAGGTGACCATGAGAGAAAGTGCGGAACTAGAGTTACATTGATTTTTAATTTCTTTCTCCCAATTCCAAAGCTTGATTTGAAGAGCTGAGGTCTTAGACTTGCTTAGGAGGACAGTACAAGTGATGATAGACCCATACTGACTGCAATTAATCATGGTGATGATATTTTAGTGTAACAGATTGCCCCCTAAAGTGCAAAGTCTGTAGTAGATGAGGATTTCATTTATCATATAGGAAGAGTGAAGTACTTCATCATTTCGAGGATCATCTTGTGGAGAGCCTGGTCGAAACCTGTAAAAACATTCAATGCAAGATATATATATGAGATCATATCATCGTTGAGGTAGGCATTCCCATACTCAAATTAAAACTAACTAGAAAACTATCTACTGTTCTGATATAGGAATGATCTTGTAAAACATCACAAGTATGGACTCATGTGAACACAGTATGGACGCAGCCATCTATTTATAAATAGTCCACAATACAATGAATACGAAATTCCCCGCAGCTTGGATGGTAGGAACTAGATCCAGGGTCTTCATTTCTACTTCCCGAAAAAGTACGATTCTATCCATGCGAATAAATGTGTTGATGTCGAACATGGTAGAAACCACTTGATTACCAGTCAATGATGTAAACTGTTAACAAGTGTGAGAGAAACCACCAGTGATGTCAATGGCTCTCAAAGTACCCAGTACAATCCATGAGATGTCAGTAAATGTGTTGATGTCGAACATATCATGGAATCCTTCGATCGAAATTCAATGATGTAAACTGTCGTCAAAGGCGAGAAACCTGCCATTGTGGCATACAGATCTCAAGGTATTGACGATTTCTAGATCATCTTTCTAGATAATGAGCTGATGTCGATAGAAAGCGATCCGTCGTAGGCAAGCCCACCACACGAAATCATAGATCAAGTTGAAGAAATTTAGTTGCAAGGACTGACTCAGGGATGGTCAAGATGGATGACAGATATTTTTACATATGAATGGCTTACTCGCAGTGACCTCTTGAACACATAACGACATGACAGATGGCTTGGTGACAATTGAGCCAAAGTTAATACCCAAAAACCGACTGAAGACTTTCAATGTGGTTTGATCAATTATTAGGTAAAGGATTTCCCAACCCAGGTGAATAAAAGTGTCGTGTTCAAGAGTGGTTACAAAGTATGACAAACAGGCTCATTTTCCTCTCTTTTCCCCCACCATTTCTGGCAAGTACCTCCTTATTTTTGACAAGCTTGAGGAGGATAACATTTGCTTGATTATAAGCTCATCCTTCAGATGAGTCCAACTTAGTTTAAATTCGAACCCTAAGAAGGAGTGGTTCGTTCCTGTTTGTAATTGAACAGGTCCTTTACTGTGGAATTTTAACGAGTCCAGTATAGGAGAAACTTGGCGTTTTTCAATTTTAGAGAGTCTGAAAAAACTTAAGAAGACTCCAGGGTTGACCTTTTTCATAAATTCGTGTCTCCCAAGCCCGAAAAAGTATAAAATAATACTTGAGAGAACCGCTTGATCTTTTACGACGAAGGAGTACTTTTCGTTATTAGTGTCATTGATCCGAAAAAGTAAAAAAGCGATCAACGACACGTCGTTTTATAACCAATATCGAATTTGAAACGACAAAAATCCGGCAATATTTTCATGTTTTTACGGTCGGAAAAGAGCTGTAAGTGGACCGTCTTTTAATTCCGTTTTAACGAGTGTAAAAGAAATGCTCGGCAATCTTTTCATGTTTTAGGAGTCAGAAAAGGGCTTAAATATGACTCTACTTGTTTTTTCGTTGAAAATGATAGATTTCGCATGAATAATCCTTTATTCTGCAGAAAAACACAAACATTACTCATACCTGTTTGAAATGGATAAAAGCGTTGCAAAATACCTTTTCAAAGTGAAACATAAACAAATTTGCGATTTATTTACTCAAAAAACTTATAAAAAGGGCCTTTGTCAATTCATTTTTACCGTTCGAGTTTGGTTGAGAAAATAGTGCTTTTGCTTAGAAAAGGGAAAATTGACTTTCATGTTAAATATGTTTTATGCAATTGGTTTTTCAGGTGCTATTTAATTTGTTTGCCTTGTTTGTGTTTGCAGATTCGCGAAGAGGAGCTCATTTGGATCAAAAGAGCGAGGGCATCCAGAAGCTTGCGTTGGACCAAAGGTAGGCCCTAAAAACACTTGTTTGCTATTGTTTATTGAAGCATATTTAGAGAAAGATAGTGTCTGGTTGGTTTGCTTGTCGTTAGATCTTCTTTAGATTCTAGGAAGGTCTATCTTGTCCGCAAGATCGACTCATTCCGTGCGAAAAAATGTCGACTCCGCTGGGGATTTGATTGTTTTCCTTGTCTATACTTTGACCTGAGAAACTGTATTTTCTGTTTCTATTTTTGACTTGATGATTGTGGGATTGGGTGAATTTAGTTAATTTTGAGTTAGTTTTCATTTTTCATTGTTTTGGGAGAGGTACGCACCCTCGGAGTTAAGCACAGTGTGTACCTGTACGCACTTTTGCTTTGTGCACAGAGCGTGGACGCACCTGTGTAAACAGGTTGCCTGCGTACCCTGTCAAAAATTTGAAAAATTTTAAATTTTTCTCTTTTTTATCAGTTTAGAATTTGTTTATAGGTTTTAGCCATTGCCCAGACCTGCTTGTTCCCTGTCAAAAACTTTCCTTGGTTTAATTTCATTAGCATTAGGGTTTTAGGTGGAATTCCTAGGAATTTTGCTTGTTGGGTTTGTTTTTCGTTTTTGGTTGTGTAGTGGCTCTGAGCTTAGAAGCCGTAGGGACCTCAGATTACCTTGGTGTCTACCAGTCTTCTTATGAGTCTGACCATTTATGAAATCTCCCCTTGTTGAGGAATTCGCTTTGAGTTTTCCCATTTCAAAATTTCGAAAAGCTTGTAGTTGAAAGTTTGGAATTTTCATTTTTAAAAAAAAGAAAATGAAAGATTGGTTGTTTTTTGACTAATTGTGATTCTGCATAAATTAGTCCTTAGCTCACGTTTAGCTAAGTAAAACATCCTAAAAAAGACTTTTAGTAGGCTTTAACTTCAAGTAGCTTTTTACAGTTTGTAGCTCTCAAAGTTAGTCATTTTCATTAGTTTTGAGTGTTTTATTTACAAAATATAAAAAAAAAATCTCTTTTGGAAAAGTCTGTCTTTTGTAGTGATTGAGTGCTTTGAAAAGAAAAGGGAAAATTGTGTGAAATAGCTAGTTGTCTCGTTTTGAGTACTTTGGAAAGGAAAAGCTCTTCTTTTAATTTGTTTAATTGAGAAAGATTTGTGTTTACAAAGTATTTGCATTCTCAAACTCTTTCTTAGTTTAGAAGTTCATCGAAGAGAAAAGATTGTTTAAATCATCTTAGGTGCATCTTTTTAGTGATTTCGAGTCGAGTCTTTACACCACGAGTTTCATCTCCGCCACCTCTTGACTTAAACAACAACCACTAAAATTAACGCTTAAAGTAAAATTCACCTAGTAACATTTTATTTCTAGGGTTCTGATACACCAACTTAACTTAGGATAGTGTCTTGGAGTAGGAGAGTAATTAACTCTCCAAGACAGTAAAAACAAACAAGTAGTTGTATCTTGTGGTAGGAAGAAATCCAATTGTTGCATTTATGCTCTGGGAAAGCTCCTCTTAAAGGAGAAGCACGAGATCGTGTCTGAACCAGTGTGGGAATCAATCCTTCCTCATTGGGAATGACGCCAGATATTCACGTATTAAAAATGCTAAACCTCGAATTAACCATTGTCGAGGAGCCTGGGGTCACTTGTTGGTAAACCTTGGATTATGTCAAGGAGCCTTCAAGGGGATTGAGCTTGCTACTTTGCCCTTGCGTGCGTATCGGATCGTAGACTGTTCCCCCAGGTGTATTTGTCTCAGTTGGTAACCTTAGTGGCCATATTCTTTAGGATTCTTCCTAAGGTGACAGTGGTGGGAAGATCCCACTGTACCTGGAGCAGACGTCGGCTAGACTCACTTGGATTTTCTGGGGGGTTCACTTCACTCGAGACGGTTAAGTGGAGGAACTTGGTCCAGTCTATTCATTAAGCAGGTTTCCGGGGTAACTGTTCCAACCGCCATTTCTGTACTGAATTCTGCGACGTTGGATTTCATCACCAACTATTGTTTTCGGTCCAGAAAGTTACTGTTTGTGTGTGTTTGATCTCTAGATTCTTTAGGCGTGTGATTCAAATTTGTTTGGTTCTTTAGAGGCTTTAGGTGGTTTTCATTGAGACTTTACTTTGTTTGCATGTGAAGTAGTTAAAAGTTTTTAACTGTGGCTGAATTACCAAGACAGTCCCGTAGACTTCCGGGCCAGTCTCCTGAGTTTGTAACCATGGCTGATTTACTGAGGAAGTCCCGTAGACTTCGGGGCCAACTTCCTGAAGAAGTCCCAAGCCATCTTGAAGGCTTGAAAGTCCTCGTAACTCCTAGTGGCAGTAAAGTTGGGTCACCTGAAGAAGGAGAGTCTTCGTTGGTTGTACATCCTGATTACCAAACTCTAGTAACAGGTTATAATCCTGAATCTATTTCAGTTTCCGAACTTGCTGGTAGCTTTTCATCTACTAGTGATATAGGTGAAGAACCTGATATATTTGAACCTGTTACTCCAACATCGGGGTTTGTCTCTCCAACTCCTAGTGGTCCTAATTCACCTAGGGTAGAAAGAGTAATCACCGAAAATCTTCCTTCTGGTTTGATAGCTATTGAAGAACTTGCTCCGGAAGAAGAAGTAGGCATCCCTATCCCTGAAAATCAACCTGTTATTGATCTAAGGGAGCGTGAATCAATTTTTTACAGTCCACCTAGAAGTACTACTTGGTATCTTTCTTTGACTAATTATTTGGAAAACCCAGTATTAAGTTTTTCACCACCTCGTGCTCCTTATCACCCTAGAGGTTTTTATACTCCCGTAAATATGTCAGGTCAATCGTTCATGTTTACTCAATCGCCTGAATCTTTTTGTACGGCGGTCCTTCTGTTCCCTCTGGGTATCAGTCACTTTCTGGTACTTTTTCGGGAGCATCTCCTCAACCTATTGAATAAGGGTTATTCACTGGAAGCAATGGTGCAAAGCCGTTGAGCGTAGAAGACATTCTTATGATGTCAGGTTCTATTCCCAATTCTCAACCTCAAGGTGGCCAGTTACCGCCTGGGGGGCAGCCTCAATTAACGCCTGGGGGGCAACCTCAAGGTACACAATTTGCATCTGGGGGGCAACCTCAAGGACAGTATGTGCCTACGGTACAATACGTTCCTCAAGGTCAACCCCAGACTCAATATGTACCCCAAGGTCAACCCTAGTATCAATTTATACCACAAGGTCAACCCTAGTATCAGTGCGTGCCTTAGGGGTATCTACCCCAAGGTCAGTACTTGAACCAAGGTTTCCAACCACCCCAAGGTCAATTTTATGTTCAAGGAACAGGAAATGTACCTTTCAATTATCAATCCTACCCTCAACCCGGTTATGGTCCTCAATATTCTCAACCTGTTATGGGTCAGTACCCCGGAATGAACATAGTGTGGGATCCATCGCAAACTCAACAGGTGTTGCAGCCAAGTGTACAGTTGTCATCTCAAACTGGACAACCCTTAATTTCTGGTTCATTCCAGCAACCAATCCAGTCTAACATTCAAACTTTTGTACCTTCGGTAGTTTCACAGTCTGGGCCTACTGCGCCTCGTACTCCATCTCAAACGACTGCTGCAACTGCCGCAACATCTGTTCAATCTACCCTACCTACTTCTGGAGTATCGACAACTCCGGTTTCTACTGTTCCTGTATCTACTCCTCAGACATCTTTACCACCGTCTGGATCCACGATTCAAACTACGGTTCAGATGCCTGTAGGACAACCTGGTTTAAGTACGGTTGTCACAAGTTAACCTCAATTCACCTATCAACCGTACCAGGGACAGTACCAATTCGGTCCTGCTATCCAGCAGCCAGTTTATCAGTATCAACCGTATCCTGGGTACACTTATCAACAACCTCAACAACCCCAGTACGGTCCGGTTAATCCTGGTTTTCCGGGAGGATACAATATCCCGAACGCGATTCCTATTCCTAGTTATCCTGGATATCCTCCTCTTGGGGCTGGTCTCATGACCCAGAGTTTTAGGGATCCTAATCGGCAGTTACCATTTATTGCAACTTTGGACTTACCTGATTTGTCGCGCCTAACGAACGATCCAATTAATTATCTTCCGTTTTGGCCGCCAATGCCGAATAAGTTGCCCAGTGACATTCCCAAGTTCAAAGGTAGATCTGGAGAGGACCCGTCAAACCATGTGATGACTTACCACCTTTGGTGTGCGTCTAACTCCATCACAGATGGTTCGATCCGTCTTAGACTTTTCCAGCGCACTCTAACTGGTCTCGCGGCTAAGTGGTACATTGAGTTACCACGAGGCACTTTTTATAATCTTAGTCAGTTAGCTACCTCGTTTTTAACTCATTTTCAGTTGCCAGTGAGATATGACAATGGAACGGAACTGTTAACTTCGCTAAAACAATCGACATCCATGTACATTTCAGATCATATTCATGAGTGGAGACGTCGACGACGTTTAGTGAAGGTATTTATTCCGGATCAAATCTTGGCTGAGTGGTTTGTAAAATCTTTGTTGCCAAGGATCACTGAAGATGTTGCTAAAGCCAGAGTTGTTACTGAGGAGCAAGTGATTGCTCAAGCATAGTACCTTGACTTGGTCTATACTTAGTCAGGTACGTTACACGAAAAGATCCCCGATCTTCCCAAGTCAAGTCAAATCACTGCAGTTCCTTCGGGATCTCATGCCGTTGACGGTATGATTGGTACGGTTAACACTAAAAGTAAGAAGAACTCTTCCAAGAATTCTTCTCCTATCATAACCTTGCCTGATTCCCCGATAGGAGATTCTTATGTAGAGGTTTCTGCCGATATTCACGTTGTAGAGTCATCTACGGCTAAATCAAAATCCGGTGGGAAGAAGAAAGGAAAGAAGAAGAATAAAACGGACAAAAGTTCAAAAGAGAAATCTGAAAAGGCGGAATCCAATGATGAAAAGCGCAAACCTCGTTATCCATGTCTCATTTGTGACAAAGAACATTTTACAAGAGACTGCCCTCATCGAGCAGAGGTTGCGAAGATCATCAAAGGTTCCCAAACTCCTGCTGTTTTGAAGGATCCATTTCCAAGTCAAGATAGCAAGATGATAGGTTCTTCCTCGAGTGCCAATGAAGAACCCATATTGATGATGTCCCATGTAAGGATTACGACTCGATCGCAAGATTATGGCAGTAAAAGTCCTATTGATGGTAAAGAAGTAGAATCTTCTCATTCTAATCCATCAACCTCAGTTCCTGGTTCCGATCCACTACAAATCGAGAAACCTAATCCAGACTTAGTAATCAAACCGCCCACCAAGGGTATAATTCGAAAGTCAGCTTTCAATCCACATGTGAGAGCAGCTCAGAATTATAACATTGTTGAGGATTTAGCTGTTTCACCCTCAGCAATGTCGGCTTTGGAAGTGCTGCAATCATGCCCAGCACAACGTAAATTACTTTTTTCGGCTATAGGAGCTGTTGATATTCAGGACCCGAACCTAATAATCTTTGATCTAGAAAATAGTACACCGTGTTTGCCTCATCAAAGGCTTTCCAAATCCCAGTGATAGTCAAAAATAGGCCTATTCATCGGACTGTAATTGATGAAGGAGCTTCAACGTGTATTATGTTGATACAGTGTTGGAGATCGCTTGGTTCTCCTTCACTAAATCAATCCCTGACAATTCTTAAGGCCTTTGATGGTCGTGGGTTTCATCCTTTTGGCATTCTACAGGATTTGCCTATAGGGGTTGAAGGAAAAACCGTTAGTCTAGGTGTGGAGGTGGTTGATGCCCCTCTAGACTACAACCTTCTCTTGGGTCGAGGTTGGTCTTACGCTATGACAACGATCGTTTCATCGGTCTTTAGAGTCATAAAGTTTCCACATAATGGAAAGATAGTAACAATAGACCAGCTGGCTTACTTTTCATCCGACCCAGCCTCTTCGGAGATTATTCAGCATGTCGGTAAAACGATTATCCCATATAAGGATGTTGGAGTAGGATTAGTTAAAGATGCCGGTTTACTGGGAACTTTTCCTTTTCCTCCAATCAACTCATCATCTCCATTTTCAACTATTCATATGATTACATCAGACACTATTTTTTATGATGATCCTTGGATAGTTCCTTCTGAATCTGAAATAGACTCATTTGGTAATTCCATGCCTTTGAGTCCATATGAAATTGCATATGAAGCCGTGCAGTCTTTTGCCAACCGGTGTTCAATCGAAAATGACTTAATGAATGTGGTCCGTGAGGAATCACTTTTCACATCAACCTCGGATTTAACTACGTTTTCTGAACTTGTTCACTCTGATGAGCAAATTCGTGAAATCCTATGTGTAGATGATTTACCATGGGAAGATCTCCATCCCAGATCTTTGTTTTTACCTGAGGATGATTGTTTTGAAAATGATTTCTCATCAATCTTTATGACTGAATATGTCAAGGAACCTCAGAATCCAATGAAACATCCCGATTCAGAGTTAAATTTGGGAAACATCTCTCGAACTATTCCCATTGACATTTCGGTTAAGCCTGGAATTGTTGAGAACATTCATATAGGTGCCTCATGTACAGATGACGAAATCCAATTATATAAGGCCCTATTTCAAGAATTCCGCGATGTGTTTGCCTGGTCCTATGAGGAAATGCTTTGTCTACACGGAAGGTGTGGACCCCGAGCTTTTTCCCAATGGAGAAAAAGTCGGGGTCCGCGGGTCCGCAATGGTAAACCTGCGGACCCCCACGCGCGGGTTTTGCGCCTAAAAACCCTCCCAAAAAATGAAATGAGGGACTAAATAAAAAAACTAAACGGTTGAAGATGAAGAGTAGGATGATTTGGATTACCTGGAGAAGACGGCGCTCGATTCCGACGATTGGATTTTCCACAATCTTCACGGGAAGTTTTCTAAGCAAAAGCACTATTTTCTCACCCAAACTCGAACGGTAAAAATGAATTGACAAAGGCCCTTTTATAAGTTTTTTGAGTAAATAAATCGCAAATTTGTTTATGTTTCACTTTGAAAAGGTATTTTGCAACGCTTTTATCCATTTCAAATAGGTATGAGTAATGTTTGTGTTTTTTTGCAGAATAAAAGATTATTCAGGCGAAATCTATCATTTTCAACGAAAAAACAAGTAGAGTCATCTTTAAGCCCTTTTCTGACTCCTAAAACATGAAAAGATTGTCGAGCATTTCTTTTACACTCGTTAAAACGAAATTAAAAGACGGTCCGCTTACAGCTCTTTTCCGACCGTAAAAACATGAAAATATTGTCGGATTTTTGTCGTTTCAAATTCGATATTGGTTATAAAACGACGTGTCGTTGATCACTTTTTTACTTTTTTGGATCAGTGACACTAATAACGAAAAGTACTCCTTGGTCGTAAAAGATGAAGCGGTTCTCTCAAGTATTATTTTATACCTTTTCAGGCTTGGGAGACACAAATTTACGAAAAAGGTCAACCCTGGAGTCTTCTTAAGTTTTTTCAGACTCTCTAAAATTGAAAAACACCGAGTTTCTCCTATACTGGACTCGTTAAAATTCCACAGTAAAGGACCTGTTCAATTACAAACAGGAACGAACCACTCCTTCTTAGGGTTCGAATTTAAACTAAGTTGGACTCATCCGAAGGATGAGCTTATAATCAAGCAAATGTTATCCTCCTCAAGCTTGTCAAAAATAAAGAGGTACTTGCCAGAAATGGTGGGGGAAAAGAGAGGAAGATGAGCCTGTTTGTCATACTTTGTAACCACTCTTGAACACGACACTTTTATTCACCTGGGTTGGGAAGTCCTTTGCCTAACAGTTGATCAAACCACATTGAAAGTCTTCAGCCAGTTTCTGGGTATTAACTTTGGGTCAATTGTCACCAAGCCATCTGTCGTGTCGTTATGTGTTCACGAGGTCACTGCCAGTAAGCCATTCATATGTAAAAATATCTGTCATCCATCTTGACCATCCCTGAGTCAGTCCTTGCAACTAAATTTCTTCAACTTGATCTATGATTTCGTGTGGTGGGCTTGCCTACGACGGATCACTTTCTTTTGACGTCGGCTCATTATCTAGAAAGATGATCTAAAAATCGTTAGTACCTTGAGATCTGCATGCCTCAATGGCAGGTTTCTTGCCTTTGACGACAGTTTACATCATTGACTTTCGATCGAAGGATTCCGTGATATGTTCGACACCAACACACTTACTCACATCTTATGGATTGTACTGGGTACTTTGAGAGCCATTGACATCACTGGTGGTTTCTCTCACACTTGTTAACAGTTTACATCATTGACTGGTAATCAAGTGGTTTCTACCATGTTCGACATCAACACATTTATTCGCATGGATAGAATCGTACTTTTTCGGGAAGTAGAAATGAAGACCCTGGATCTAGTTCCTACCATCCAGGCTGCGGGGAATTTTGTATTCATTGTATTGTGGACTATTTATAAACAGATGGCTGCGTCCATACTGTGTTCACATGAGTCCATACTTGTGATGTTTTACAAGATCATTCCTATATCGGAACAGTAGATAGTTTTCTAGTTAGTTTTGATCTGAGTATGGGAATGCCTACCTCAGTGATGATATGATCTCATATATATATCTTGCATTGAATGTTTTTATAGGTTCCGACCAGGCTCTCCACAAGATGATCCTCGAAATGATAAAGTACTTCACTCTTCCTATATGATAAATGAAATCCTCATCTACTACAGACTTCGCACTTTAGGGGGCAATCTGTTACACTAAAATATCGTCACCATGATTATTTGTAGTCAGTATGGGTCTATCATCACTTGTACTGTCCTCCTAAGCAAGTCTACGACCTCAGCTCTTCAAATCAAGCTTTGGAAGTGGGAGAAAGACATTAAAAATCAATGTAACTCTGGTTCCGCACTTTCTCTCATGGTCACCTGCGGTCCCGCACCTTCTGTTTACAAAAGCTGCGTACCTACCCGCTCTATCTCTAACGGTGTAGGTGCGGACCCCTGTGAAAGTCAAAAGGCGCAAGTTTTATCTTAAAAAACTCACTTTGGATTAATTCTAGAGTTTTCTAGAAGGAATTTTGACGTGGATTGTTCGCTCTGAGGTGGTTCATGCATCCCAAAAGAGAAGGAGCTAATCCCTTGACTAAAGGAGCTATCCCTTTGAAGGAGGGCTTTATCCCTTTGAAGGAGGACCTAGTAACTTCCCTCCATTGCACTATAAATACAGGCATTGGGGTGAGGACTAAAGAGGTTAGAAGTTGAACATTTTGAGGGTAAATGCTGGTGAAATTAAGACTCTTTGGTTGAGCTTGAGAGGAGAGATCACATACCTCTTGGTTCCATTGGAGAGTGAGTGAAACTTGTCAAAGTAGAGGAGACATCTTGTTGGACCGTGGGAGGAGCTTGTACAGTGTCAAGGCAAAGGTTGTAAAGTTCTTCTTCTTTTGAATTAATACAATCAGACTCATTTTTCTCAACAAGTATCTTATGTTATTTGTTTCATGGACTCCTTGACTTTCATGTTAAATATGTTTTATGCAATTGGGTTTTCAGGTGCTATTTAATTTGTTTGCCTTGTTTGTGTTTGCAGATTCGCGAAGAGGAGCTCATTTGGATCAAAAGAGCGAGGGCATCCACAAGCTTGCGTTGGACCAAAGGTAGGCCCTAAAAACACTTGTTTGCTATTTTTTATTGAAGCATATTTAGAGAAAGATAGTGTCTGGTTGGTTTGCTTGTCGTTAGGTCTTCTTTAGATTCTAGGAAGGTCTATCTTGTCCGCAAGATAGACTCATTCCGTGCGACACCTGGTCAATAAGCCTGTGTTGGGGGGGCATATGCAAATGGCTCTTATTATTCTAGGAATATGACTTTGAGGTCGTGGTAAAGCCGAGATGCCTGAATGTAGGACCGGATCACTTGTCGCGTATTGAGATGGGTGAGGAACCCACTAATTTGGAAGAGGGACTACCTGACACTCAGCTTTTTGTGGTGCGCATCGCGGACAGACACTTGGAAGATATAATCCACTTTCTAACTACAGGGACCGCACTGAATGAATAATCTGTCCAACAGAAGAAGGAATTGGTAGTGGGTGTGTTGGATTTTTCTGTCATCGCGAGACACCTATATAAAATGGGCAATGATGAGATATTTCGAAGATACGTACCTGAATTTGAACGAAGTCAGATCCTCATGAAGCACATGGGGCCGGCGTAGGAGGGCACTATGTAGGATGAGAAACTACACAAAAGATTCTCTGTGCAGGATTGTGGTGGCCAACTCTGCACCAGGATTCAAAATCATACTATAAGTCCTGCGGTATATGTCAAAGGACTAGGAAACCATCGCGGTAGGATGAGATGCCATTAAATCCAAAAATGACACTATAACCATTCGAGAAATGGGAAATCGACTTTGTGGGACCAATCAAACCTCAGGGAAAGATGGGCACGCGCTACATCATCACCGTAACGGAGTACTTGACATGATGGGTGGAGGCGCAGTTGGTCAAAGACTCATGGCCACTATGGCTACAAAGTTCTTGTTTGACAACGTGTTGACCTGATTTGGCTGTCCAAAGATCTTAATGAGTGGTCGTGGAACACATTTTTTGAATGAAACCATTAGCGCGCTCATGGAAGAATTCCAGATATATCATCAGAAGAGTACACCGTATCACCCACAAGCAAATGAGATAGTAGAGGCATTCAACAAAATACAGGAAACCATGTTAACCAAAGTATGCAACGCGTAGCGAAGTGATTGGGACCTGTGCGTACCTACAGTACTATGGGCTTACAGAACAACGTGCAAGAAACTGATGGGACAAACCCCTTTCCAGTTAGTCTATGGCATGGAAGCTATGATGCTAATGGAATATATCATACCTAGACTATGAATAGTAGCACTCACAGGGATGACGGACCATAAAGATCTGGAAGAAAGACTCGCGAAATTGGAAGAACTTGAGGAGGAATGGTTCTTGGCAGGTTTTCATTAGTAGGTTCAAAAACAGCGTGAAAAATCTTGGCATGATCACCTTATTAAGTTGCGCACATTAAAAGTAAATGACTTAGTACCGCTATATGACAGTAAGTTTGAAAAATTTCTAAGAAAATTAAAAATGCATTGGCTAGGACCATACATGGTTAAGGAAGTCAGAGACGGAGGTGTGATCCAGCTCGTCAAATTAAATGGAGAACCCTTCCCAGGCAAGGTGAATGGCAGCTGCTTGAAGCCTTACACAGGTGGGCCAACTATCTAACTAGCTGACAACAGTACAGTCTTCGCACTTTAGGGAGCCAGACAAGGGAGCGAGACTATAAGTACATATCGGTATGTATGTATGGGAATAGTTCAGTTATAGAGCTCTCCGAGGAATGGATGCAGCAGGTTTAGCAAGCAGGAGCTTAGTACGCTACGGACATCAAGACCGTTCAGGACCAATTTAAGGGACTTTGTGCCAAGATCACTGCACTGACAGAGTGACTCGAGGGTGAGTCACGATGTTTGTGTTGGGGGCCTGCTGGGCATGGAATCCCCCCACAACATGTTTTGGGGCTCAAAGCCCAAGTTTTGAGTCATTATTGTTGTAAAGACTCCACGAATTTCTAGCGTGGAGCGCGAATTGTATGTTAGATTCGTAGGGTTGTCTGCCCTAAGTTTTGAATGTAATGTCGGCCTACCCATGGTCCACGGACCATGGGATTATATAAATAGAGTGAGGCTCTAAATTGTAAAGAAAGCAATGAAGAGGAATGGATGGAACAAGATAGTGAAGTGTAGAGCAAGAGTCTAAGTATCTTGGGTCATAGTAGTAGGAAGAGGCTCTGCAGCTGAGTGTGCAGAGGCCTAGTAGAGTCCGCAACTGAGTGTGTAGACACCTGCAGCTAAGTGCAGAGGGTAGAGTTGAGTCTATAACAGAAGGAAGAAAATAATAAAGAGAAGTTTTATTTGAATTCCGTGTATCTATTCTTAAGTTATTACATGTTTGATATCATTGGCAATTATACTATTTATTTACTGCGTGCACTTATATGAATTGTGAATATTGTTAAGTATAACTAAAAGCATACAAATAAGTTAACTTAATCAACTAATATCGGGCTACTAGTAAGGACTTTGGTAATAACATTGTTCGGCCCTTGAGTAGGGTTGCGTAAAGGCAGCATCTTAGGTTGTGAGGTATGGGTAAGTGCGTGTAGTGACGTATGCACAGGGTGAATCGTGGGCCACTTGAAACCATCAGACATCTCCAGGGTGTGGAACCATAGTTCTAGCACCCTCCCATACTACTTTGGTTGAGACCTCAGTCCACGCTCTGCGGACTATTGCTGAAAGGGCTAGTAGTACTGGGATTTTTTTGGGTAAATCACCTCTGAACCTGGGTCAGGCCCCACTAAGCCAATAGTACTTGGAGGCTTAGTATCAAAGGGGGGATTTCTTTTGTACGGTCTAAAAGGTTTCTTTGAGGAATTCTCTGCTACCTGTTTCTTGATATCAACCATTTCATTGGACATGGTTTTAAGGACTTTTTGTAGACCTTCAAGATCAAAAGGATCTTTGGGTGGTTTTTTCTTGGATTTGTCCCTAAAAGTTACTTTCTTGGATTTGTGTTCTTCTCATGCATTTTTCTTATCTAAAGCTAGAATAGGTTTTTCTACAGTTATCGCTTCTTTCATGTTTTCTGCCAAAGTCATTTTGGCAACCCTATCGACAAAAATAGATGTGTTTGAGGGAAGCGAAGAGATGTAGCATTCATTTTAGACTTCATCTTTGTGCTTAGATGCTGTCGGGATCTCATTTAATAACTTGATAAAATGTGAATTGAAGTTCTTAATCGGTTCTCTAGGTTCAGATTTTAAGTTGGAGAGACCCTTGATAAGAGTGGTCGTTGACCTGTCATCTCCAAACTTAGTTAGGAACTGTTCTTGTAAGGCATCCCAACTATTAATGGAACTCGATGATAATGAAAAGTACCATGACCTTGCTGAAACTTGTAAGGTATTGATCCGAGTTGACTCAACACCCAAATTTAACCAAGATCTTTTACTTCCGTGATGTTTTTAGAATTGCATTTTATAAGTGCATAAATGAACATATATGCATGTTGTAAAGAAGAAGGAACATGAAAAGAATCAGCAACATAAAACAAAAGTCGTTGATAATGGAGTTCGTCCAGTGTGGACTATGTCTCCGGGCCGGGTGTCAAGATGGTGTTGCCGCTTCATTCAATGCTGGAAATGGTGAAGACGTACATGGACTATGTCTTTTGTCATACAAGGATATGTGCTCTCTACATGAGTGGAAAAGTCTCTCCATGAGACGTTCTGCTACAGGAACTATCATTCACAATAGAACTCCTATCAACATGAAATAAACTTATACATGGTGATCATGAGTATCTCGACATCATGGCATTAAAGGGATCTCAACCAAAACATCCATGGTGACAATGAGTATCCTGTCATCATGGAAACAAATGGATCTCAATCAAAACATACATAAAAATCCATGATGAATACATCCCACATGAAATAGACATAAAGATTTTGCATCATACATAAAGCAAGAATCAAAAACAACATAATACATCTCACAGCAAATGGTCAAAGAAGTACATGACAACAACACTTCATGTGATGCTGACTGAAGAATGGAATGCTCAATTGCTAGATTTAATGCAACATCAAAATCATGGCATCGCACGGCATAAGATTGACTGTCCACACTCTGAAATCTGACACCATCACTCCAATATGGAAAATGGCCAAAAAATAGAATGACAAATGGAAAATCTGATTACACCATCAGATTTGTGGCATCGAATAGTGTAAAATCGATTTTCAAATTTCTGAATTCTGACAAAGTGAAAATCTGGGGCTACATGAATCTTTTAGATTCTCATGGTTTGGTAGAGGGAATTCAAATGGGGGAATCCCAAACTTTTCACTATGTGCTCTAGTTAACCTTTGAGATAATTCAGATTCTTCTTGAGATATTGAAATCCCATGTAACTTATGTATGAAAGACTAGACTTCAGGGGTTTCTATAAGAGAACATTGATCTGAATTTTTTAGAAATCATGGTAGTGGATTATAAAGGGTTCTTTACAACTTCTCGCTTAGGATATGGAGATTTGGAATGCGATCGAGAAGTTGGAGGAGATGGTGAGGGAGTTTTACTCTTAGAATGGCCTATTGATTTGATTTTACTTGCCATTCATAGTTAGGCCCTCCTTCTAGTGCCAAAATGTTGAAACCTTGAAAATAGTTGCTACAACGTGGGGGAAAACCACCCAGTCTGGACCTTGATTAGCAGCTCCTTTTCCGTTTGGTGTAGTGGCTCCAACTGGGGATAATGGGACCAGTTTCCCAGAAGAGATTTTGATAGTGTTGATGGGGTGATACATGATGTAATAGGGAAATGATTAAGCTAAGTGTAATCTAATCTAAACTACTAAACACATGCATGTATCCTAGTTTAAACACTATTTAAATATAAATATACCAAATGTTTGTTCATCTGTGTGAAGCTTCTTGTTGAAATGTTCCCATTCCTTTTCCAAATCAATAAATGGGGTTTTTTCTAACTGAGTGGATGTAGGGTGAACTTCTTCTCGTTTCTTTGCTTTGGTTTGCTCGATTGTTTCCTCTGTAGTTCTAGATGTGTCCTTTTCAGACTCTTTATTTTTATTGCCTCCTCCATTTTGAGACTGGTGCTCCGAGTGCTCTGACTCATGAGTAGATATTTCTTGGGTTTCTTATTCAGAATTCTCTTTGGAGCTATCCTCCAAGCTTACATTCATATTTGGATCCCTTATTGGTTCAATCTATAGTAGGTCCATTGGGACCTTCAATAATCTCCTCTTTGTGTACACACGGAAAGATTTAACATCATTTGGAGTAAAAAGTAGTGATGCAATATGCATCAATTCTAAAAATGTTTCTTTTTGTAACAAGAGGTCACCAAAGGTGTTCTCCTCATGGGTGAATGGTTTTACTTTCACCATAGTAGTGAAGTTTTTAGTAGTTCCATTTCGGTCATATTGCCTTCCCAGGATTGTAGCTAATTTCATAGACTTCATGATCTCCGCTTCTTTTCATGCACGTCCAAAATCATGTATCACAAATGCACCACATTGTAATGGGAATTTAGGCCAAATGGCCTTCTTCATCTCTTTCAATCCTTTGCTCAACCCACCATTCCCTGTCGTTTGGTAGGCTATCTCCCTGGCCATTAACTTGTCGGGGACATAGTATGGGAGAACATGCAGTGAAGAAATGCTCCCGAATACTCTGATATAGGTAAATATTTCCTACCCAAGCCATCTAGTGACAGGCAAGATATCTACTCTAAATTCTTTTGAAACCTAGGGGTGGTTGTGTTGTAGACTTGTTTATGGATGGGTAGCACAATTCCTTGACAAATCTTATAAAAATGGGGGTGAAACTCAGACTCCCAAAAAATCTTATGGTATACATGGATAGCAAGCGAGTCATACATGGTCCACTTCCATCACATAATGGGAAATTTGCAACTAAAACAGATTGTGTCCATTACAAAAGCGCTCATGAAGAATGGGGGATAAACCCTTAAAGAGGGACTTCTCTTTCTCTTTTATTCCATAATGGGTTTTGCCAAATTATCAGACAAAATTTGAGCCCAATTCATTATTATTGCATTCACAACCACATCTATTAATGGAATCCATTCCAAGGAAAACTTGGTGCTATTGAGTTTACCGAACAATCTACATAGCATGGCTGCTGCAAAACTATAAGGGGGAGACATAGACGCCGTAGAATACATACCTGCCTTATCCCATTTGAGCTTACCTTATCTTGTTGTCTAGGCCCACGTGACGTCTGTCGTGTCTACATTCTCCTTAGCAAATTTCTTGAGAAACTGTTTATTGTAGAGCTTCTGTGGCTCTGGTAATTGGTACATTAGCCATAGGCTATCTGTTGAAAAAGATGCCATAACCACTTTCCTATTATTCTTGAATTCTCTGTCTGAGACATCCACCACATCAATTATCCTCTAGACCATATCGGTGTATGGGATTATCTTAGGTCTTGCAGCTATGTGGTGTAGGAATGAGAACATTGTCTCAAAGTAGGAGGTGTCATAGGAAGCATGAGCATCGGCTGTGGCCTTTGCTACCAAATGCCTTGGTTTTTCCTCTTCTAACAAATCATACATAGCCTCTCAAGTTTAAGTTCCTCCATCTCTGCTACATGTAGTATCAGAGAAAAGAGGGATCATTTCTGACTTTTCAGACGCAGTTGCCTTTCCCCTCTTTGTCATTACTTCTACTAACTCTTCTAGCAGATTTTTCTTGAAATGGAGCAAAGTGAAAGATATGAGATAGACGCAAGAAAGAATGAAAATGAGGATCAATGACACAGATAACCTTGAAATGGTGACAAGAAAGGATTTTTAATTAAACGCAGATGAAAAGATATCGTATCATGCTGTATTGTATCATAAATAAAGGAAAAATAATGGCCACGATTTATGGGACACTTATTTCGAGATGAATGTTGGGCAAGAAATCCTAGTGTGGGTGTTCATTTGGTTTATTATGGGTAAGGAAACTTCAAAGGTAATGGTTAAGGCTTTGGAAAGGAAAAATGGCATTTTTGGCACATTAATTTATGGTGTGATGGGGTTCTCATGTTGTGGTTGAGCTGAATTGCTAGAAGGATTCAGAGCTGAGTGAGGTGGATCTCTGAATGATAAAACACATGGCCTAGTAACCCTTGAACTGGACTGTGGTTTGCGATAAAGCCATATTTTTTGTTGCCTCAGTGGGTCTAGGAATCCTCAACAAGTAAATCGTGGGATTTATGGTAAAAACTAGAGGTGGTTGCCCTTGATTAGGGCTAGGAATCCTTGTCGGTGAATGGAGGGATATACGGTAAAGCCTAGAGGTTGGTGTCTCGGTTTAGGGCCTAATGATCCCCAAATTGAACTGTGGATTATGGTAAATCCTAAGAGACTAGGAGACAGGAAAATTCCTCATGGTGTAGGTGGAGAAATATGATGACATCCATACTTGTTTTGGCCTAGTGATCTAGTGGAGATCATGGTAAATCCTGTTATTACATTTTTATTGTGTTTTCCTAGTGATCTGTTGTGGATTACGATAAAGCCTGGTTTCTATTGATGAGGGTGAGGTGGTTTAGCCTCAAGATGCTCTAGTTGGTTCTTTTGGTTTGATTCCCACGTTCATGCTTGGAATATGGCATGGGGGTGAATGGCTAAAAAGAGAATTTGCTTAGCCATTCTATGGTCTGGTGGAATGTGTTAATCCCATCCCGGGTTGGATTTTGCATTCATTAATAAGAGGTTCTTTCCTTGATATCTTATGTATAAATGTAGTGGTTTATATGTGGATTCTATGGTGGATGTATCCATGATATTTCTGTTGTTATTATGCTAGTTATAAGCATGTATTATGACAATGATGATGTATGACTCTCCTCATGTTTTTATTTGTAAATGAATGAACAATGTATATATGACCTAATAGATGATAATGTAACTAATGATATAAGGGATCAATGCTTCTTAGTGATTCTCAGATAAGTATGAGACCCCTATGCTTAGATTTGTTGTTTACTCTTGTAAATTACATATTTGTGATATGTTTGATGAAATTCCTATAATGGTTAGTAGGGTTCCAGTCAATTCCTTATTCAATTAATTGGATTTGTATCATCATTCCTATTTTATATTTCTATTTTGAAGGTGTCATTCAGTTCTGGGAAGTGACATGGCCTCTAGGCTTTTAAAAGTGGCTCAAATCTTGGGGATGCAAGCACAACACTGAGCAGAAAAGTCCCTAGATGGCGGCACACAATGTTGTGGGAGTGTTTAGAGCCTTTTAGATGCATGCATTCCTATATCATGGGAGTTTCCGAGGATCAATTGGTCTAAGAAATCAGTAGGAGCCAAGGTTTGGTTACTTGAGAGGTTGGGATGGTTCCTGAGAGTCATGTTGCTAATGTGGAAGGTCTATATGGTGTGTTTCCATTAGCTCCACTTAAGGTGATTTAGGAGGTCAAATCATATCATAGTAATTTCTTGTCACATTTTTACCTCGGTTGGTTGGTTAATTGGGTAGATGTGGGAGGAGGGTGTTACAATACTAGAAAATTATTAGGTCATTTAGTAAATAAAAACTCCTGACATGTTGATATGAATACTTAGTTTGATTTTCCACTTATGTCCAATCTTTTGCCAACCTAGTATCCTAATTGCTTTCCTGAATTTACAATGTCAGCGATTGTTTTAAATTCTCTAAGATTTCATATTTCTGGTTTTTCATGTGATCAAATACGAAGGGAACCAATAGAGAATCAATAATCTTATGTTCTAAGCGACCAATCTAACCATAATACTGCTTCTAAAAACTATCACTCAATTAATCATTTTTCCATTAGCATACCTAATGATATTTATTTTACATCAATTGATTTTGTTGAACCTATTGATCTTCATGGTTTATCATTTCACGGTTCAGGTGCTTTTCATATAGTTGATGCACTTCAGCTTTTGTTGATGGTTATGTCAAGCCCTTGCCATCTTGACAAGATTCCTCGACAAGATCAGATCAAATTCCCCTTAGAATATTCTCTTTGTGACTCAATCACATTAATTGAAGTTTCATTTCCTCGTGAGTCTCAGGGTTTTTGAATTGGTTGTTTCAAATATCAAGATCCAATCATTGAATGGTTAGAGAAATCTTACCTAGCAAGGTTCATTGAAGATATTAAATAAGTTTCGATCCTTCTTGATGTTTGCAAAAATTGAAAACATGAATGAATGTACATTCACGGGTAGCCTTAAAGGTTTTTATGATCATCATTTCAATCAACAAGATAAAGTTCAAGACTAATTAAAGATGGCTATTATGGCACATATTTATGACAATAAGCAATACCTTCAATTCATTTTGGAAAGTTTTCAAATTGTTATCTTCTCTCTTGCACATTGCTTTATATTATTTTTAATTGATCACATCTTTTTGTTTACAAGTTGGAAGTAGTTACTTTGGCTACTTTGGAAACTTCACTTCATGTATCTCTGGACTTCCAGCTTGTTAGGTTAGGAGTAGCTCTAGGTGCACTTTAGTTCTCTAGTTGCATTGTGTGACCTTGCACTAGTCCTAGCAATTGGCTTGTGTGCTTTCTTTGTTTCCCATGTTCCTTTTTAGTTAAGGTTACTTTTTATCTAGTTTTTCTTTTGTCTTCTTGTTATGCCTTATGTTTTCTTTCTTGCTTTAATTTAATAAGATTCTACATGAAAATTCTCTTGTTTGGCTCAAAAAACAATGTGGTGAAACTTGAAAAGGGAAATTGTGACGAAGAACAACGCTTGGCTAATAAGTAATCCTATTTTTTGTCTTGGTTTACAATTCTTTAAAGTCAATGATGTCTCGATGGAAACTATGATTCGTTCTAGATGGAAAGCCTTTGGCCAAACTATGAAGCTTGTATCTTTATTAGAACCCTCATTCTAACTCAACCATGTATTGAATGGTGTTTTAATATATCAACTCAATCGAGTAGAGAAGGGGAAGGATACAAATTTAAAATGAGCATATTAATTTCAATTATCTTTCAAATCCATTATCTTTCAAATCCATTAAACAAGGAACAACCTCTCCTTCTCTTAATAAGTTGGGATCCATCTTCCACCCATCCTATAAATTTTCAATAAGTGCTTCATGCATATCTTTAAGAAAATAAAATAAAGGGTGAAGAAGAGAAAGGCTTCTTGTGCAGAGAAGTAAATCAAGAAAATTTATTGAGGTACTGTCCAGGCCTATGGGTAGCAAACCAATGTTTTTTTTCCTTGAGGTGACTCCACTGCAGTACTAAATAGGCTCACTGGAAGTGGAGAAACACTGGGGGATGTGGATAAAAATCTCGGTAAACTTATTATCCTTTTCCTGTATTGAAAGTTGAGAAAAGAATAGAGGGGATGATATATTTAGCCAGGATAAGTATAATACCCAAGGTAATATATACGGATAATCAATACTTCCTGAAATACTAATGCCTTGCAATTAAGTATTAAACCTAAACAAATAAGTTGGAGTTATTTCAATGTGTCGCCAAGTGTTGTCACTGTGACAAACACCCTCCAAAATTTTGCTTACACTTGAATTTTGGAGCCTACTGAGGATATTGTGATATATCATTCCATGGTCACTTATGGTCATCTAATTTTTTTCAAAGTATTAAGTCTTATTGTAAGTGTGAAAGTCACATTCCCACACATGTTTTGTCTTCGATGAATTCACAAACACCAATCTTTCTATGCAAGCTTAGATAGGCATTGCATGATTCTTGAAGGTAAGACTTGCACAATCATTAGTGAAAATGATTGCGTAATCCATAAGTATAGTGTATTGTGAAACAAATATCAACAGTCAATGTGCACTCTGCATTGGCAATCCCCCTCTGAACTTTGATTGCAATTGTACTTCTATTTTGGTGAGTTTTATCAACTGTTGCTTTCGCACACATTTTTTTTCGCAAGTGTCACTTTCACATTCGTGACTATCTTTTCTGATTTATTTCACCTTAACAAGTGTCATTTTCATGTTATATTCACTCTGACATGTGTCACTTTCACTTTATTTAAGCCTTTACAAGTGTCGTTTGCACTTTTCTCTTACTTTCGTAAGTGTTGTCTTGTGATTAGGGATGTCTCACATCTAGTCAAGGGGAGTCATTTGTACATTCTTGAAGGGAATTTTAGATGAATTCTCCTACACTACTATGTTCTATATATCATAAAGAAATTCATTAGACACATTCCCCAAGTCTTGAGCATTGTTTCACTAGTGTCGTTACTTGCGTCGCAAAGTGTATCTTAAGTGTCACACTTGGAGGTAAGTGTTGTTGTGTTGTCATTTCAATGAGGATATGTTGATAAATGCTTCATTGACGAGTGGTTAATTGTCTTTAAGTGTGTTATTATGTTCATGTCATGTTTTGGTCCCATCTGTTTGATCTCAGGTCCCACACTTAGTCATCTTTATGAAATGATCCTTCTCTGATTAACCTCCTCTTGGTCTGCCTCCCTGAACTGTGCATTGTGTAGTCTTAGGCCTCCAAGGGTTACACATTGTGGAGTCACGATGCTCAACTAATACCTCGTTCTCCCTAGAAATGTGCAACTTTTCCTCACAGTTAGCCTCTTTCTACGCATTGCACAGTTCCAAGTAGCATTCTGTCTCCCTGGTTCCCTGAATTATGAAACTACACAATGCACTGGTTCTCCCTCTCCTAAAATGTGAATTATGCAATCACAGTGGGTAATCCTACCTCACTATGACCTTCAACTATGTAATATTTCCTCCTTAGCCTCCAATTATATGCATTGCACAGTCATAAGCATCAATGCCTCACACTTGGCCTTTGGAATTGTGCACTATGCAATCCTTGAGTCTGCCTCCCTGCCTAGTACCCAGTTCCATCTCAACCAGTGGTTTCCATGAAGCAACCCAAAAAAGGATATTTCTGGACTTATCTCATCTTGTCATGAGTTATTTTCATTTACAGGTACTATATCTTGACATGATAGAATGATTCTCAAGGAGGATGAATAGGAAATGATATGAGGACACCTATGATGCTAGAACCATGAAGAAGTATTCGAGCACAAAGATGAAGGGAAACCATATTACAACATAAGATCTAAGAACATGATCACATGAAGACTCCATATCAATCAACCCCCTAGAGGATGAAGACAAATCACATGCAACATTTATCATGAAGATACAAAGAAAGCAGCAAAAATAGTAGCTTAGCAATGCCACATCATCATGAAGTTCCATGTCATCATTTCCAAAATTCATCTAAAGAGTCGCATGTGTCATAGTGTCTTGCCACATCATTTCTAGAATTTCTTTGTTTAATTTCCCAAAATGAGAAAATGTAAAATATGTGGAAGACTAAGGGTCCCACATGGAATATGAAGAGTCATTATTGATTTCTAAAGTCATATAGAAGCTCAAGAGTCATGAGGGAGGTCAAGAGTCACATGGTAGGTAGATATTTAACTCATTTGTTATAAATACACCCTCATAACTCAAGCAAAGGGAATTTTGAGACTTCAACTTTTACCTTGGCTTCTTTAGCTTGGCACAGGAGAGAAGATATTTCTTTGGAGGAGAAAGTGGTGACTTAATGAGGGGCACAATGTAATAAGAAGCAGCACAAGCATGCTTATTTCCATTGGAGACACTATAAAAGAGATAAAATATATAAACAAAGACATAATAAATGTTATGCACAATTGTGGAAATAATTTAGGTCACGGGAAGATTATCAACATTTCTTCATATGAGCTAAGTAGGGATGAAGCAGAGGTCTTGAATAAAGGGTTAAATTTTTCCATAACCCCCAGCCATATTATGGTGGAATAAATTATCTACAACCTTGAGGATGGGATACAAAATCTAAAGGAAAAAGATAAAGAACTAATTAGGTACGATTGTGCAATTAGTTTAAGAAGAGCAAAGCCACCAAAGAGAAATTTGAACCATGGAAAACTTATGGCCCTCAAAAACTTGAGGAACAATGATAGCATTATTATCTTGACGGTAGACAAATGGGGGGAACATTCGTAATGGAAAAATAAGAATGTCACCAAAATGAGATACCACCTGTATAATAGTGGTAGCTACAATAAGCTCAACGAAAACCATATATCTAAGATTACCAAGGTAGTTAAGAAGACTATGAAAGATTCTAACCTAGATGATAGAATGAAGAATCACCTTTCTCGAGATAGTGAAATTACCCCACAAATTTATGGAGCCCCCAAAATTCATAAAGTTGGTGCAACCCTTAGACCCATTGTCAACACTGTTGGGGCACCCACATATGAATTAGCTAAATATGTTGCAAACACAATGGCTCCACTAATTGGTAAAACCAATTCATACATTAAAGACTTCAATCATTATGTGGAACTTATAAATCAATAAAAATTGGATCCGGGGATAAAATTGTGAGTTTTGATGTTGTGTAACTCTTCACAAAAATATCATTAGACAAAGTTGTGCAAGTGGTAAAAGAGGTCACATACCCCCAAATTGTAAAACTTACGAAAATATGTATTTTCTCTAAATTATTCACATTCCAAGGATAATTCTTTGAGAAAATGTTTAGAGTAGCCATGGGATCCCCACTATCCCCTATAGTAGCTAACCTTTTTATGGAAAATTTTGAGAATAAATCCCCAGAAACCTTCCCTCTAAAACCTAAATACTAGATTAGGTTTGTTGATGACACATGTGTAAATTGGCCACATGGTTTCAATGAGTTAAAAAAAATATAGGCCACCTTAATAGTATATCTGAAGATATCAAGTTCATAATGGAGGTTGAAGAAAACAATAGTGTTCATTCCTCGACATTCTCCTCCTGAGAATAGAAGATGGATCACTTGGACACAAGGTGTTCAGAAAGTTAGCCCACATGGATAACTACCTTCATGTCAAGTCACACCATTATCTAGAACAAAATACGGGGGTGCTCAACACCCTCTTCACAAGGGCTTTAATATTTTTAGATACAGAACACGTTGAGGAAGAAATAAAATATTTGAAGAAAATCTTTGATAACATTGGATATAAAAATAAATACATCACAAAGAACATCAAAAGAGCTAGAACCAGAAAAGGAACAAGTCCCCCTGCATTAAAATCCCAAACAATTAATAGGAAGGCTTTCCTTCTTTACATTTAAGGAGTCATGGATAAACTAGCCAAGGTTCTCAGAAAGAAAGACATAGATACCTCCTTCAAACCCCTAGCAACCATAAGACAGAAAATGAGATCTGTAAAATACAGTATGGATCACTTCCAACACAAAGCGGTTTATAAATTCTTTTGTTTGTGTGGAAAATGTTACATTGGAGAGACATGAAGATATTTCAAAATCAGGCTCAAAGAACATGGTGCTAACATAAAAAATGATAGAACTCAGTCTTCAACACTTGTAGAACACTCATCTAAGACATGTCACCATGTTTGCTTCGAAGGCACCTTGATAATCACTAGAGAAAAGCATCAATATAAGTGAAAGGTACGTGAAGCCCTAGAAATTATTAAGCACCCTCACAATATTAATAGAGATGGGGACATGGAAGTAAGTAGGACTTGGATCCCCTTACACAAGGCCCCTAACCTTACTTCCTTGACTAGCCACTTTCCTTGTCCTCCTTACCCTATTTAACCTCTCCTTCCTTCCCTATCCCTCATATTCATTTCATCTTTTAAACCTCAGCACTACATCACCCTTATCCTATTTCCTTTCATATCTTCCTTATTAATACCTTGACTAATTTAATAACTATAATTTTACAACTATAACAAGAATATTCAGTTTAACTAATAATAATAACAAATATTAATATCACACTATCACATGATAAAAACTAATAGTTATAATCAATTAATAATATTTATAATAACTATTAACTTTATTAATTTAAATTAATAATTAGAATAATTAGAATAAATTAAATAACAATCATATTTATTTTAATTTAATTATTATAACAAATCAATGATTTCTATAAATATTATCTTTATTAATTATAATAACAATTATTAATATAACTAAACACATATATATGCTAACTAGTCTCCATTTTAATTCATTTTTCTTGATAATAAAATTTTTCAGGGTTGATGAGTTGGCTTATTCACATCCTCGCTCCCATATGAAACATCGACACAAAATTGAAGATTGTTGATCAAATTTAGATTCTGCATACTCAAGCATTGTATTGTATATCTTGGCACTTTCACTTAATATATGGAGCTCTCAGAGTTGGAACACATTCATGCATATATTGTGAATGATTGTGGGATTGTTCTTTCATTGTTTACAGTGTATGTTTGTGTTAACACATACTAATGAAAATGAGCTATTTCATTGGATGTGTTATGTATCTTGTTGAATGCACATTGTTACATACTTTATGATCACAATTGTCTTGTGAACTACTTTGCATGTTAACTAATGATCCTCTTATGCTCTTGTGTGTCTCTTTTATGATAATACTATTACCTTTTTAGGATTCACACTCTCTTTCCTTGTCATGAAAGTACCTTATATACTTTGCACTTGTATGTCTCATAGTGTCAACTTAATTTCTTTTTTCAAACAATGTTTTTATAACCTCTTATGTTAATAATTTCAACCAAGCAAAATCCCTAAGGATAATGGCAACCAGTCACAATTCCTATTAAGGATCCTACTCCAAACGATGTGAGGTATAGTTGGGAGTTCACATCAGGGAGTCCCCTTGGTTGAAAATTTTCCAACACCATCAACATAAGATTTAAATCGCCTACCACGAGTAAGGTGCTTAAATTGAGAAGGCCACATTCATCAATTTTGTCCCAAAAACATTTGTTGTGTGAGTAAGGTGCATATAAATTGATGACATATAATTGAGAGCTAGATCCTCTCAAAAAACCAAAAAGGATAATCCTTGTGAAATAGTTGTACGCATTGAGCTTAAGGATCCTAGGATCCCACATGGCTTCCAATTTGCTAGAGTCACCTGTAGAATTTATGGCATAGACAACCCAATAAGGGCAAGTTTTCAACAAGGATTCTGAAGCTCTCTTTTTTTACCATAGTCTCCTAAAATAGGACAAGACTAGGTTTCTTCATGATAATTATTTTGTCGAGGATTATTCTTTAGGGAGGGATTTCATCCTTTGTTTCAAGCTTAGAAGGATGAGAGGTCAAATAGTTCATTGAGTCATTCGAGATCTTGAATTTTTGAACTTTTTTCTTCCTCGTAGTGAAATTATTTCTAGAGCCAAGACTAACAAGAAGCATGTCTTCCTCAAGAAGGATTTCTTAATGGTAAAGGGTTAAAGGGCAACAAATTTGTTGAGAGATAAGAAACCCATTTTTGGGTCCTCAAAGGGCATAAAAGAGTGGAAACAATGAAGGGCCTGAAGCGAATAGGTGAAGAGAGGGGGAGATTGGGTCTAGAATGGTTCCCAAGTTGATTAGGACCATTATAATATATTGGTGAAGGGTTTGAGCGATTTGAGGCCAATTTGAGCTAGTTCAATCTGAGGAAAGGGTCAGAAAAATAGCAGAGGAAGACTCCTTGTTGAAGATTCTAATGATAGGGTTGACATGAGTCTCAAGGTAGATAGGAAAATCCTTAAAAACATTTGAGATATGGTTTTCAAGAACACCAAGATTAGAATGTGGATTAGGTGTAGTGACAAAATCAGAGAATTTTCCTTCAATTTTTGGAATAGCATCAACAGAGATACTTTCACGGAATTCGAAGGGGAAGCATCAAGGTTAAAATGGTTTACAAAATTACTTGCAACCTTTGGTACATGTTTCAACTACTTGGAAGGATCTTGTGGAGGTTTTCGCAAGTCCATACCACTGTCTATGACTTTGCCCTTATGTTCATGATCATTTCCAAGCCTCCTCGGACATTTAATGATGAAATGCTAGTGTCATGGTAGTGCACTCATCTGAAATGGAAACCTCGTAAATCTATGATTTTCCTGTGATGGAAAGGGCCCCAATATAGATATATTGTCATGAGTAGACCTCCACTAAGGTTGACCTCAACCAAATCCTAGGGTACCCTTTAACCCATGACAAAGAGGAATTCTTATTTGCATCCTCCAAGCATAGAAAGTAGAATCAAAACCATCCATTTATTAGAATGCTTACCTTTGGATGGTAGTGGAGAAGAGGAGCCCAAATGTGTTCGAATCACCTTTGTCAAGGCTTCCTCAATCATTTTTGTGAACTCCCACGTTCCTAAAAGTTCCCGTATCTTTATTCTTTCAATGTCGTCCCAATAAAAATCCACACCAAACAGAGACTTTGAATGTACAAAGTAACCTTAAGAGCTTTTTATTTATGCCATTTTTTCTTTAGGGGGTGGAAGAGGTGTGAGACAAACTAAGCCCCACACCAACACTATTTTCTGAAGCCGTTGGGCTATTTTTGTTGCATGTTTTAGACAAATGGAAATGGAGTTCTATGCTTCTAGTACTATCTCCACCAAAGCTTCCAAATCCAACAAAAAATATCTTAGTAGGCATGAGGAATTAGCCATATTAGACTATTGATGGAGGGAACATGAAACATGGGTGGTGGGCCCCACTTAGGGAAGTTATGGGATGATAATCACAACTCCAATTCAGTCTCTAGAATGCCATTGGGAAACAAAAATCACACTTGTCCCTACGAGTACCTATCTAGCATGGATTCCATTTGTGAAGTGATCAATGCATCCCAAATAGGTTGGTAGATAGGAAGTGATTGACCCATGTAAAAAAGGTTGATTACATGCCTCTTCAATAAAATATTGGCCAAGATATTTTTTTAGGGAGAAGGACATAATATGAAGAAATAAAGAATGGTCGATCACAAGGTTTTGAAGGTTTGTTTGGTGAAAGGATATGTGTTATATCCCAAAGGAAAAGTGAATCTAGAGGAGGCAAGGATTAGACCCCAAAAGATAAAGGGAATTTCAATATTAAATTGAAATGATGGTGAAGGATAAAATGGCGATTCTAAAGTGAAAATCCATCATATGTTAGGAACCATTAATTTGGGCATGCCCTTTTGTTTCCTTCCTATGCTATATGCAACTAATAAGAATCACAATTAAATTATAACAGAAATTGTGAGAGAAACAAAAATGGTAGGTTCCTATAAGAATGAAAAGAATCCTATGAAAAATAACCCTCGTTCGTCCAAAATCTCTATTATAATGGTAAAGGGTTAAAGGGCAACAAATTCATGATTATCGGGGGATTCTCTTCAGTCATATCCCAATTTATTAAATGGCGCTCATGATGTTTGATGGTACCCTAGGTACACTTTAGCATCTAGACAACCAATTGAGTTCTTATTCTTGAGTTGGTAGGATGTCTAAGTATTTTAGATTTTAAAGGAGAGGTAGGGACAAGGATAAGGAAATTCACTCCGAGATCCACACCATCAAGGGTTCCTCATGACATCAAGGAACTACATAATTTTCAAGTTTGACGAGGAAAATTGATGGTAAAGATCCTATAACATTCATATATTTCAAATGGAGAAATGCACCAAGTGCCAATTTTATAGAAAGTAACACTTGCATCTTTGTTTTTAGCAATGAATCAATTTGTTTGGCAACAATTTGAAGAGATTACTAATGGTCTCCCCCCTACTTGAGATAATGACCATGCTATTCATTTGCAACTACAAAGTGCACCACCTAACAATAAGATTTACAAATACATTCCTTTCTTCTATGGTGGTGGCTAAAAAAAATGATAGTCCACACTAAACTTGTATTATGTCAATAACATCACATCTAACAAAATTATTAAAAAAACATTTCGTGAAATAAAAAAGCAACCAGAATATATGTATATATATATGAAACCTATACTCATAACACTTGAAAAAATACACTATTGTGAAATGTAATTTTGAAATTTTAATACAAAAAGTGTAATAAAGAAAGAAGGAAATATTATCTATACTACATATAAGTAAACCTTCACCTAAAAATTTAAAGAACTTGGAACCATGATTATATTAAATAAAACAATAAAAATGAATCATATGGATTTGATCCCCAAATGAAAGCCGGTCTTGAATTGTTCAGTATCCGTTATCCCCACAAGTATAAAGTCCGTTTTAAATATTCAATCTCTAGGCAATTTTTTTTATCAATCGATCACTTGAAACTGAAAGTCTATGTCCTGGCATCCTTCTCTCTATGTCATGGCGTTGGGATGCATGGTGATTAAACTATTTTTTTGCACACTGAACTATTTTCGAAATGTACAAAAAATGACAAGCACAATAAAATCTAGTCGTATTATAAATATACAAGAATATCATTGGTTTTGATCAAATGTACATAGAATAATACATGTCCTCTCTCTCCTGTGATTTTCGCTTCTCTTCTTTTGCCTTCAACAACTGACAGTGTGATCCTTTTCCGTCCTCGTGAATTAATTCAAATTCCCTCTCCTGCCCTTCCTTTCCCTCAACTTGGCTGACATGTGCCTGCAGCCGTTCTCCAATTTTTCTACTCAACACCTCAACTTGCTTGTTAAGTCTAACATTTTCAACCATTTCTCTTTCAACTCTTTGCTTCTCTGATTCTAGCAAACTCTCTGTACAGTCAACCTTCTTCTGTAGACGTTCAATCTCCTTTTCCATTGTTGTTTTTTGTGTAACAATAGCTGCTTGCAACGTCGCTACATTACTGGCAGGCGTTGTCTTGGTCATCTGTTTCTCATTTTCCAAGCAAATTAGTTTAGCATTACATTTCCTCAACTGGTCCATCAAAGACAACACCTGAGAACTTAAATCTTCATTTATATGTCCCAGTAACTTGTTTTCTGTAGCCGTCAATTCGAGCTTAGTTTGCAGTTCTGAAAGGGCATCTTCAGATTTTCTCTTGTCAGCATCGCAAAAATGTCGGTCTTGCTCATTTTTTCGAAATATTTCCTCAGTCATCGACTCAGTCTCCTTTCTCGCGGCGACAATCTGTGATAAAAGCTCACCCTTTTCCAATTCCCAAGCTTTGCGTGTCGCCTCCGATTGTGCAGATATCGCCTCAATTTTGTGCTGAGCTTCCTGCAATAGAATACCTGCTTTAGAAGTAGCAGCTTCATGTTCCGTCATTTTCTTGGCAAGTTCTTCTCTCAATTCTTTCTCAAGTTGCTCGAACTCATCGTTCATTTTGTTTGCATCTGCAATCCGTGATAAAAGTTCATCCTTTTCCAATTCCCAAGCTTCACGTGTTGCCTCCGCTTCTGTACATATCGCTTTAATTTTTTGCTGAGCTTCCTGCAATTGAATACCAGCATTAGAGATAGCAGTTTCATGTTCAGCCTCTTTCATTGCAAGTTGTTCTCTCAATTCCTTCTCAGCTTCTTTCCACTCATTTCTCAGTTTGCTTTCAGCTTCAACAATTTGGGACCTCAGATGAGTAACATTTTCTGACAAATGAATCTTTTGTTCTCTTAAGGTTTCGATTTCTTTAGCAAGGTTTTGATTGAGGTTCTCCAACTTCGATGTATAATCATGCTTTTGAAGTTATTCCCGATTAATCGACACAGTCTCGTTTCTTGCATCAGCAATCTGTGATAGAAGTTCATCCTTTTCCAGTTCCCAAACTTTACGTGTTGCCTCTGATTCTTCACATATCGCCTGAAATTTTTGCTGAGCTTCCTGCAATTGAGCCTCAGCTTTTGAGATAGAAACTTCATGTTCCTTCTCTTTCTTTGCAAGTTCTTTTCGCAATTCCTTCTCAACTTCTTTCGACTTGTCTTTCATTTTGCTTTCAGCTTCAAATTGTGAACTCAAAATTGTCTTTTCATCTCTTAAGCTTTTGATTTCATTAAGAAGGACTTGATTTAGATTCTGCAGCTTCGAAATCTTATCATCTTCGATCATTGAAGAGTTCCCTTCCCTCGAGGAAGCTTGTCCGTTTGCAATCTTAGCATTCGTTTTCTGAGAAGTCCTTTTTCGCCCGCCCATATTGTTCGCTACTTTCAGCTGCCTGCGGAGGAAACTAATCTTCGGTTAAACTGTATGCATGTATGCAAATACTCTACATAAAAGAACAAACTGAACTTTAAAAACAGTAAACGGCGTACACACACAACAATCTTGAAACAAGCCTGTCAATCTCAGTGATAAAATTAAAGAAAATTTGAAACTGAATAAACCTTAGCTATGCAGCCGTAACTCTCAAATTAACAAAAGAAAATATAAAGAAAATAAGTGCTCGAAAGATACAGTATGCCTCTTCTACCCGGATAACAAAATGACAGGCTTTTGCTCTGCCAAAATTGCTAGTAAAATCCTTTTCTGAATATTGTTTCTAGTAAAATCCTTTTCTGAATATTGTTTGTTGCTAGTAAAATCCTTTTCTGAAAATTGCTGTTTCTCTCGGACGCTTCTACAATTTTCTAAATTGAGCCTTCGCTAGCGTAGAGGCACTGTCAAGGCAAATAATAAAGAAAACTGCAAGTTTAGTGATTTGCTTTATGGGATCATCTCGCTGTCCTATAAATAGCAAACATCTTTCGAGTAGAAATGATATGAGTGGGGTGTGGACCAGTGTTTATAATGGAGTCAATGAGCCGACCCTTTATATGGTGAGTGTTCCCGTATTTTTGAATACGGTAAGAGTCCCGGTTAATTATCTCCCAGCCACATAAAACATAACTTCAACGTCCATCATAATAATCCAAGAACTCACTAAGGTCAATGGGTGGAACTCACGGAGTTTAATGGGTGTTTAGCTAGGGATGGTATTTTGTTATTTTATTTACTGGGTTCAAGTTTTTGGAGACACGATTTTTTATAATAAAATTAGAGAGATAAATGTTTTATTAGAATGTTTTACGAATGAGGAATTTGAAATCTCTAAGGCATTTCTACCATGATGTTGGCTTATTAACCCAATATATTAATAATATTATGGTTTTTGAAATATTGATGGGCACGTCAGATTATCAAGATATACAAAAGATTAAAATTAAAAGTATGAAATTTTGAATAGTTTGTTGATAGATGTTTGGCTGGGTAGTAATGTGTCCTCGACAGAATGAGTTAGGATTGTTTCACATTATTAGTACATATAGTTATGATATTTTCTCATGATTTATAATGATAAATAATGGTGTTTATATGAATTATATGAATCATTAATTTGAGGTGTTTAAATGATTTTTATTGTTAAGATATTTGTTTGTTGTTTAAGAAGATATAGGTAGAGGAGAGTGTTTATATGAATGATTCATTTGAAGGTGTTTAAATAATCTTTTTAAGGTTTCATGTTTAGCCTATTTTTAATCTCAAATGAGGTTAAGTTCAAAAAATGAAGTTTTTTATTAAGTATCTCTTATGTGTATTTAAATCTTTAAGATTTGGTGTATCTATAATGATGAATGATCTATAAGCTATGAGGCTTCACATATCAATGGTGGTCAATGATGTAATGATAAATGATATCGTTTGTTTTCAAATTTTTCCGTCTTTGCACTCTAAGGGCTCGGTCTCAAAGCATGGTCACATGAATGAAAATGAGGTGCTAAGCTTGGGCATCATCACACATGAGCCCTTGGTTGCATGAATTTATTATTGCATAATTATATGCATTTAGTTCGCTTTGGTCAAAGCCCTTAGCTTCTAGGAATAATATCTTAGAGGTTTTGGTTTGCCCTCTTTGCACCACACTACATGGAATTATTATATATACAACACTCACATCATCTAAATATAAACAACAACAAATAGTTAAATCAAATGAATAGTCTAAACCTCAGTGTGAAGGTTTCATTTATTAAAGGTTTTGGTTCTAGTGGCTATTGGTGATTGCGTAGGAAAATCCTCCATAGTTTTGTTGTGGACATGCAAGGAAGTCTGACAACCCAATGAAATTTAGTTATGTTTGAATGGATAAATGATTGGGCATTGCGCGGAACTCATATGAGTATTCATGGTCAATAAAATGATGTTGGGGTTGGTACCCCATTGGCAATAATGAATAGCAATATTGATGTAGAGCTACATTGGGAAATCTGAGGTTGTGTGTTCGACCCCACCAGTTGATAGGTTTGGAAACGTTAGATCTTAGACTTTTGTGATCTATATTGTAAATAATATTGTCTTTAAGATTAATCTCATCATTAAGATTTGGTTGACATTTCGAACCAACTAACTTTGGTTCATCCTCAGGACAAAGGTGAAGAAATCAATGAATCATAAAGAATAAATAGCAAGGATGCATGAAGGTCCATACTTAGTCATTGGGAATTAACCGTTAGTAAATTAGTTATTAATAATATTTAGTTATTAACTAGTTGTTAGGAATTAGTTATTAAAATAATTAAAAATAATATTTAGTTATAAACTCGTTGTCAAGAATTAGTTTTTTTTATTAATTAAATGAATAAATTTATAATATTATAAGAATTAAATAAAATTAATAATATTACAAGGGTTGAAAATCAGGAATTAGCCGTTAGTAAATTAGTTATTAAATTAATTAAAATGATATTTAGTTAAAAACTAGTTTTTAGGAATTAATCTTTATTTATTTATATCTATATTAATAAAAATAAATTATAATATTATAAGAATAAAATAAAATAAATAATATTACAAGGGTCTAAAAATTGCATAGAAAAAAATAGAATATTTATTAGAATAAGTTTAATAATTTTATTAATATAAATTAAAAAAAAAACATTTTATAATGAGAATTCAAGTATAATAAAATCATTAACATAAGCCGATATTCTTATTAAAATTAAATATAATAAAATAGTTAAAGAAAAAAAAATATGTAATTTTTGAAACAAATTATTAATTAAAAAAAGAGAGAAAGAGGAAACAAGAGGTGAAATCAAGAAGAGAGGGCAGGAATCAGTCTCTTACTTAATTTCCAACCATCATCCCTATTGAGATTGATTGAATGTTTCTCGATCTCAATAGCTTCTCTATTCTTTTATATATGTGTACATGATTTTTTTTTGCATAAATAATAGACCATTGGTGGTTGGTGCCAAAATGTGGCAACCTAATAAAGGGTGCATGTAAAGAGCCTTTTTGTAGAGTATTTAAATTATTATATAGCTATATATGGTTATTTTATGTTTTTGGGCTCAATATTAGTCCAAATTTGATTATGATTAGAGATAAAATATGGATGTAACAAGGTGTGTGTGATGCTCTTTTAACTCTTATCTGATGGGCATAATGTCTTAAGTATGTTTTCAAGAGTCTATTGGAAGGATTCACTGGTTTTAGATAAATGCTGAAAACAAGTTCTGAGAAGCACTAGAGAATTTTTTAGGTAAAAAATGAACCTCAAAACAAAAATGTACAAAAAAAATCAATTTTATAAGAACCAATAGGATTCAATATGATTATGTCAACCATGGGTGATAATTCACCATTTTTGGAGTGAAAAGGTAAAAGGATAAAAAATAAAAAATAAATAAACTACTTTTTCAACTTGCATTGTAAGTTTATCTCCCTACTATTTTGCTCAAATTTCGAGTGGGGACACTTGCTGGATGCATAATTTAATTTTGCATCCAAAGAGTACCCATGTTGCATAATTTTGATGAACTCTACTTCACGAAAAATGTAGTACGGTCCATCTAAAGTATGCAACATGGGCACTCCTTGGATGCAAAATTAAATTATGCATCCTACGAGTGCTCCTACTCGAAATTTGAGTAAAATCATAGGAAAATAAGGTTAATATATGAGTTGAAAAAGTATTTTTTTTCTTTTTTTCCCTCTAAATCTTGATGACATAATCTAATCTTATTTGATTATTTCCACTATTATTTTATAATATTCCTTAAGAGGCCCATTTTAGACCTCAAAATTTCTCTAATGGGGTTTGAGTGACTGAATTGATGAACTTGTTGGAGAAGAGCATGGGCAACATTATTTGCAAGTCATGGCGATGATGATTGTGGTAGTGATTGTGTTTATAGGTTGCAAAGACAGTTATTATGGTAGTGACAATGTTTGCAAATTTCAGTGATAGTGATTGTGAGAGTAATAGTGTTTGTGGGATTTTAGTGATAGTGATAGTATGTGTAGGTTGATATGATAATATAGGTTGTGATGAAGACTACAAATATTATAGGATGAAGATTATGATATTAATTATAATTCAGTGATAAATGATAATAATGGATATAGTTTGAAAATGAGATGAAATAAATGTCCACAAAGAAGTTGAAGAATGAGGTGGATGTCTCCATTGAGGTTGAAGCATTAATCAGGATGGAGCCTAGAGAAGGTTTAATCCTATTCATTATCAAATTTGGTGTCTCAATCAGTTTGTAGCCTACAGTGAGGAGTTTCTTGCATTTTTTGAGGTTGGTGCCTCAATTAGGTTGTAGCCTAACATAAGTGTCAGCTTGCATTTCTTGGGGGTAGTTATCTCTAGTCGGTCATAGCATACAAACATATGTAATGAATTGAAGATAAATAAGAAGAACATTTTTGGTTTTCTCCTGTTGTTGGCATTATTACTAATGTGTTATCCTTGATGGAAACCCACTTAATAAAGATGTACTTGATGTAAATATTGATGACCGTGGAACTAATATAGATTCGTAAAGATGCTACAGATACTATAAGCATAGAAATGACAGTCCAAAGATAGATGGATGTTAAAGGTGAAGTTTGAGAAAGTATACGTGATCCTATGAAGAAGGGTTGCGTACATATGCAGGTCCTATAAGTGAAAGTCGCGTACATAATCTGAGCTATGGTAATTTGGATACCAAGTGTCATTACCATGGTATTGGCCCATAGTAATGGTTGTGACAATAATTATTTGATCCTGTCAAATAATGCTAACGCCATTACCAAGGGATTTACCTAAGGTATTAGCTAAGGATAAAGCTATATATGGAGATGGAGAACAAGGTGTTATGTTTTGCAAGTAATGGGTAATTTATGTATGATCTGATCTAGAACATGAATGCACCAAGAAGCATGGAGAAGACTCAAATCTGAAAGATCTGAAGATATGTTGACATATATGATTGATTGATTTAGTTGTTGCAAATGTCTAAGTAGCTAATAATGATGGATCTATGATTATGATGATGCTATAATATGAATCTGTGATAATAAAGGTTGCAACATGTGAATTGTGGCTGCAGAAAAAGTATGTTTCAGTGATTTAAGATTCGTACATTGGTTTGCTTATGAATGGTCACGTACATACACAGATCTGTCTTTGTACTAGGGTCGCATATATATTATGAGATATGGTCTTCAGTATGTTGAGATATGTACATGGGTGTTATGCATGGTAGTCGTGTACATACACTGGTATGTTTGATGGATGTCTGTGTATATGCTCTAGAGTTTTCAAGTGTGCCTTGATAATGATATTTGATGAGTTACGCTCTATTCAGTGTTGTATGTCAATGATGTCTCTACTTTGATGATATGTGTATGACAATGTTGACTGGGTTGAATGTGCAATATTGGTTGGTAATGATGCTAAAGTGAGGTTTTCTGTGATTGGTTTAGTGATCTGTGAATGATTTATGTATGGCTCAATGGTTGATTCAGTGTTACAACGATTTAATGATTCAGTGTTCAGTATTCAGAAATCTATAAACAAGTGTTATATAAAATAAACGTGTATATACACAGGTAAGCTTCAGAACAATAGTGTATACATTCTGAAATAAACCTGATCAAGGTTTGTAGTAACAACACTTTGTTTCTATGATGGGTAATAGTGTATGGATTGGTACATTTATGAGTGGTTGTGCATTGTTACAATATGGTCATGATTGTTTATATATGTTATGGTTTTTCTTGATCTAGTTGCAATGGTTGATTGAGATTCATTTCAATGATTGGTTTGTTGATGTTACAGTGATTTAGTTGGTTCAATGATTATTTTTCATATTTAGTATCAAGTTTGATATTGAGCATAATGATGGGTGTGGGTTCAGTTTGAAAATATGATGAAAGGTGGCCTACAAATTTGATGTTTTGAGTTAGGTGGATACAGTATGAAATATTATGAAACATGGTCCATAAGGGTGCTAAGGGTTGGAGCCTTCAGTAAGGGAGTTAGAGCTTCCTTCCAGTAGTAGTTGGTAAACTTGTTCAAGGGGTAGGTGCTCCCTTCTAGTAGGAGCCAGTAAATAAGATCAGGGTGTTATATCTCCCTTCCAGTGGGTACTGGAGAATTAGTGGAGATTGTAGCCTCATGCAAGAAGGTCTCCATGCATTGGTAAGAGTTTGTGCCAGTACAAGATGTAATGAAACTTTATTTATAATAAAAGAAGAAGATAAAGATGGCAACAATGGTGGTTTTCTCCCACATTGGTTTTCCACCTAAAAAATCCTAGTGTTCTATGTGTGTTGCTTATGTGTTGTGATTTATCTATTATTTACTGCATACTAATGATCAATGAATTAATGATGCAATGGTTAAAGTAACTCACTCGTGAAATATTTATCAAATTAAGTTAATTGGATATATGTTGTTTGATTTTATAAAAGTCACGTATATGCATTGGATGCATGAAGAAAACTAGCATAAATAATTCAGAATAAGAAATGAAAAGGTCAAAGTGTGTTAAAAATATTGATTCACTCCCCCCAGTGTTTTTCCGAATAATTTGAATCAGAATAGGTGGCTCTAGCAAAATCTTAATCGCTTAAGAGCGGATCAGGAATAATGGGAAAGAAGCAAAAGAAAAAGGAATCACAAAGGAGAGAGGTCAAGCTAGGAAAGCATTGATGGTGATGTATCTAATGCCGTGGAAATATCTGCATTCACAGATCTAGGAAAATTAGCATCAGAATGAGGCAAGTCAGATATAATGGACAATAAAGGTACGTATGTACTTAATGATGCTAACTATTAGGAATGGAAAGAAAATATGAAGTCTAAAATAATGGGTCTTGGAACTGATGTTTGGCACTCAGTGTGATGGTTTCACTAAAACTCCCCCATCAGATGAATAATTGCAAAAGAATAATCACACATTAAACGAAATATTTGGTAACATACCTTATTCAACACTAGAGAAGGTTATGCATTTTACAGCTACAAAGGATGTATGGGATAATATGCAGGAAATCCATGAAGGAAAAACAAAGGAATATTTTTCATCATAAGAACCAACAGGTAATATTATTTCTAAAGAAAATAATGATGTGGAAGATGAGTATGATAATAAAACAACCTTTGTTATGTGATCCAAATCTCTTCAACTACCAGAATTAACCAAGATCTTTTACTTTTGTGATGTTAGCAGAATTGCGTATGAAAGAGTATAAAACAACCACATGTGCATAATTTAAATAAGAGGAAACATAACAACAACCATGAAATCAAATAACACACACGCTCACATTGATAACAGAGTTCACCCAGTGTGGGTTATGTCTCTGAGTCCGGTGTCAAGAGTGGGGAGGCCAATTCATTAAATGTTGCAAGATGATGATGAATACATGGTACATTATTTGTCATTACAAGGATAAAATCCCTCGACTAGAGTGACATATCTCTCCACGAGACATTCTCATACAGGAAATCTCACTCATATGGGTCCTCCTTCAGCATGACAAGATAATAAATTCTCACATGATGTGGCATACAAGTATCCTTCAATATAATGGTGACAAGGATCTCAAAAACAAAATCATTGTGTCAGAAAATCAAAAGAAATACATGGCAACACTACTTCATATACCTCCATTTTTTGGGGATGGCCTAAAAATACAAAGTTCAGATGCATAAACAGACATCACCTTTGGATTTGTGCCATAGAATCGTGTCAAATGACTGTAAACTTGACCCCTTTCTGATACTGTCAAAATTTGGACCCTTGGGAATCTTGAAGATTCACCCAAAGATTCCTTCTTGGATATAGGTGAAAAATATGATGCTTGGGTTAAAATTTTGAGCATGCCATTGCAATCCTTGTGAAATTTTGAAAAAAATGACTATAAAGTCAGCATCATTCTGCCTCTATAAAAATTCAGCCTCCAATGGAATCTAAAGATTCCTCAAGATTCTTCAAATATTCCTCACTGTTGATTGCATAAAATTTTGATGCTTAGATGAGGAAATGGATCACACCTTCACGTTCCCTATGAAATTCTAGTTCGTTTGAGTATAAACTTGACTTGATTCTCTCACCATGAAAATTTTTGGATTCCTCATTGATTCTTCATGGAATATTTTGTGGAATATTCCCCTCGAATATACTCATATTTAAAAGTGTGCCCGCACCTAGGTCCATTTTGTGGCTCTACCTCTATTCGTTCTTCCCCCAGCGAATGGAAAGGTTGGGCTTATATAAAAAAAGTCGGGTGAATTTAATAAGGAAGCCCATTTGGCAATTGGTAGGTGGGCGGAGGTCTCGGGGTCAAACCCATGGGCCTTCCTAATAATGGCACATCGTTGTCTTAATTTTGGGAGCGATTTAATTTTTTTGGTGCATTTTTTATTTGAAAGTTGGCGGGCTATTGGTTATTTTGGGGTCGCCCGGCTGACGGGCCAACCAACTAGTCAGGCGGGTTCAAACCCTGTTGGTTGGTTGTTGCAATATGGAGGATTTGGACAGTGGCTCTTTCATTTTGGTGGCCCACCCATATATACAATTTCGGTTTATATGATGGAAGAGTGAGATGGTCGGGGTGGTAGCCTACCACCCATATTTTATTTTATTTTGTTTTTTACTATATAAAAATAGTTAAAATTTCAGTGGTGGTTTTTAAGGGTTACTGGAAAAAATTAAAGAGGTGAAAAATTGGCCCATTTCGGTGGCTAGATTCCATGCATCTATACTTTTCCAAATTTTTGCCTTGTTCGTGACTGCCGCTTGGCCTAGTTTGACTAGAACTTTGACCATGAATATCTTGAGCATACAAACTCAGATTTGAGTTTCATTCACACCATTGGAATCAAGACGATGAGAACTACGATCTGGTTCTAGTTTTGGTGAAATACAAGAAGTGTGATTTTTGAGCCTTTTTTGAGCTACTTCTGAATTTTGAGAATTTATGGAGCCGCATGGATCATTCCTCCCCATTGAGGAGCTTTTGGTCCTCCAAAAGCATGAACATAATTTGCAACTGTTGTGTTACATTGTTTGCACAATAAGTTTCCTAACAGGTCACACTTCCTTCTCCTTCACCCTTGTTCTTCGGAGCCATAAGTGATGAACCAACACCTGCATCCTCTACAAACTTGTAGTAAAATATTTGCAAACTACATGTTCAATTACATGACCAATCATGACCCAAGCATCCCCATACTTGCCAAGATTTTATAGCATACACTCTTTGGTCAAATTTACATCATAATAGAAACCAATACCCCAACTATCAACAAAAGGCCAAAAACATCATCATTGCTTTAATAAGCGATGGAAAACACATCATCACTTTTACAATTATTCGCAACATGTTATTTACAAAATGCAGCCATGACAAGCTACCATATCTAGTAAAACCATCTCTTACTCAACAAAGTGAACCACCATGAATGTGGCATATTTTCTTGTTGAACATCTTTTCCAACTGGTTCCTGCACATGTGCTTTGTCCCTCTTGAGACACTTCTCTGGATGGAGCCTCAAACATGTGGCTCTTTGATGTCCACCTCTGTTGCAATCATTGCAAAAATTCTTCTTCCTCTAGACCTGCTTAACCTTCTTCCTTCCCTAATGTGGAGAAGGCCTTTCACGTCTCATCCTCTTGCTTGTTTCCATTCTCTTCCAGCACTCAACAATCACATGGTTATGCAAACCACAAAAACTACATGGTTTTCTATGCCATGCTTTCTGCTCAACATTAATAATATGCTTGTTTCAAAATGAAATTAAGAGTACTGAGACTTTTTATACCTCTCTTGACTGTCTCTAGTGCGATCTTGGAAATGAGAGCTTACCTTAGCTCTTTCTCTGTAATGTGCATTTTCATGGGAGGATTGTGATGTGTTCCAATCATCCTCTTTCCCCGATGGCCTAGACAATGCCTTGGAAGCTTCTTCTGCCTTTGAACACTCTCCTTTAGTGTACCCCAAACCTGCAAATTGAGGTCTTTCTAAAACCTCAATGGCTAAGTCATTCCTTGACCATTAAAACCAAGTCCTCCTCCTTTATACCCCATCTTGGTAAGGAGTCTCATACCAATTCCTAAAATGGGTACCTCCATGTTTCCAATAGAAATAACATCATGTGAAAATGAAACTGAAGAACTACCAACATTGTTTACCTTAGTCATTGATTCTGAATCAAGTGATGATGGCTTGACTAAGCCTTCGTTGTGCTTCAACTCTTCCAAGGCCTCTTCCGTGGCTCATAACTGAAGCTACAATCTCTTCTTCTCCTATTTTTCTTCTCATATAAGTCTCCTCAATTCAGCATTCTCTACTTGAAGGCTCTTATTGATCTTCTTATTTGAATGATGAGAAGATGATGAAGAGGAAGAATTTTCACCCGAGGAGGTAAATGGAGCATCGTCCTCTGCCATTTCTTTCCCCTCTCTTGCCATTTTCTCCTCATAATCTCCATACATTAAATCTACCATGTGTGAAATCCAGATGAGGTCCTCATAGAGATCAATGTTGTCCTCCATTTTCCTTCTTGTTTCACATTCAATCTCTGGTATTCACACTCACAATTCACATCAACAAGAAGACTGCTATGATACCAAACTTGATTTAGATCTCTTCAGCTACTGAAATTAACCAAGATATTTTTCTTCTGTGATGTTAGTAGAATTTCATATGGAAGAGTATAAAACAACCACATGTGCATACTTTAAAGAAGAGGAAACATAACGACATCCATCAAATGAAAGAACACACAAACATTACCAATGAAGTTCACCCAATGTGGGTTACATCTTCGGGCCTAGTGTCAAGAGTGGGGAGGTCGCTTCATTAAATACTACAAGAAGATAATGAGTACATGGTACATTCTTTGTCATTACAAGGATAAACTCCCTCAACTAGAGTGGCATGTCTCTCCACGAGACGTTCTCCTATAAGAACTCTCACTCATATGGGCCCTCCTTCAACATGGCAAGATAATAAACTCTCACATGATGTGGCATACAAGTATACTTCAACATAATGGTCACAAGGATATCAACAAAAAAGCCATCATCTCAACAAAACAAAAGAAAGGCATGGCATCACTACTTCATATACCTCCATTTTCTAGGGATGGCCTGGAAATATGAACCTCAACTATAGAAATGGACATCAGCATTGGATTTGTGGTGTGAAATCGTGTCAAACGACTCTAAACTCGACCCCTTAGAGACACCGTCAAAATGTAGACCCTCAAGAGTCTTGAAGATTCCCCCAAAGATTCCTTCTTGGAGATGGGTGAAAAATCCACTGTTTGGATGAAAATTTTGAGCACACCACTATGCTCCTTATGAAATTCTAAGAAAAATGACTATAAAGTCGACATCATTCTGCCTCTGTCAAAGATTAGCCTATAAGGGATTCTAAAGAATATGAAAAGATTCTGAACTACTGATTGCCTAAAATTTTGGTCCTCAAATGAGGAAAAATACCACACCATCACGTTCCCTATGAAATTCTGGTTTGTTTGGGTATAAACTTGGCATGATTCTATCACTGTGAAAAATTACCCTCTAGGGAATCTTTTAGATTCCTCACTGATTTTGCATGGAATATTCTATAGAATATTCCTAAGGAATATTCCCCTAGAATATACCTGTCTCGAAAAAATGTTGATGCACCTCAATCAGTTGTGTGGCTTCACCTCTGTTCGTTCTCCCCCCGTTGAATGGCAAGGTTGGGCTTATATATAAAAAATTGGGCAGATTTAACAAGGTTAAGCCCATTGGGTTGTTCGTGAATGCCAAAAATATGTGGCCTAAGGTCCTAGGGTCAACCCCGTGAGCCTCCCCCATAATGGCATGTCGTTTTTTTAATTTTGTTAGTGGTTTGACTTTTTTGTGCATTTGTTATTGGAAAGTTGGCAGGTTGTTGGTTATTTTGGGACCACTCCGATGGTGGGGTGATGACTGGCCAGGTGGGTTCAAACCCCACCAACCCCCCAAATTTGGTTGGTCATTGCAAAATGGAGGGTTTGGATGGCAGGTCCACCATTTTGGTTGCCTTTCCCCATATACAATTCTGGTTTATATGATGGGTGGGTGGGGTGGCGGGGGTAGGGACTCGCCACCCATATTTTATTTTATTTTTTTGTTTTTTTATATAGAAATAGTTAAAATTTCAGTGGCATTTTTTAAGGGTTACTAAAAATTAAAGAGGTAACAAATTCACTCGTTCCAATGGCTAGATTCCATGCACCAATACTTTTCCAAATTGTTGCCTCGTTAGTCACTGTCACTTGTCCTAGTTTGACCAAAACTATGACTATCAATATCTTGAGCATATGAACTCGGATTTGAGTATTGTGTTGAGTATGGAGCATGATTGTTTAGAGGTCTTTGTTTCGGCCAGATGTATACCCCAGGAAGTTTGTACACCCCTCCACGCGGGGGGGTGCCAGGGGGACTTGTCCCCCCCACAGAGGTCTGGGGGGGCCGATCCCCCCTAGCTGGGGGGTCTGGGGCCAACGGTCCCCTAGCGAGGGTTCGGGGGCAGCACCCCTGAAGCTAAAAACAGATGTAAAATTGCCTTGTAAAAGTATAGTAATTTCTAGTCAATCTGGGCCGTTCATTAGGCAGATGATCTGACGGTAGAACTTATGTTTATTTAAGAGTTTTTTGCCCTAGAAGGCAATCCCTCTCTTTGTATGAGGGCATTGTATTGAGTCTATGTAATATATGTGTATTCTCTGAGCAAGAAGCAAAGAGGTGAGACTGTGAGAGAAAAAAGAGGATATTACTATGGATCTGTTGTAGGTTGTGTCTCTTCATTTTGCTGGACAATAGAAAGGAAGGACTGGCTATTCACGGTGGATGTAGCCCAAACTGGGTGAACCACGTATATCTGTGTCTCTCTTGTTTTATGCATTTTCTGTTTTTATATTTCTGCAATATTTTATGTGTTCCATCGCTCCGTAATATATAATTTTCTAACATGTTGTTCATGCCATTGGAATGAGGACGACAAGCAATATGATCTGGTCCTAGTTTTGGTGAAATATGAGAAATTTGATTCTTGAGCCTTTTCTGAGCCACTTATGAATTCTGAGCGTTTCTAGAGCCACCTGGATCATTATGTCAGATGGAGTTACTGATTCAGAGGAAGACAGGCTATAAAAAGAACTTAATCTTAGAAGAAAACTTGTTTTTCTTTGAAAATCACTAGAAATATTTAGAATATGTTGCAGGCATATGATAATAGGGATCATTTAAAATCGGAAAATACAACAGTAGAATCTAAACAATATTGTGAAGGACATAAAGCTGAGATCATCTCTCTAATATCAAATCTTGAAAATTTAAATAAGTGAAATGAAGAGCTACTTCAAGTATCAAATTAAGCTGGAAGGAAGAGATTATCAAATTAAAAGTGGAAGAAGGTAGAATGGTTGAAGAAGGAATGAGGAAGCAATATCTAGAAAAGGAAGAACAATTCCAAAGGCCGGAGGTTGAGGTAAACATTCTAAAAGGAAAATTAGAAGAAAAGGATAAACATTTGAGATTTCAAGATAGTACTAAGATTTTGGATAACATTCTTAGTTTTCAAATGTCTCCCTCCATCAGATATGGTCTTGGTTTTCCTAAAATTATAAAAGGAGATTCTAGTTCACATGCTTGTGAAATAAAATTAAAGGATAACAATGCAAAATCTAAAATTCCTGATAAATAGATAAGAAGTCAACAAAATCAACATCCAAGGAAGATGACTTTTTCATTTTCTCCCAAAAATAAAAATATTAATTGATTCTCTCCTATGATCAACGATGTTGAATATTTTACATGTCATCACTATGGAGATATTGCAGCCAATTTCAAAAGTCAGTTGCTTCAATCTCAAGCAAATAACCACTTCACACGAAGATCATCAGCTCAAAAGTACTTAAGTTTCTTTAAGGGATATTTTTTTTCTTGCAACATATTTGGTCACAAATCTATTGATTACAATAGAAGGAATATAAAAAAGAAATATTATGATTCCTCTGCTTTCTTTGCTAGTCACTTAAGATGTTATACTTGTAACAAGTTTGGCAACATAACAAAAGAATGCAGGAAACAAGTTAATGGATCTCCATGGACAACATGGAAAGCAACAAAATAAGAATATTTCTACTAAAATACATGAGAAATATGGTTCCACCAGCACTTCTCATATTAAGTGATCTGAAAATCACTCTTCAGTGACCTTAGTTAATTAATTAATGAATGAATGTATTTGAGACTCATGTACTGGTGTGTGTCTATGTTATTTTAGGCAACGGATTGATCAGCTTGCAAAATACACAGACACTGGAAAATGGAAAATAGTAAGAGAATCACAGTAAGCAAATACAAGAACACAATAATTAATAAGGAGTTCACCCTATCCTCGAGGGCTACGTCTCCAATCCAGCTTTCAGTGGTGGCCTTCTTTTATTATGTCTTTAAAGCAGAGAATTACAATGAGGAGCTCAATCTGAGTCTCCTGAAACAGAATTGCTTGGCAGGGTGGTTCTTGGATTCCCCAAGCCACTAAAGTGCATAGACTCTTTTCCTATCCAAGTCTTGACCTCTCTGGTCTTTAATGGGAGGATCCCAAAGTGGTACTCAATTCCCAACAGATCCTGTCAAGGATTGCTTGAACCTCTCAAGCTTTCTGTCTGCTCGGTGCTGCCTTAGGTCAACTCGGCTCCCTATTTTTCTACTTCTTGCTTCACTGTCTTTTCTTCACTTTCGCTCTCTCTGTCT